>OX403624.1:8486197-9086197 GCA_948107755.1 Campoletis raptor
GGCCAGTTTAGTTGGTGCGGTTCGTGTGGCCGGACATGAAACAGCCCTTCGGTTCCCTTCCTTTTATTTCAACAATTCAATTCATTTTCGTCCCTTCCCTGTACCGGGTTGTTTTTATTTCTTCACTTTTGTTTTGAATATCCCAATAACTTCAAGGTGAGAGAGTTGATAGCGTTCGAGATACTTCGGGAAAAGTGACCCTCGATGTTTTTATCAGCTGTTTGAAATTCTATCGAAATATCTTATCTTCTGATTCGCACTTTTACGTTTTGTCTCGAATTACAAGAGTTTCGATGTGAGTAATTAATCAAAAAGAATATTATTCTCGTAAACAATTTAAAAAATAATTTGCAATCAAATCAAACGTTTATCATGTGCAGGTAATTTGAGGTTTTCTTGATTTTTTTTCAAGCACCGTTGCTGTCTCAATATTTACATTGCATATTTCATAGTTTTATTTTCATTTTTCTCATCAGCGGGAACTTTTAATTCGTGATTCTCATGATTTTGAAGAAATTTTTAATGATTTCTGTTCATGGGTGTATGTATGAATAACATACGCGGGTCTAAAAAGTTTTATCTCCTTTCCACGTAGTCGTATATACTACCGATGACCAACGCGGGTGTACGAAAAAAAAGCGTAAAGAAAAAGCCTTTCCGTTCGCTTGAACACCTCGTAAACTTTGCTTTAGCAAGGCGAGTTTCGCACTCTCGGTGAGATCGTCGTTCGCCCGAGCACTTTCCCTCTCGAAGATCGTTTCGTTGGCTGAAGCGCGCGCGAAAGAAGATTTTTCAACGTCTCTTGGACGATTTCGAGAACGAGAGAGGGCACACATCTCGAAGATCTTCGGACTACCCTGGAATCCTGGCGAGTTCTTCGAATGCCTCTTCGACGCTCGCCCTCTTTTGCCTTCCCACGAGGTGATCATCGGATCCCGCGCTTCGCTTTTTTCTCTTTCCCTCACACACAAACTGCGGATCGTCTTGTGACTGCTTTGAAGTCCAGGCGATATTTCTCTCGTGTTAGATGCGGTTGGCAGAGCCGTGAAATGCAACAAATGTACTTGGCGATGTCCAACAAGATTTTCGAATAACTCCAATCTTCAACTTCACTTTTTTTTGTACATTGAAACTTCGTTGTACTATAACTTTTCGAAAATCTTAACATCACCGAAATTCCAAATGGACATTCAAAGATATAAAAATCGTTCACTATTTCAGGCATTTGTGATCAAATAAATTTGATATTTGTTAGTGAATTCCGATGGTACTGGCGGGTCTTGGCACTGGAAGAATTCACAGATGTGCATTATATATAATCGTGGATCTTGCAATGCCATCACTTGCTTGAAGCCGTTTCAGCGTGATAACATAAAACCAAACGATCCTACTTCTGCTCATCATCGACATAAACCATTTGGAACATATATATGTACATTTGTAGCGTAAGAGAAAAATGAATATATCTGATGCAAAATTATGTAAACCTTAATGATGAATAAAGATAATTTTACGATCGTGACAACCAAATTCAATAAGTTCTGTTATTTCAACCAAAAACCACATGTATTTTTATAGGGATATAAATAGTTTTTTTGGAAGAGTATACTGTTGCGAAAAAAGAGATCAAACATTTTCGAAATGAGTCGATAGGCCGAATTAACTCCGGTGTTAAATTTACCAATCAGAAAAATGGATTGAACCTTTTTATAGATATTTCCTGTACAACGATTATAAAAATGTCAATCGTTCGGACGTTTTACAAGTTAACTAGTAAAACTTGCCAAGTTGGTAGCACTTTTGTAGGAACGTGGGTACCTTGGTTTCATACGGATATAAAACGTCTACTCCTGCTCTGGCAAGGAAAATAAATTTAAAAAAAAGTCAAAACCAGCATGGAATTGAAGCGGAAGATATGCTGCCTACGGGCGCCCATATTTTCACGGAGTCGTGCACCTGTCGCAGATAACGTGACTAGGCAGGACACGCGTTGCTTGAGCTACACACATTCACAAATATATACGTTTGAAAATCATGCGGACTCATATACAGTAAACAAAAGGCTTCAACACAAATCATGCAATAAGCAGACTTGTGTTAGTTACGTCCTTTTGTTTGTTAACAGTCAAAGATTAGACATATGTAACTTTTGGTATATGCTTTTCCATCCTTGCTCCCTTTCCATTCCTTTCAATCCACACATTTACTCTCACATTTTCTGAAACCTTCAACTATAACAGCTGTTCTGCTAGGAACAACATCTCTTCTGAGAAAAATTAAGATACAGAGCTCAATTACGTGATCTACGTCTAGAACATTGAAAAAAAAACTTATGACTATACAAATGCATGTCACGTACAATGGAAACGAGAGTAAACGAGGTAATACACCAGGGATTAGAGAATGAATAGGATGCCATGGTAACGAAGCTTATTTAAATCATGCCAGGTACGTGTATCTTCGGATCCATGTGAATTCATATTTGACACTTTTATTAATATGGAGCAAATATCACTAAGAACTTAAATGTCATACATTTCCGAAGCAAATATGAACTTTTTTCTATCGAATTCATTTCATTCAGCCATTACCAATTATTAAATAAAGTGTTACGTATTCGTCCTTATTTAGTAAAATACTTTAGTATTGATCATCAAACGATATACATTTTTTTCTTTCGGCCGATTGAGAGATATCTGTTTAAACTAACTCATAAGCTGTATAGACTGGACGAAACTAAGGCTGAAAAATAGAGTATCTGTGACTTGAAAAGAAGAAAAGAAAAAATTTCTACCGTCCGGAAGTTCCAGGTACGAGCAGGTACGAACTGCGGGGCGATTGTCTCAGATGATGATGAGCCTCGTTCCATGCGGCGTTATGCTTCAAAGACTTTCTAGTAGTGATGCATCAATATATTTATATAGGTATATATATACAGCATATGTATATGAGGAATTAGTCTCGATGCGAAGAGGAAAGACAAAGAAGGGCTCGAATAGCATTTGCCTTCCTACCATTATTATACCTGGTGGTCGATGGGATCCTGGTTAAAGGGATTTCGAGAGAACGAGAGAGTTCGATCTGGGAGAAATGTTTTGCTACCGATCATCAGTACGTTCCTTAAGACCGAGGCTGACCACAAATTCGTGATTAGTTCGCACATTTCCAATAAAAGTGAAACGTCCACCCGAAAAGTCAAAATTGATCGAATCGTATTTCAAGAACATTTGCAACGTTCTCTTTATTCAATTTGCTATTTCATAAAAAGATTTCAACAAAAACTGTGTGATCTAATCTGCAAAAATCTATAGCAATATATAGTCCTGAAAAACTTATTACCATAAAATCCCGAATATTTCCTTCCGTTGAGCATTTAAAACGAGTTGCAATGTCGCCGGGGAGGCACAAAACAATAAAATAGTAATAAAGTGTTGCCCACACATTTGACACTGGTACCCAGGTCGATTATCCTCGTTATCTCTACATTCGATCGCAAAAAAGATGGCGACACTTTAGTCACAAACATATCCTTTTGACGTTGGAACAATATATTTTCTTCGGAGGAATTGCAAATGGGTTTAGTAGGCGTTACAAAATGGAATCGAAGATTAGAGATATGGGCCTCGTGGAGAAATTATGGAAGGAAAGGCGTCGATCGTAGAGTCCTCAGCAAGGATACAACATCACACATACACACACAACATATATATATATGTATAATTGCATTTGATGGCCGTAGCTCGTGAAACGTGGCGTTAATTCCACCTTAAAGCCGAATAACACCCTTACTACATAGAGCGTACATCGTAACGCATACGTTCGTCCATTTTATGTATCTACATTTAAATATCTTAGTACGTATAGATTTATATATCTATATATGTATATATAGGGTATATAGTTCGCCACGATAACGGAACCGGAAGCTTGCGGGGCTCGAGGTATTTATCGAGCGCGTTGCCATGCCAGCCCCACGTGTACAACACAGGGTTACGTTCAACAAACGCCCGACGCCATTGATCATCTACACATAAATTCGCGTGCCCACCTGTGCTCACCTGCGGGTTCGCGGGTGTCGACGATCCAAGCTTCGTTTTTATTTGAGCTTATATATAATGTACATATTGGCTCGTACATACATGTATATCTATCAATATATAGGCTATATACGATCTATATAGACATATGTGTACTATAAGTACACATACGCATATATATGTATGTAGACTTCTTCCTATTCCTGACGCTCTTTTCCGCATGCCACATACACAAACAAATACATACTCGTTGGAACATCGTTGCTCTGTTATTATTCATATGTGTACTCGCTGAATAATCGAGAAGGATGACCGGTTAGGGAGGTCGTCGCAACCCCATTTCCTGCCACCGCAACCCCCACGTATACCTGACCCGCTGCGGTAATGACTCTGGTAGCAGCTTCCTTCCCCCTTTCTCCCCTTCCTGTCATTCTCACATCATTATCATTTTTATTTAACCATGCTCACCGAACATTTCTTAATTTATATAATAGTGTTGAACATTCGAAAAGTGTTGAAAATGACAGCAATTTAATTAAATGTTTACAGATTTTTTGTACTATTGTAACGAGACTGTTTGAAAAATTTCAAGAGGTTACTCCGATCCTGCTTTTACATGCAGTTGACTGAATAAAACACGGTCAAAAAATATGAACAAATTTTTGAAACTTTACATATACGAAGATTAGATATAAAGAGATCAATTCACAGTGAAATATTGAACACTTATTCAATTATTAAAGAGTGATGTTATAATTCGAAATTTTTTATGTCACATTTGATGAAATTCAAAAAATTGAAATACGAGATATTTAATAACCATTGAACGGTACAACTGCCTTGTGCATTACATTTTCACTGGAGAGACATTAAACACCGTGATATCAGTGGAATAGGAATTCTGTACCTCATGATCGTCCATAAACAATGTTGCGGATTTATTTGATCGATATGCCACACTAAGAACATATTTTTTTAGAATAGAATTTCGATTTCTGTGTTTTCTTCTTTGCTACTTAAGTACCAAGGTCTCTGATCCTATGAAAGAGTAAAATGTTTTTGCAGGGAATTTTCGTGTTCAAAAAACTTACCCAGATTAGATAAAATCTGGAAAGACGGCAGATACGATTGAATAATGAAACTTTCCTTCCAACCTCGGTAATTTCCAGAAATAAGACGGGATGGCACAGCTCGACGTAAAATGAGCAATGCAAACATCATACAAACGTCACCCGAGGAAGTGTTTTTTGCTTGATTATTTAGCATTTATTATTGTAGGTGTGTTATATAGAAAGGGACTATTAGAGAGTCCCCTATTTTTCTATGCAGGGGTAAAAAACGTTGTGGAGTTTATATCTGCGTTGTGTGTGTGTGTGTGTGTCTGTGGGTTCTCCGTGTCCCTCGACTGGACGTCACGATGACTGATCGTAGTTTTGCTAATCGCGTGTACTTTATATACGATACAGTTGTGTGCTGAGATCTCAGAATCTGATTTGACAGTTTATTATTCTTATTTTTTTTTTCTTTAGTATATTACTATAATCATTAGATCGTTATCTATTTGTTATCGTACGAAGCTTTTGTTGTTTGGCACTTCAAGGGTGTCCTAATTATTATAATGTTTTTTTTATTATACGTAGATCAATCTTAATAAAAATCAATGAATCAATGTGCACTATTGAATAGCCAAAGATTGTAAGTAGTTTAACAAACGATTTTCATTTGTTGTTTCTGGTCTTTTGAAACAGAATTTATTTACTGTAAAGAAATGAAAACAATTTTATTTTTATTTTTTACAATTCGGTGATTATTTTTTGTTCGACATTTTAAAACGACAGTGAACTTTATGTACAAATTGTAGACACAACGTCCTTGGAAATGGATTTGAAAACGAGTTACGCGATCACGCGTCCGTACTTCCGGTTTGTTTTAACTCACTATGTGGTCTTCGCGTTTCCACCTTTCATTCATTCTTTGAACCCGATTCCTCCCCTCCTTTAATCTGTCGTAGAGTAGAGCACGCGTTCGAATATATATACAACTATGCATGTGTGGAACGTTTACTCCTGCATGAGGAGTAAATGTGGATATAATGCATTTCTTTTGTACTCTATATACTACGTGTCGGTATGTGCCTGAGAGAGTACTCTTTTCATAAATACTTAACGCAATTCAGATCGCAGGAATGTTAAGAGCAATAAAAGCCGCTTAGGAACGATAAAACGATTTTTTCCGTTCGTTATAGCGCTCCATATTAATCCTTCAAAGTACGACATTAATAACAGTCGACGCGATTAATATCAAATAATTATTCCAAAAGGTTTAATCCAATTTATTAACGAACCTCCACAGTGTAAAATTGAAAAAAATCTAGACTCTCATAAATATCGTGTAAAATTTTATTCGCAAAATTCGAAAGCTTTGGCTCCCTCAGTATCCTTCGCAAATTTTGACAGAATCTTCCTCGAGACATTGATATTCCTTAGAGGGCTACGCTTTTTGTGTCAATTTCAAAATTTCGTATTTTTTCGAACGTAAAATTGTCGAATAAGGGCAAAATTTTAAATTCATTTTCAAATCATCGCAATTTTGTAAATTTTCAAGGAAAAAAACCTTCATAGCTCCCTAAAGTTTTTGATACTGATTAATAATCTTAGCAGATTTTTTACTTCAGAATATTTTTTAAAATATAGGCGCTCCACCATCAAGTGCTACTTTATTTAGACGCCGTTTCACAGTGACCACAAAGCTTACAAAAAAAGAATGTTCAACATTGAAAAAATTAGTCATGTACAGCATGATTCATTTGCATAAACAAACGAAAGTCAGACTTGTTATCAGATTTCATTCCTTGGGAAAAAAATCATATAAAAATCGGAAATATTCCTGCTCCTTATACTGGGAAGGCCTTTCAACACTAATTATAGGGAAAAAACCTTTTAGGGAGCTGTCAAAATCTACCCCTACGGAGAAATGATAGCGTAAGTTTGAAATTTGCACCATCACTTTTATCGTAAAAATACTGGAAGAATTAACGATTGAACGTTTGTGAAGTACGTTAAGTAACTGATTGAAAAATTGGCGTGAAAGTTATACTCCAAGAGTTTGGTGAGATCGCGAACATTGAAGTTTTACCTACGAGCCGCGCTTACGAAGTCTCGATATTGTGATCCTCCTTCGTCTCCCTCTTCTCTTGTACTCGATAGAAGACTAACTCACTGAAAGGTAAGGATAAGCTGATGAGTTCTCTCTTGTACGAGCATATATATGTTTTTATACGAGAGGGTACGTTCATGAGCTTAAGTGAGCCCCTTGACACTTCAAAGCAAGCATCAATATATAGGTATAAGCACACATAGCATAACATGCATAACATGCTTTTGCACATAGGTAAGCACGAGCCCAAAACAGTAATTCTGTTGAGAACTTTCTCTGTTTTCTTTCGGAATAAACACGTGTATAGACGAATCCAAAACCAGGTTAAAAAAAAAAAAAAAAAATCAAAGAACCGAAATAAGTACCAACGGAAGACATTCAAAAAAAGGCGTCAATTTTTTCATAAAAAACATGATTAAATTACTATGTTCGAAAGGGCAAGTTCCGATGCTATTACACGAAATTGCAGGTATTGCAATTATTTTATTGAAATTTTTGGAAAGTGAATACTTGAACATACGTTTTAATATGTATAGTTATTTAAAGCGTCGGTAGTCTGGATACGGATTTAGGTTATGCAAAAGAATCGATATATTCATGTACTTTTTTTTATATATATTATACACGGAGGTATAGATAGGGGCTCGAAAGAAAATGTTGGCTCAGGAAAAATGGCCATCAATCATTACAGCCACAGCGTCACACAGTTACATAAGTATCACCATACCTGAGCTATGTTAACATTTATAAATATAAGTACATGCATACATATAAACGTAGGTTTGGTAAACTTGGATGATCACAACCCTGCTGTATGGACGAAGGGATATTCTACTGAGGGATCCTCGAATTTGGCCACGATATACCTCGCAGACACCTTGCCAATTTATTTATTCCTGTCAGCCTGGATAAATCGATAAAGCGTCGTAAATGACAAGGCAAAAAGACCCTGTCTACATGAGAAGGATGAGACCCACGTAAAATTTATGAGTTTTATAATTGGCGACGAAATTCATTTGATATCTGATTTTCGAGTGTTTTCCCATGTAAATAAGCTAAGGCATCATTGATAGCAACAAATTATAGGGTTTAATTTCTAAAGGAAAAATGAACCAATCAAATATTTACACTAATTAATTACAATGTTCATAGTTTGTAATTAATTGCTTTAGAGATTAATTATTTTGTAATTCCGAAGAGAGAAATCGATAAATGGCTAAGTTATGGCGAATAAAATGAGAGTCTAAAAACAACACAACATATATTTATAGAAGATTTTACATAAATATCAACATAATTGTGGATTTATTGATTGAGCGCTATTCCTCCATAGTTTCGATCGTCTGTACATAGCCAGAGACAGCTCAGATCGTGGTTGATATAGCAAGTGAAGGCTTGTCACAGGTGAAAATCAGAAATAACGTAGGTTCTCATACATGGTAGGTATGTAAAGAGTGCACGCCTGAACAAACTGCGAAAGGCCATCGACGTTTGTTGAGCAAACGGGAACGTCATTCCCAACGGAAGAACGTCTTACGGAGGGCCGAAAAAAAGCAGAGAAAAAAAGTAAAATAAAACAAACATAGCCTCGTTGGACCCTGGTACGTCGTAGTTGCTTGTCGTCAAGTTCCGAAGAATATTTCATTCGATCGATGAGATAGGAATTGCAATATAGTATGAAAAAACTGAATTTATTTTTTTAACATGTTTTTTTATCTCTGTTTTGTGGATGCAACAAATTTCCAATTTGAGCATTACGCGGGTTCGTGCATCACGTTCGATCTCCACTCCCTTTGACGTTTCGTCGTTTTCCAATAGAAACCTTCTTGCGATAAGGGTTGTTTTTAAATAACATTTATATATCTATATTGCAAGCGAACACGTGAAAATTGTTGGGGAGAAACGTTGGAGGTTCTTGCTACGTATTTTTATTCTTCGACGTTATAGTAATTGGCCAGCGTCTTGTGGTGCTTGGTGAACTCTAAGAACCCTTGGTGGACGAGCCCTTGGTATCTTTGATGTCGGTGCTCGCAATGCCAATGACTAGCTGATAGAGGTCAATAACTACCTTACATTGAACATCCGCAGATGGAGGTGCGTGAGCGAGATTCGTGTTGCATAATTTGATGGAGTTGAGAACTAACCCTTCCCGTGATCGTATGTTATTAACTCCAAAGGACTGGGATTGCATGGCGTCTAAACCCTCACTAGCAACGGTTGAATGTATAGGATCATTATGATCATCGCCTTATAAATCCTGGAGACATAAATATACGAGAAAGAATATTTTGAACTTTGTATAAAATAGAGAACTTTGAAGGGGTTTTGTTAGCAGGATTTATCGACGGGCATAGGCAAGTGACGATAGAGAAAATACCATTTTATTTTTGATTCCAATCGGTGTAACATAAAATTAGAAAGGCTGAAAATCATGGCTGAATGTTAAGATGCACTTTTGAACTTGGCACTTTCTAAGCTCGAACACACATAACTGAAAAACGAGCGATCTGATTGACATCTGAAGTTTAACTGCGGTGGGAAAACCAACTCTTTAGGATTATCGATGATTGTGAGCGAGACACATGACAGCAAAGAGACTGAGAGATATAAACGAGACTCGCGAGCATTAACAGACGTTGCTGGTACCCCATAGAAAACGCCATGTATATGGGTATACATGAAGGCAGGTACGTTCCGAGTCAGAAGTTTGCTATCTAGAGTGGTGGCACGACTTATAGTACATTTAACGTGTATACATACCATACGCCCCCTGTACGGGCAAACTATTGATCCGTGAGTAGTCACGCGATTCCCTCGTAGAACGCCACTCAAGCTGTTTTTTTCCTCGTGGTTTTTTTCCCCTACCTCGCTTTGACTTCTAGCATTTTTTTTGGCCAACCCCTGCCGGTCACTGCCACGCCATGCTGACTTTCGTAGACGTAATGTACACACAGTCAAAGTTTCTTCGCTTTGGCCAACCCTCCCAGAACTATGACTCGCATATAGACACCACTACCTGCTACCTTGTATACGCGATATAATATCAGCGGTGGTTCGCCCTTTACCAACAATTTCTGCGATGTAACGACCGGCGTAGAATCCTCGACAATTACTCCATTAAAAAAATTATGCTGTTCGACTATTTATTGGAGTTGAGCACTTTACTCAGATTGGTTAGCTCATTGTGCAGGCAATTGAAAACATGTTCTTCTTTCATTTTTCTCAATTACGAAAATAACATTAGAGTATTCAAGAGTTTTTTTTTCTTTGTAGAGAAAAAACTGCCCCTGGATGTAAAAACGCTTACTTACTTCCATCCCGTTACAGAGCTCGATGGAAATATATTTAATCGCAGCGGAGACCCGTGAGGACCGAAATACATAGGAAGGTGAGGATTGAGGGGTTATGAGGGGCTGATAAAACGCACGCATCTACCGGTATCCAATTAAGCCTCTAGCCGGACAAACAGGAAGCACAACGGCCGGACATTGTGGACAGAGTTGAAGAGAGACAGAGTGAGAAAGGGCAATTGAGAGGGTAGTCGAGGTTGCAGGGGTTGGAAAAGGATGAGCCAGGGAAATAAACGAAAAGAATAAAGATAGAGTGGCCTCAGGGCAATATCAGACCAGGAATAACCTCACCTTTATTTCATTTCTGCTATGGGTATATACTTGTAGGTGTGAGCATGTGCCAATGTATTAGCGACAGTTTGTACACTTTCTCGTCATTCCCGTTCACCACTACCATGAAGCATCGCCATCAGCAACCCTTAACTCACTCCATTTCCCTCGCTTTTATCACCTGCCGTCACCACCTATCGGCAAGAGACGGCTCGTGGTGAGTTTTCTCGCAAAGGCAAAGCCCCGGGTCTACATACACGCCGCGCCTGCTTCGGAAGACCTTATCGGTAATGGTCCTATTTTTGGAATCTCCGCCCATTCTTCGCGTGACCCACCTATACGACCATCTTATACCATTTTCTAGCATCTATGTATACCTATCGACGTACGTACCGGGTGAAAAAAAACTCAAGTCAGTGTTTCATCGGCGCCCATCGACCGTTGTATACATTCATACGTATGACCAAGTAGAATGGTACACAGAGATTGGCTCTTTGAGAGGGCTCGTTAGGGAATTGCAAATATTTTCGTGTCAAGTTTGATTCTAGTTTGAAAGCCTTTTTTTCATGTTTTAAATATTTTCAACATGTTGAAAAATCGAGTAGGGTTTGTGTTTGTTGATTTTGGGACAAAATGGCACGCAGGAAGAATATAAATGCCGAATTGGCGGGAAAGTAGAATATCGTTTGGTTATAGGCCTTTTAAGGTGTTGATGTGCCAATGACTATTCTTCGTACAGATACAAGAAGAGTTAATAGCGTGCCACATGAACGAAGTCTATTTCCACCTCCATAAGCGTTGCTCTAGTCGTCCCTAGGACCGAGGAAAAGGATAGCTGAGCCTTTTCGAAGGAGGGTGCAGTTCGGAATCCCTCCTGGAATAAAACAGTCAATAACAGCCAAGACCCTTGGATGTGTTAGGGATATTGCAGTAAAAGCACCCCCGTGGACGGAGAGATTGAAGCAGCGACATGTTGATATCAGGGAACATATACGCCCACACAAAACACAACGTAAACATTTCCTTTATCATTATTGGAATATCCCCGTTGAATACGAGACTAGTGTTTTTATGAGATTCCCCAACTATGATCCCCAACCATCGATGCCAGTAAAGAAGAGTTGTTGGGTAAAAAATAAATAAGTTTTGTGATTCAAATAATTTTCATAGATGCCGATAATAATTTTAGTGCCCAGGGATCGTAAGAAATGTTCGAATTCATACACACAGTCGATCACAGCAACGTTCCTTACAATATGGAAGCTACAAATTCGTTTTGCTTCTTTACAGTCTGCGTTGCTGCTGTTACCACAATTTCTGCCTTGGTAATGTCTCGCAGGGGGTTCGTACGTTTGGTTAGCGTGACTTGGCGCCTCAACGATCGATATAGGGAGGAAGGGGGTTTCCTTGCTTCGGTTCAAGCGTTCCCAGGTCACGAGAGAATATTACACCGTTTGTGTGTGCTTTTTCGTTTATATACATATCTATGTAAAATACTCAACATCGCGAGTTTCAGTCTCTACCTACCATCGTTTAACCGATGGAAACTCTAGGCACGAGATTTTCGGAAACATGGGTGCAAATTAGTCAAATCTCGCAAAAAGCAACGAGGAAACTGTTAAAAATGTAACAAGCACGTGAAAATGAGAAACATTGCTTTTTATTCTTTAATTTCTTGTTTTCGTAGCAATAATATTGCACGGTTATATCTATATATGTTTACAAGCTCACCTGAAAGCTTCATATACTTTGTTACCTATTCAAAAATCCGCTGCTTCTTTAGAGCTTTTCAAGACCCGTTACAAAAGCGATGAAATAGCCGAAGGGTTTTCGCCCCTGTGCATTAGCTCGTCCGTTAGTTCATCGTATGTGTGTGCGCCCCCTTTCTTCCGATCTATACTACAGGTCACGCAATAATCACTGCCAACCTCGGAAGATCGTGACACGTTTCAGAACCTCCGCGCACGATTTCGTTTCACCCCGTACCATTAGGAAGAAAGAGAAAAAGGAAGAGGGGGAGAGAGAGAATGAGATAAAAAGCTTCGGATATCATTATCCTTTTCATTAGATTTTCTTTTGTCTCCATACATCGAATTCAGAGCGTATATATGATTACGTTCTAAGTAGCTAATGAAAAATAAATATTTAACTCGCTGTCCTTTATACTTTATTTACTTTACTTTACTTTATTTTTTTTCCTCCCGTTCATTGACATTTTTTTCCTACTCCCATAAGTCCATATATGGCTAAACTCTCCCAAAGTTGATATTTCCTTCTTGCTATCATCAATGCGCAGACTATTATAGGGTTCAAGTATAATTGTGCTCGAGGTTATTCAGAAACGACGGAAGAGGAAGGACACGCGAGAAAAGGAAGTGTGTGCGCGCTGGGAAAAAAAAATTAAAAGAAGGACATAGGGGACTTTGTAAGAGGACGAAGCTTCGTCTCGTCATTCTTATCCGCGTGTACGTTTATTCACTCGAACTTGTGTGTCATGTGAATATAGTTATACCAGGAAAAAAAGAGAATATTATGTAGCCAAACACCATATGCTTTTGCTCTGTCATTTCATCGTTTTCCCGCCAGTCTCTTCGTGTTGTTTACACCGTTGAGTTATTACTTCACATACCTGTTATTTGTTTTTACCACTTTCTTTCATTATTTTTCTTCATATCGCTGCTTTCCTCTATATTTACAGGTAGATATATACACCAGAGTACGAAGTGTCTCTTTGGCACGTTTCGTGAACTGCCATTTTAGTTTCTACCTGAAAAAAGTAATTACTTTTCTCTTATTTCTCGCTTCCTCAGCTCCTGTGCCTTTTCACATCCTATGCATATTTATACATAAATGTGTTGAACAAGAACATACCACATGCGTCATATTGTTGAAATTTTTGTAAATATATAATTTATTTCTTCTTATGCTAATTATGAATGATATTTTAAGAAAGTCATCGACACGCTTGTCTGTTCTACAGTGAAAAGGCGGTGGTGAAATTAAAAACACGAATTTAGGACGGCAGCTGTGTGGGGTTAATGATTCTAACGATGATTCCTGCAGGCTTGGAAAGAGGCCACGCAATTTGCTTATCGGCTAACCCCGTCACTTCGTGTTCCAAGACTGAAGTCACGCCTGCGTAATTTTCCGATGTATTGTAGTTTTTCCAGCTCTGTTTGGTCAGTTGGTAAATTGAAAAAAAAAATCCATCGAATTGTGGTCTCTACGTACTTCAGAGTAGCAAGTAACCAAGAACTTTGATTAATTAGAATAAAAAGAACGTTTTAATCGTTTCATAACAATCACATGGATTTTTCGTCGTGGTTTATCGTCGTATGATTACAGCGTGGACTTCTTCACATATGAGTCTCTTGTAATGTAATTGGGCATTCCTTGACGACCCTATAGTGCATTGTATCTGAAGAGCAGTTGCCATTGCGACTGATGCATCAGAAAAGGGAGAATTCTCGAGGTTTTGCGGTGTCAGACCGCGTGCACAGAAGGACGTCAAGCGTGACGCCCACCTGTCCTGATGCAGCCTTCAAGGAGTCCTCGCACTCCGATACTTTTCAGACTTTCTGGATGGTTACTGTCCCTCTTATAAACATATATACGTACATATAAAACATGGTGCTCGTAACCACCGGAACGAGGCGCGTCTGCTGTTTCGAGTGTTCTTTGTCCAAGTGCGTTTCCTGTGCACGGAAAGAAATTTTGCCGAACGAGAAATTTTTTGGTATTTCTCTTGGGTGATTGTTATCGTAGATGAAAAGTTTATTCGAAGATATGCACTCCTACATCTCGCGGCTCTCAGAGTGATTTAAGTTCCATACAGCAGATAAGGATTTGATCGATTACTCTTAACCAAAGTTTATACAGCAAAGGAAATATTCAACTTGCAGCACCGAAGTAAGTAAGGAGAGAAAACAATGGCAATATATAAACGAGTTCAGGTATAGACCTTCTCGTCTATTACCCGCGGGCTCCGCATTGCAGAGAAAAAAGTATTTTCTCTCTCTGATATTATCCTTGACCAATCGGCCAAAGGATCTCTCGCTTTGAAAAGCGTCGGTCCTATGTATATTCGTCAGACTGTATACATGTTCTAAACACGCGACGAAGTATACAGGTAAAGCAGTGAGTGCAGTTTATCCCTTGTGTACAACCCAGTTTGCTCGTGTTTCGAAGTCTACGCTCGTTTTGCGAAGAGTACCGGGATACGGCGAAGTTTAACGTCAGCGGGCTTTTCCCTCTAGTATTATACAGTATCGTGCGGTACGGTATAATACTTGAGTAACAAGGTACCAGGAACCCTATCTTCATCCTGATGGACTAACAGACCGTCTACCCGTGCTTGTGTTAGGGGAGTACGATAAACTAGTTTTTCGGTGCTTTTCGGCAGATTATTGCGTTAGAAATGAATTTCAATGCAGCTGGAATTTACCACATGGAGATAGCGCAATGGAAAATCGTAAAAATGGTAATAAAATGTCTCATTTCAACTCTTTGTGATGAGAAAAAAACATTCTCTTCTACTATCGTGCAATAAGACAGTGGTTCTGTCAAAGCCTTTTTTTTATAGAATGTTGAAAATTTTGAAAAACACATTCAGGGCGCTATTATGCGGAACCACGTGGAAAATTTCACAGGAAGTCACTACACCGCATTGGAGAACCCATTGGAACATGCGTTCCTAGGGGGAGCAGTAAGAAAAGTCATATTTCACGGAATAACTCCGAAACTTTCTTAAATATTTATTTTTATTTTTTAAAATTAATTACAGAGCAAAATCTGACAAGGTATGTCTAAAAAAATGAATGATCCTGACCACGTAGTTTCAAGATACAGAGTTCTACAAAGCTCTGCGTATTAGATATGGGAAAGGTGGTTATTTTTCAAACTTTGAACTTCAAAACAGACGTTTTATTCCGAAAGTTTATATTTTTGTTTCACATTTCTATAAAATATAACAACTTACATTACGAGATTATTCCGTAAAGTTATATCCAAGTTTTCGAACATGGTTTCGTTATCTTCTAAACATGGCAGAAAAACAAAACACATCAGTTGTATGTGCATAGCGAATATTGTACGTGATCGGGCAAAAATATTGATGATTTCAAATGCTTACTCGGACTCTCTAGCATAATTGTTTTTTTTTTAGTAAAATATATAAACATGCACACATTCGTGAGCGACTGCCGGTCGCCGATTGTACCGGTTGGTAGAATTAGCCGCCAGTTACCGCCGCATTGCTGGCGCAGCGCCCTGACCTCAAAACACCGAGCACAGATCGATAGAAAACTTCCTTCCGCCGTTTCTACAACCCCTCCGGCATGCTACGACGCACCTAAGTCGGTAAAATGCCACTGAGAGTTAACCAAGATCATTGCTGTACTCGAAAAAAAACAGAGTTATCCGCATAGAAAAGAATAATGTTGTATTTTTCATGATGTTTTTCATTAACCGAGTTCATTTCTAGTAGTAACTTTAACTGAGAATTCTAGCCGCAAATTGACGTCATAATTTGTTCGGTTTACAATCACACTTGTGTAAATCTCGATAAATGAAAGCCGTTCGCAACAAAACGATTGTCCACGTTTCTACGTGTATAAGGACCTGATGGTGATACGGTGCTGGTATGTTTTAGGTATAACCGAGCCAACGAGATTCGCGCACGCGATTGCGAGCGAAATGATCATCCGGTCACGGATTCTCTTATACCTGAATTCCCGTCAATCGATTTGTTTTTTTCTTTTTTCTTCTGAATCGACGCCGGACTGATACATTGGATGACCGGGTGTGAAAATGGTCGAGGAACACTTTCGCACGACCGGTAGCCCGAGAAACTTAGCTCTTGAGAGCCACTTCCGGTTTGCCTTTTTTTGTTCTTACTCTTTCCCTGTCAATCGTCTCTCTCCCTCTCGCCACTCTCTCTTGACAGATCTCAAATGATTCGATTGTAGAAAGAACGTCAAAATAATACTTATAACTTGAGAACGACGGACATTGGAAAGTGCGACGGAATAAAAAGGATTTGAAAAATCCATCAAATCACCGTCGATGATCTTTGGGAAGATTGTGAATATCGCGTAACAAATTTTTTGACATTTTCATACCGACTGTTTATTTCGTGCTCTTTGCTATGCTTTTTTTTTATTACCCACCAGCCAGACGTCACTCTTATGTAGTTGTTCATTTATGTACTTGTGTAATAAAGATCGAGATGGAAGGCTAATGCGACTGGCATTTAAACGACGAGGGACGATACAGGAGAATCGGGGGGCGAAGCAGCGAAACGCGACGAAGCCCTTTCCGGTGTGCTCTTCCTCTTTTTCTCTTTCTCCCTCAGTATTCCGAACACGAGACCATCGTCGTGAACCTGTAATTTGTAACCTTCGAATAGTGCCCTCGTTTCGTACCATTTCTCTCTACTCTTATTTTTCTTTATTATTTCTCCAGCTGCAAAATTAAGCCTGACCGTGCAACTTCTAAAATATTGACGTATTCCTCACACTGTGGTAATAATTGCTCAAATTTTATTTATTTTATAATAAGCAATTGAGTAACGGTCGACTAATTGACGAGAATATAAAAAAACACTCATTAGTTATACGTGGCAGGCAAAAAAAAATCAAAGATGTCGGCCCTGAGAATATTTTAACTAGAATTCTCCACAATAATTGGAATTTCCCAATATAGTGAAAACCGATACAGACATTTGCTTCGTAAATATGACCAAATAATTTCTATTTTTCCAGGCATTTTTTCCGTTGTTACTTTTTTCATAACACAAAATTAAATCCCGTGAAATAGCAACGTTTCAATATTACGTAGATAGACTTCGCAAGCTATTCGACTCAATGAAGAAAATGTTTTTTTTTTTTCGTTACGGAGTATGGTCGTGTACCTGGCTGTCCTCCCTGGTACCGTGTACTCGATACACAACTAATGTACAGACCGGCAAAATATTTTATATAACTGAAAAAAAGCAATAGATTGGATTTCTCATTCGAAATATCGAGAGGAATCTACGATACCGCGATTCAGTCGCAATACACACTGAGATCGCCTCAACTTCTGGAAATCGTTCGGCATTCATGCATCATTCATTATTATGACAAATTATGACAGCAATTTGTTTTTATTTACAATAAAAATTCAAAACATCTCATAAAATACGAAGTTTATTAATCTTCCGAGAGAGTAGCTTTGAAAATCTTAAAAGTTAATCTGAAAAAAATTGAAGCCGAGAATTGCGAAGTGTTGCTTGAAATTTTACACAATCCTCTTTCTTCATAAGCAGACGAAAATAAAGAAAGGTCGCTTACCATAAATGAGAACATTCTGTTTTGTCCGTCGTAGTAAAAAAAATAAAATAAAAACAAAAAACATGAAAAACCGAGTGTGATACAAGAGCACGCTTCTCGAGTTCGTTGGAGGACCTTCGCACACGGGCATACGAAGATTAATTTTAATTAATGCGCGGCCCGTACTAACCTCGACTCTTTACACTCTATATCACGTGATAGAGTGTGTCGTGAGGCTAATTGTGCTCGAGAAACCGCACTCTCGTCTCGGGGAATAATAAAGGGCGAGTAAAAGAAGTTGGCTCACCTCAAAAAGAGTCTCTATAGAAAGGCATCGTGTCTATATACACAAAATACTTATTCCATATATAGCCGTCTGACTTATGGAGCCTTATATCCTTTAATACGGTTCATAACTTATTATACCCGTAATTAATGTTATAAATAATTAATTATGTTTATATAATGAATCTATATCATTTTAATAAATTTAATCTAATTTTCGTCTTGTGATCTATCCATGTTCGTGATTCATACACTCTGTATCCATTTGTTTAATCTAATGGTATAATAATAATGATGAAACATTCTGAAATATTGTTCTTTAATATATAGAAATATTTGAAAGAAATAGCAAAGAAAGACAGAAGAATCACAAAGTCAAAATAATCGTTTATTTTTACACTAATATTTTATTGGGTAGCCTGAAATCATGTCCATTGTAAAATAATCCCGCATGTCTCCGAATAAAAATACGATTTATTTGATTTGTTTTCAGCATTATTGAATTTTGTGTACTCATAATATGCATAGATGGATTCCTCCTTAATGCAGCTCTACATAACGCGTTTTTCACACGTTCGCTTTCGTAGGATCGAGAGTTCTGAGATAAGATACAAGATGAATAGTGAGAAAACTGGCAAGAAAGCTGAGACACGCGTAATTTAATGATTTCGAAATGCGTAGCAATGGAAAAGTTAATTTGTAAATAATTTCTTATATCGAAAGAAATCCACAATCAGTAGTCACGCGTGAATTTTTTTAACCCATTCCCCGCAAATTACATGAAATAAAAATTGCATGGATCTCGCAATAATGGCAGCAAAGTGTAATTCAAGTGAACAATTGACACAACTTCAAAGAATAATACAAATTTAAACCGGACATAAAATTTAACGCCAAGTCCACTTTCACGTTGTCGCTGGGAAAACTTGCATTTGTCTTTGCCAATATCGCACTTTTGAAATTTGCAGTATAGTTATTACACCCACTAAACTTCAATCCTCTTAACGGTCTACTTGCTCTACGGGGAATACTTTATTAGTCAGTCGTAAACGACGAAATTACACTGGTGAGTTAGAGAAGCAACTGGACACAATGGTATTATTATAATGAAAACTCGATTGCACAAAATTGTAACGATTGATTTGTGTGATATCATTTTATTTATGATTGACGGAAAATACTACTGTCTTTATTAATAGCGGTGTCACATGTAGTATTTTGTATTGATGCAAAATTCAATGAAATAAATAAACTTCTTCGTTCCTCAATAAAAAGAGAACATACATTTTCCGAGAATTTTGATACAACCGCATGAATGTGTTAAAAAAAAAAAAAAATGTATGTGTGTATGTGTAACAGTTGAAGTTTCTCTTGTGTCGTTTTGCACGAAATCGAGATACATGCGTGTGGTATAGAACTGGAGCTTTTATAATCCTAGATCGGCCTCGATTCAAACTAGCCACAGCGACCTTTCACGATCGCCTCGTAATCCAATGTATACGAGCATACAACAGACGTGTATATATTTACGTAGGATTACGAGGCATTGTACGTATGTATGGATATTTTACGTTACCCATACTATATATGTAATGTGCACTGTGGCCAGACCACCACAGCCGACACTACTGCCCATACAGAGTACAGAGAGCACTCTCATCGTCCATCCTTCTATTCCTAGTATATACCTAATACTTCCTTTTTCTCAGGCTCCGCACAAGAGAACGACCGAATGATGCGGCAAAGCCCCACACAAAGATAGATAGAAAACGCAAGGGATATCAGATACGACAAAACCGGTTCAAGGATACACACTCTGTATATATACGTTCATCTCGTTTCCGGATGCACAACACATCGTGTTTATGGTCATTCTGAGCTATACATGCATGTGGTCCCAAGATATTTCTTTCGCCCCGATTACTAATCTAATAGTCTTTTTATTCAATTTTTACTTTTTTCGATATCCTTCCTTAATGTTTATTAATGCTGGGTGTCTGTTAAACTGTGAGAACAAGACAATGTTTTTATTTATATTTTTTTTACACGTGTCATCGATGAGAATACTATAAATATGATTTGCTGAAATTTCTCCTTATGATTTGAAGAGAAATAATTAGAAGACAGTTGAAAAGAATGGTCAGGCGAATCAAGGGAAAGAGAGAGAGAGGGTGTGCGTGTTTTCTCATGGGGCATTGAGAGCGTTAATGATTCGTATCTAGAGCGATCCCGTTGCGGTGTTCATCTTTCGTTCGCTCTTCGCTCCCTCATCATTTCACCAAGATTTATCCCATAACGATGTCTGGTACACTCTCTTTCTGTGCTTCACTGATGTAAGTACATATACATCTAACCGGATAACTTTTCTTCTTTTTTTTTCTTTCCTTGCTCTCCCTTTCGCAGCCTCCTTTCTCCACGAGTGTCCTTCTCATGTACTCTTTTCCATTTCTCCTGTGCTAATGAGGACATTGCGGAAACGTCACACTTCACGTGAAATGTTTTGATTTTTTTGCTACAATTGTCAATGTTAATGTTAATGTTTAGTGATGTAAACACAAGAAAAAGGTAACATCGTTTTGTGATCGGAGCCGGAACTCAAGAATTAGAGATCGGATTATATTGAACTTATTTTTACATTACTGACCATTCAGCTCGAGATATCCTGTATATAAATAAACACGTGCGGAAACCAACTTCCGAATACTTTGGTCGAAAACCACCTTAATTATCATTCGAATGGCTCTCGTCTCTTCGCACCGTGTGGGAAGGGAAACGTTCAATTATCCCATTTTTTTTTCTTCTCTTTCTCCACTTCGGCGCATTTCACCATTGGCAAACTTCTCTGCCAATTGAGGTCCGACCTTTGAGGTAAAGTAACGAGACGTGATAGACGAGAATGTGTACGACGAGACCTTCGAAGTGATTGTGCTTCTTCTTTCGGAGACCGCGGTTTCCATCTGCTCTCACGTTCAGAGAAACTTTGTTCTTGAGAAAAAAGCACAAATAAAAATATTCACACGACTGATGGTCAGGCATTAGTCAATTAATTGTTTCTCTAGGAGGACATTTTATTTAATCATAATATAACTATAAATTCATTGATGTATTAAAAATTTGTTTTATTTGTAGTAAATAGAGACAACAAAGAAAGGGTACACGTTTGACTAACTCGAAGTATAATTCACATAATGTGCTTGAAAAATATGAAAGGGATGGGAATTGTCGACTTGAACGTGTCTCTTCGCCAGACAATTTATGCTAAAGTACAACTTTTCTTGAAACCTGCCGTTTTCAACGATTAATTAGAAATAATTAGTACGTAATTTTCTACTCACTTCTTTCTCTATGTTTCTTTCTCAGCCTTTATTTCCCTTCCTCTTTTTTCCTTCTTTTCTGTATTCTTTCTTTATAATCTCGTATATATATATTTACTTACCGAGTTAGTTCCGTCTTTATCTCCGGCATGCTGCATCCTCGAACACGTTCTAACGGTGAAGCAGCTCACGTGTAGTTACACATACGATCGTGCAACAACCAAGAGTCGAGGTTATGCACATGCATTGTTTCTTATTCGCGTTTATACACACAGGGCATTTCATTCTAACTAACACAAAACCGAACGAGTCAAATTAAGTTCTGCACCATCTTTTCTACCTCCTCTCTTCTGATGAAGAAAAGTGAATCAATTTTTTTTAACCCCTTATTTTTATAGGCTACCATTTTATCAGGCCGTGAAACGTTCCGGCTTTGAAGATTGGTATACATAAATAAATTATTAACAGAAGAATTTTTGCATTCAATTATTTCCGAAAGGAAAATCATATGAAGCATCAAATGTTTAAAAAATATGATTTTTTCCTTCCTTGGGAGAGTTGTGAAAAAGAGATACTATTGACGATTTGATCAAATTAATTTTTAGGAAAATTAAGAAAACCATTCGCAGAAAATTTTATCTTTCGTTATTTTAAAATTATATTCATTATTTTCACCTTATTTTTTTGGTGATTGCTATGAAAAAGATAAAGAAAATATAATAATATTGTAAACCAGTAATAAATTTGTACGTATTTTATAATTTGCAGTGAATTTCGTGAAATGGGACTAGTTGAACGAGAGGCCGGGATGGAGGCCCTGCAAGATGCATCAAGACCAGGAAGGCCGAGGGATCTCTTCGGCGTGCAACTAGAGGTGAGCGACCGCGCTCGGGCGCCTCCTACTCTTTGTATAGCGCAACTATATCGTAGTAACATTATAAAGATAAAGAAGGATCTAGCATCGCTGTATAAAGGCCTTAGATTTATTTGTTTTACGATTTTTTCCAACGGAATGATGCAGAATCGAACTCGTGCGCATCCCTTTACTTTTTTATTTTTTCCACGATGCACATAGACACAAACGAATGCAAAAAATAAATAAACGAATGGATGTAATGTATTTCGACGCCGGTCGCGTGTTCACAATTGTTCGATTCGAATGCAACCCTTTTATCGTATGTGACATTTTGCTATATGAATAATAGGTAGCAAATGGTGCGATAAGAGACCGAAGGACGTTGTGGACACGTGGACGAATGAGGGATCTAGAAAAAAAAAGTAAAAAAAAACGCTACATACTGTATTAGTATTTACTCACAGAAGTGCTCGATCGTCAGATAAAGTTGCAGGTATACTGTATACACATCCAGAGGGAGAATTGAGATCGATATTTCCACACGAACTTACGGTTACTTCTATATATTACTATTTTATGTTCTAAAAGTCACCCTCAAAATTAACGATCGAGAAAGTTGTGAAATTATAAGAAGAAAAGTCTGTTTACTGTTCTATATTATAATTTCTCGTGGCTGGATGCATTCGTTGATTAGTGAAATATGAAAAGAACGCGAGTACTTTTCATTTGTTACAATTCAATCGAACACCGTTCGTTACCATTGTCAGCCTCGGGTTTTGGAACAGTTTTATTTAATTTTATATCTGCATGTAATGACTAACGAATGGTGTGGCATTGAAGGAAAATGTAAGCAATTCTTTCGTGCATTTGCTACCAAGAGTGTGGGCCATTACTGCGGTCATTTCTCTTCCACTAGCTCATACAATCTCCCCATAAGTGCTAACACGTATAAGACACATTGTCACGCCACATATTATAGTGTGCGTCGTTATAGTGGGCCAGTGAGAGGTCCGCGACCCAGAAACCATGAGCAACTACGTGGACACCGACGACCATATTCTGTACCTGTGCTAGTCACTGATGCATATGAAATGAAATATATAAGCAAATATACGCGAGATAATATCGGTAACCAAGAATCGAAATGGCGTATCCATTTCCTGCCAGCATCCACTTGATGTCCTTTCCACATCAAAAGTAAAGAGGTTGCCTATGACATCGAAAGAATCAGAGAAAGGAAAGTAGGTTTTCCAAGCCGATGAATCTGTTTATAAAAGAAAGTTCAATTAGAACTTCAAGAGAGAATCATTAGGAAATTCTTCTAATGATTATAATGTGGGAGTGTGTTGTCCATTTATAGTCTCCATTTTGCATCTCTTAACACGACAATAAAACTTGAAAAACTAATTGTACAGCAGTATTTTCTTCATTTGTGAACCTAGGATTCAGCTTAGGTCAACTTTCCATTTTTTTGAGCTAAATAAATCGATTCACTGGCCACGTGACGACGACCAATCGAGCACCATTACTCCGAAGACCTCGTCGGGATTTCGCAATAAATGGAATAGCTTCCATTCGTCATTCCTGTCGCCACAAAGCCAATTGACCCTCTCTCCATTTGGCGAGAGATCCAAAGTGGATCTGTACAAACCTGCGTTGCATTAAACACTGACTTTGTTTGAACTCATTTTGTCTATTGTACATAGTCAACAAAATCACGAGGATACACCGAGAAAATTATATTCGACGACTTATCGTGCAAATCATAGTTGCCAAGTGACTACGTAATTTTATTCAGAATATTTCACAATTAGTGAACATTTTAACATTAGTGATCCATGGATTTTTATCGATTTTCCTACATTGCATAAGATCACGATAATTTTAGTTCAAAATTAAACTCATAATTCCTCCCATTTACAGATCGCAATATTTGAATTGTGTAAAATACACAAGTCCTAGTTTGCTGATCAAAATTGTACGACTCACGTGTGGGCTGTCAGCAAAATGGCGTAGGTGGGCAAGCACGAGAGTAGCTACCGGCATTTTTGCGAAATGATACTTAATCAGCGGTAAATCTCGTTTCGTGTGCTCGTCGTTACAGCATTGCGAGATAAATTTACAACGAGCGAAATAATGGAAGAGAATAAGAATCAAAAGAAGCTCGACCAAGAACTCTAAAGTATGAAAAAAAAAATATATATAAACGAGTGAGAAAAAGAAATCAGAGAAACGATTAAAATTTCGTAATGGCTTACGAAGAGTATTGCGCGCAACTAGCGGTCATCATGGAAATCTAGTTACGGCTCTGTGCACTTGGACGGTTTCACTTTCGTGCTAATGACGATGAATTATTATAACAGCAGTGCACGAACGTGTATATGCCCGCCTTGCAGCTTAAGCGCAGCTTCATCAAACCATTTGATGAGAAACGATCGCGCGTGCGTGAAACTTGCTGCAATCCCGCACGCTTTTGTACGATTTTGTGACCCGTAACGGTGAGTTTGCTTCGTGGTCGAAGAGGAGGTTATTTCCATTTAGCTAAATTGAGGCTTGAACATTAATCGAAGATGATCTACGAATTTTGAGTTGTGCACGGAGTAAATCCCTTTCGAACATTCTGATTTAGTGCGAATCTCAATCCAATCGATTTTCATTTAATGTTCAATCGAATCAATTGGATGCAATGAAAATATCATAAAGAATACTTAATATTTATATTTTTGTGATCGTTTCAATATTACAGGCAATAAAAACGATGGAATTCCGTGGTACTCATTGCAATTAATTTCTTTATAATTATTCGATGTTACGTGGATATTAGCCAAGTAGATTTTTATTTGATTTAATTAAATCCAATTGATTCAATTAAAATATTTCAGTATTTCACATGATCTTCCCCCTCTATAAAGTTCGAGTTAAAGTTGATGGATCCAAAGTATGCAATTGAAATATCTGAGAACTTTGAGATCACGATCTAAGGAATCAAATGAAAATGATATCAGTACCGAGACCTTATTAGCATAAAAACAGGTCTGCATGAAAACGAGTGGAATCCAGATCTAGAGACGATCAGACACAACGACACACAGGTACATAAAATGTAGCATCGCTGAAGCTATTGCTAAGGACGGGCCACTTTCGCCCATCAATTCACGAGAGAGATCAACGCTCGTTGTTACACTTCCCACCTGATGCTTCGACCGTCGGTTCATCCACAGTTTCTTGTCGTTTTATTCTCTCTTACTCGCTAATAGGACTATCTGCATGAAGGCAAGAGTACAAGTTCGACTGTATCGTTCTCGCTACGTGGGTGGATTAGTACAAGCGTTCATAAATCTGTCAAGAACGACATTACACCAGATAAAACCTAGTACTTGAAAAGAAAACAGTATATACATGACATCCTAGAAGTTCTGCACATTAAAATCATTACATTTTCCTATAATCATTGAGGAAATAAAAAAAAAGTGAAGGAACGATAAGAAATATACATCGATATGCATTACTTAACATTTTTTTTCGATAATCAGTAATGATTTGGGTGCGTGATACGTACATCGTAACGAGAGACGAGCATTAAATTTTTTTTATGTATTTAATATTCAGTTATACTTTTATTTATTTGGTTGAAAAAAAAAAATTGACAGAGGGAGTGAAAGTTTTGTTCAGTCAGATATTACCATGTCTTGACAGCTTCATTCCTTTTAATTCCCAATTCTTCATGTTTTCATCGTTAATCATAATCGCCACTCAAAAATTATTTATTGAGCATCGTGTTGAGTCAGTATGTAATTAGAACATGGTGAGTAATAAGGACATTCACCTTATAACGTGTGTGTGTTTGGTGTGTGAGTTAAAACAACTTTGCCTCGGTCCGGTCTCGGTCAACGTAATTCAAGCAATATGTATTTTGCAACACGGTGAAAGGTGGTCTCTTCGGATATACGTGATAGTTCGCACTTCTAACATTTGTCAGTATCCCTATATATTAGCCAGACTCTTGAACAAATGCTTAACTTGATTGAAACTTGTTTCGGTGATACCGTTCCGTCAAATGATTCCTGTTTATTAATTACTTTTTCAAGAGTTTTAATAATGCCAATCTAAATGCTTCTAAAAAAATTTGAACCCCTGTTTTAACATGTCGTATTGACAATTTGTTGTATGAACGATTTACAGACTGGCTTGAGCAGCTTGTTGATATCGTGACTTTAAAGCTTCCTTCATATGTGTCGATACGTCGTGGTTTGTTGAGGATATTCTCGTTTCCACCAATCGAGGAACGACATTCAAAAGCTATATGGAAATTCAACGACATATGAATCGGACAATATCATAAAAATACACATTTCTTTCTACCGTTCGTATTTCATATCGAAAACTTCATGATATCATCACAACGTACACAATTGCGAGTGTTGTGCGAACGATAAAAGAGTTTTTTTTGTGAGCAAAAAAAATTGAGTTCACCGAAGCTGACGCTATTATTCGAAACTACAATAAACCCTTTGACGAGAAACGAGGACACATTTTGGTTCATGTCCGGTGATTGGCCTACTCTCTGTGTGTCAAATCGGCATGAATAGGAACTAGGCAAGTTATGTCAATCACTCGAATACTTTGTCGATATGTTTTGCTATGAAATTAGTGGCAAAGTGACAAGTGAAAAGTTCAGGTAAAAATGACGAGTGAAAAATTATCTCAAATATATAGTTTATGATGAATTGAGTTTTATTATTTTTCTATCGTGCTGTTAAAGAATGTAAAGTCCCAAGAGGAGTACGAAAATGACTGCATCGCCATTTTTTTTTTTTTTTTACTCTCGTGAACATTCTGTTGTGCTGTTTCGGTTAAGATTCATCCTTTCGCTTATTTTGCCTCTTATTATTCTTCTTCTTCCGTGTCGCTGGGGAAGCGAGCGCGTAAGGAAGAGTTTAAGGCCTCTGTACATCGAGTCGAGGCACAAACTACGTTAAATTATCTTTCCCACGGATTATCTCGCACATACACGGAGAAATATGACTATGTGCACCTCCGTGTACTGGCTGCGCAACTAGTGAGAGTACATACTTTGGTGCATCTTTATCTAGCAAGACACAAGAGCTGTTATAACAAACTTCATTTTCATGCGTCTCTCGGTACATAAAACGTGATGTAATTTAGAATTGTACCAGTTGTATTTAATGTGGAAGGTCGCGGTGTTACATTCGATATCTGACATGAATTTGATAATTATGTAAACCCAGTACAGGTGTAATTAATTATTTTTTCTGTATACGAAAATTCAGTCAAATATGTACTCTCGTCGTTTGATGCTTTTTTGACTGTGGCTGATCGTTTGTCAGAAAAGGACATCGATCGAAGAAAAAGGAACCGGAATTTCAAAGTTAAAAAATTTATTACATCTTTCCATACCGAATTAGTTCTAAATAAAAACATCGTTTCCACTGTTTTCATTTCGTTATAAAATCATTGAATACAGAGAATAAAACCATGTGGATGTTACCATATTTATTGACGTTTGATAGAAAATTCAGTTGAAAGTGAAGGGTCAGAAAATTCTATGTGTAAGGTTTCGTTCGATCCAAGTTGATTGGATCGCGACGTCATTGCCCATCGGTATACCGTTAACCACATATATATTTGCACCTTTGTTGTTCGAAGGCGCAATACCGTGAGAGATAAAGAAAAAAGATTCAGAAAAGATCAGGAGGAAAAGGAAGAGAAAGAGAGAGAGAGAGGGAGAGAGAGACAGATAACGTAAACTGGTCACGAGCAGAATTGTTGTCATGACGTGTGAATTCACCCCTATCATCGTAACGCGATCAGTGAACCTCTTCCAATACACAATACACCCCTGTACCGTCATGGGCTATTTCCTTCGATCGTTGAATGCACATGGCGTAAACCTTGTTGTTGTACTCTAGATTGCATACTTACCCGTAATATGGAAGATTCCAAGTTCGCATGAAGGCTGATAATAATGATAACATGGCCACCTTGATCACTGTACGGGTGAGCAGTTACGTTTACAATATAGACAGATACCAAAGTTTACTGTTGTAAGACAATAGAGTAATAGCGTAAAGTATACAGTTAGAAAAGTATCAGAAAAGTACTTACTGACAAAATTGTAGTAAATAAAAGCCACTGCAAATTTATTTGTAATATCCAAATTATTAACCAGAAACTTTTCTTCATCTTCAATCCCTACTCAGGATAATTATGAACAATTACAATGAAAATAATAAAAATGGCAATAAAGCATGACATTATTACAATTACAACGGAACTCGACTGCAATTATAATCAACTAAGATTTTCCTGTTTTTTAAGTTGAAATGAAAACCATACCTGACTGTTGAATGTCAATATTAAAGGCAACGATTGTAATGATTAGTGAGGAACTATAGGCAGACGATATGATTGGAGTAGAATGCGATCAAATGAAGCAAAAAATAGTGATCAACCATTAACGAGCCATTCAAAGAAAATTCTCTATAAAATGATCGAGACTTTTGTGAAAATCGAACTTAAAGACAGACGTCGATGTTGACGTAAACTTGATTCGTAAATTTGTTAATCTCGTGCATGTTTGACCACAATATTTATTTCTCGTCCGGGTATACTTTGGTTTACAACTCTTCGAAGTCACTTTTGTGATCCCTGACTTACGCAACTGCCACCTCGTCTCGATTATCCATTTTATCCCGATAAATCTCGTGTGATCTCTTCGAGTATCGACTTGATTTACCTCTTAATTACAAGATTACAAGTGAAACGAAATGGCATTTACTTTCTTTGTCGGTACCTCGCGCTCGTAAGTTGCACGCCACGACTACATCCTCTTTCTCGCTGAGAGATTATGTTGCGATGCACCAGGGTAGTTACATCGTTGTATGCTGCAGTACAACGAACGAAGCTGCAGTGGACCATCCGGTACAAGCGGACGCGGATATATATACATAGTCTATTGTACAACATAAGATGTATCGATAAATGTATACACGTCGAGTGAACTCGTGATACTATCATTAAAAGCCACTTTGTATATACAACTACAAACACAAAAGCAAAGAGGACTTAATTAACAAAACTAAAAAAGTTTAAATATGTTTTCATTTTACATTGCGTTCTTCAAGGTGATATGATCGATATCTCAATTGTTTGACTGTCATGATTTTCCCATGCTGGAAGTCTTCACTTCATCAGAAAAGATTTCTCAACTTCAAACAAAAACATTTGTACTTCGTGTTCAAACAGCACGATAATGAAGAAAAGTACCAGTACTAACACAGAATATAATCCTCATTCGTGGCTCTTGCAAAGCAATGAATTTCCATAATATCGCAATAATAGTCGTATAATCATAGAGGAAGCTTGAGTTTCAATGACTTCTGTACAATTATGCTGAAAACACTGCTGGACGTCTCATCGTTAGGTTTCATGCTGAGGTTTTTTCTCGTTTTTTAACATAAATGAGAGATAATAGCCTCGAGAGGATTTTCAGTGGGTTTTGAACCTATGGTGAACATTATGTTTAAATTAAAAACACTTGTAACATTTTTCAAAGTTATTCTTACATCAGGAGATTTCCAGATTTTCTGAAAAAAGAAAGAAAATTTTCTGATTTTTTTCTTCATCTCCTTCTCTTTCTTCACCATCCTATGCTTCGCCTTCACGCATGGGTTATTGGCGAGATGATCGCTATCTGCGTAAAGAGGAAAGTGAATTTCACACCTTGCATACCACTAATTAAGGGATCGCATTTGTGTACTTTGCTCGTGCAACGTTCAAGAATCTTGTTTCCTACATTTTTTTCTATTTTTCACTTTGCTATCACCACTGGGAATAAATATTTTGCATTGAAGCTATTTAGCCTGGAGGACAAAGTACGATGAAAACGAAGGGAACAAATGATAAGACGTGCGTGTTCATGAAGAAATAGAATTGTAACTAAAAAAATGAAAGGGAAAACCGAGCACCAGAGATTCTTCACTGTGGAAATTATAAAATCTGAGAACTTGAATCCATATTGAAATCATATTCGAATTTATAAGAATGCAGCAGAACTCGTGATGGTGACTTTTTATTCAAATACATCCCGTCGAGCCACTTCCACGTCGCTTGATGGAAAATTTAATCATTTATGGATTTTTAAAAATTTTCTACAAGTATTTCTTCAACCGTGTTGCTCTATGGTGCCACTGTCGAACGTAATGGCAACCTTATGCAATCATGAGAAGAGTAACCGTCGAATGATAATGTAGAAATCTGTACCTGCAGTGAATATAATCAATTCCTGTAACAAATGGTGTGCTCAGTTCGCTCAGTTCAACGAACAACTGGGAAAGATTTAGACTCATACTCCATCTACCTTAAAACTTACCAAACATTTTGTTGGTCAGATTATCAGATGATAAGTAGATTATTTGTTTTAACAGAAAATGGTAAAATCTTGGCATAGTATTTACGAAAGTTTAATTCAAAACTTGTTCGAAACAGATGTTGAATATTCTTAAGGATGTAGATGAAAATTTAACGAACTACGATATTAATTTATTTTTGTAAAAAAATGTTGCAGGTAACTTCTCTGTTGCTCGAAGGAGAGAGACGCAAGCTCGCGGTACTCCAGCGGGAGCTCCAAGTTGCACTCGCCGAAGGAGGAAGCGTTAAAGTGAAGGAGAAACAGCGGCAGGAACTAATTCACGCCATATCGTGAGTTATAACGAAACTTCCTGATGAACTTTTGATAAATTAATTTTACTCTTCTCGCTCAGCCTGAGTATCAAGTTTGTGACTCGGATATTTGTCTGAATATTTAATAATGAATAATGGGTTTGAAAACGGAGAAGAATAAATGAGGGTTGTAGTGTTGGACAGTTGGTTGAAATGAACGTAATCTTCGATGAAGTTTCACTCATTAATTATATAGAGTTGATAAATAAATAAAATGGTCTTGGAAGAAACAGATAAAAAGGAAAGGAAGAAATAAAAAGGATGATTAATAACGAAATAACGACACGTTCAATGATTCTCAAACAAATAAAAAATCCTTTCGAAAGTTTTCGTTAAATTTCGCAATTTTCGACTTTGTGACGAAAAGCCCAAAACCCGCAATAACGCGAATCGGGCACGAGCTTAACGGTACGCTGGGCACCGGTCGTAGAGAACGAATAAATTTAATTCACACAGCACCGAGGAATCTCGGTTGCGGTAGTACGAGAGAACGATGATATCGTTCTCTCTGTGTTGGCACCACGATGAGCGAGGGGCAAAAGTGTTCACGTTTCGCGTTTTCGCTACGACGAGGTAGTATTTTTTTTTGTAAAGTAAAGCCGACAGCACCGAATAATCGTGATATAGCTTCCACGAATATACAAGGTTGTTTGCTAACTGGTTGAACCGCGTGATTATAGGACAGACAAGTTTTCCGACATCCGGTGAAACTCTCGTAGTATATTTCGCTTTTATATCTGAATTTTTATTTTCGCCAACAATTCCGGAACGATCTAGGAATAAATTACGAAATATATTTCAACGATTTTACACCGTTTTTTATTACCTGCGAATTGAAAAATAACATTTTGTTTGTAACTTACACATTAACAAGTCTCTGTAAAGTCGAAGTGAAAATATAACTGCAGTTAATTTTGAAATTAATACGTAAATATACGGGAGCTTAATATTTCCCTACGTAATTTATATATTCCAGGAAAATTCAAGGACAACATGAACAACTCGACAAGGAGTACAGAATTCACGCTGCGGGCGTTATACTCTGTAAAACTCGAGGTTCCGGCAAGGTAAGCATTTCAACATGCACGGTGTGCAGCTTTAAAATTGAGAAATCCGCTTGTTGACGTAAAAAAACCATTTTTTTTTTGCCCTCTAATGATTTTTCTCAGATGAAAATCGCACATAATAGGATCTGACGGTAAAGTAGTTGCTTTGTATTTTGTGTTGACGAAATTTCACGCGTCCGTAAGTACGATTTTAATTTTTGTTTGAAGTCGACAAAAAGTGATTTTCAAAAAAAAAAAAAAAATGCTGAATCTACAGGAGTTTTTATTTATATTTATCTCAAATTATACACATATATTTTGAAAGGTCTCAGCTTCGAAAATAGCCCGAAGGTACTTTGTATCCCATGGACGTATTATTCGCTGAGAAAATAAAGCCCATATTTTGTCAATAATGTTGAACGAGAAGTCGAAACGAGTGGAGGAGATGAGGAAAAGGTTTTGTAGGGAGAGAGTGGAAGACTATTGAATTATATATATATAGATAGATATAACGAAAAGGATAGTCGACACTTTGTAGATCGACAATGTCCTTCTTGTGGAGTTGTAGAAATACTTTTGAGTAAATGTGCTCGAATCGCACGGGTGTCGAATATCGCCCGGGGTTAAAAATATATCGCGTTACCGATCAAAACAAGTAAATAACATCGAAAAGCTGAACGACAATAGTTTCAAGGAGCTTCAAACAATATTCTGCTCATCATAAATTGGTCGCATAAGTCTATGTTTTCTGTCTGTTCATCCAATAAGTTACTTATATTTAAAAAAAAAAAAACAAATGTAGTCTAACATTTATAGTATAAAGTCAAAATGATGAGGTGGAATTCAAAATTTATTGCACACTTCGTTGTTTTATAAACTAACAAGTTCGATTCATTAAAGAGTGGCAGGACCGTCTTCGCATTTCTCTTGCAAATATTGCAAATATTTATTCCTCTGTGTATCTGCGCATCTAATAGAGGGTATTTTTAATATTTTCACGGCAGCTTTTAAAATTCTTGTTCCTTCGGTTCAAATTGTTCAACTTTTTATTTAAAACAGTAGGTTTTCAAACTTAAAAATGTTTCTAAATGATTGTTCATCATGTAGTAAAGAGGGATCCTGGAATGATGTTTATCTCAAATAGTTTTTTTACGATAGCGAATAGAAGAAAAAGTTTGAATTTAATCCACTCAGGCTAAGAGAATCGAGAGGTGTATTAGCGGTTCCAAATTGCTATGAAGTTAGAAACTTCATTCCCGGATTTGAAATTGCCCGATCGGAGACGCAGCTATTTACCTTCACACCTCTCTTCGTCGAACAATTGTGGTCACGTAACTACGTGTTTCCTGCCGCAGATTGCACTGGAACGTACCAAATGAAAATTGACTTCAAGATTTTTATTTTCGATGATTAAAAGTAACTTCTCTTGCGACGTGCCTTTTGTGAACTTTCTGCACTCCGGGATGCACGTTTTTTTTCTTTTCTTTGTGGAGAATATTGTAGTAGACCAACTATGAACGACTATTCTGCACATACATGCAGCCTTCATCCAAGTCAACTCTGCCTCAAAGATTCATTAGTAAAAGTACTTCGCCATGAAAATGTTCCAACACACGGATGGCAAAAGTCAAGAATAGAGACGAACGAAATGGTTGGACCCTTAAGCTGCACTACGAATGGAACGCATCCTCTCGTGTGAAATGCAAGTTTCAGATTCGTTGCGAATACCTGCGAATGCTATTCCAGTGTTTCGTGAATGTGCACACAACTGCGAGTGTATTCACACATTCGAAATCTCGAGTGTGTAATAACAGTTATCTTAAGGTAATTCAATTGAGCTGCCTTCGTGTTTAAGTGAAAAGAAACCTTTATATTTTTATGGTCAATAATGAAAACGTTTTCTTCATTCATACAGAAGCAGCCAAAAAGATCCTTAATAATTTTTTACGTTCACGGTTCAATTATTTCATGTAATTTTATAATAATATTTTTTATTATAAACTAAAAAGATGAGTTTGTTATTATTATGGGAATTTGGAAAATTATTGCATATTTAAGTTAAAAATTACTGAACAATATATACTGAGAATTAAATTATCATTCGACGATATGTAAAATTTATGTGTTTATTTCCTTAAATATTTCGAATGCTAATTAAAAATTGAACAAATACGCGCCAAATTTTTCAAAAAGTATCATTGTTTTATATTGATGAAGAATTTGAACCATAAATATCGTCATTTCAATGAATATTACGATACAATTGCAATTAAATGTGTAATTTAACTGTGAAAATAACATTGTACCTGCTTTTCCTTATCTTGAAATTTAAAAACTCTATAACTCGTTCCGATAACATTATTTACACTTCTCCTTTCGTTTTATTACTATAAAACATCAAGGTCATTTTTACAACTAATTTCAGGTTAAAATTAGTCTTACAATAATACTTTTTTTTGAGTTTCACGTTTCTTGATACCTAGAAATTCGTGCAGATGTTTGCGATGGAAGTGGTCGTGGCCACGTAACGATCTTGAAAGCCATTTCACTGAGAGCAAGAGAGGGATGTTTAGTGGTTACGAAAGGCTTGTACTATGTGGTTCGAGTTCATTCTAGTTTCTCTCATATTCTCTATACAGCGTTATTCACATGATTCTGGCATGCCGAAAATTCCGATATACGATGAGTCGTAGGGTGGTGAAAATAGAAACGGATAGACCGATAATATTTGACCCGCGGGGAATGACTGGAGAAACGATGTTAAAATCGCTTTTCCCAATGGACTGTGCAACTTCATTGTTTTCAGTAAATGCATGTACAATGCGGTTGTATTCATGTTGTTTTTTTCCTGCTTCGTTTCATGGCGTATACGAAAATAAACGGTGATGACAATATAATATGAATGTTCAGTCCGCAGAGAGGACGTATCGCAAAATAATAAATGAATAATGAAAAAAAAAGAACAAAATTCAACAGCAACAAGACAAAATGAACAGAAAACAAAACAAAAAATGTTAATGATCTACAGAAAGGATTCTTAAGTAGAGTGCTCATCATCTCACGTTTCGTCCATAACGTTACCTTGCCCTCTCGTTATACAGTACACTCGATACTTGGTATCTCGTAACGAACGTTAATTTTTAATTGAAAATTATCCAGTCTCAAGTTTAGCCATGATGCGAAAATTCATAAAGGAGTTTTGTAGATTGGTAGCCTTGGCGAGCAAACAGGCAAAGCCGTATTAACGTTGGTCGCCAACCATAACCCCCATGGACGGTGTATCCAGGCTGGAAGACGTGTGGATATTACGATATTAAAGGAATGGTCGTAAAATTCCTGTGGAAAACGCAGCATGTGTGCACATCTCATGTGGTTCGAGTATATAATACCGCGAGGTCTGCTGAATTTAGCCGAGCTAAGCTGGATCAGGTATATCCTGGATAATTAGGATTGTGTGCTACGTCTACGACGGTAACGAACGCAAATTTTTTCCTTTGCCTCTTTGCTTGCCAACCAAATGATAACGTGAACTCTGCCAAAACTATCATCAGGCCGTTTATGTACAAGTGTATAATACTTTTTGCTGCGAAACATAAATGTATATAAGCACCGGAGACTTTTTTTTTTTTACAATAGTTACTACCTTCAGTAAACCAAAAAGTTCATCACCGAAGTATACTTTGTATTACGAGAAAAGATAAAGTTGCCCGTTCCATAGGAAACTCAGCTCCAGTAAAACAGAAGAAATTCTTGCAAATAAGTTTTCTTTCGAAATAACTGCAATTGGCATTCAATAAACCGATATTTTCTTCAAAGAAGCAAAATGGCTTCGACTTTTCGCATGGTTCGATGAACTCTGGAGATTCGCTCTTCATTAGACGGGGTGCAGAGGAAAAAAAATCGAGCTACCACTTCAAAGGGGAATAAATTTTATTGCTGGAATCGTACGATTCTCGGAATGGAAAAATTATCTTTACTCTATGTTGCTGGTTAAATTCGTGAAACAGACGCGGCTAATTTGGATTCGGTCGAATAATTCAGCTGGCACATTACTCTCGAGTCGAAGATTTGAATAAAAAAGTAAATAAAAAATAAAAACAGCGGAGTTTGCGTGCGTTCATCTCTTTGGCGAACGTTCACATCCGCTTTACTACGATTTTCTAGTTATATACGAAACGAGTGTGGCCAACGGGCTCGCGTTACATCCACTTTAATCACGAATTCTGCTCGGCCAAATCTTCACTTCGAATTCATCCTTTTTTTTCTTTCAATTTACTTAATTGATAAAATCGGATATTATATTAGAGTTGCACGGGGTGTTATTATTGAATAAGAAAAACGCTGAAATCGTAACTCTTTATTTAAATCCATTTTACTGTTTTGTAGCATAAAACGTATTGTACCGAACAGAAGTTACGATAAAAAGCTGACAATCGTAAACACAAAGGGCAACGTAAACGTTAACAGCACAACCGAGCAAGACTTGATGCGATATCCGAGAAAAATAAACTTTCCACACCAGATATGAACATTGAAGCTTCGTCGAACAAGCGTGAAAGCTTTGTATTTTATGGGGTCTGCATCGCTTCTCGATCTGTCTCGTATATCATTCGCTACAAAATGGAATTTCACTAACACTTTCGGGAAATAAGGAAAGATATTCATGATTGTAGTAGTCATAAGAATTGTAAATGTAAAAAAACACGTCACAAGTACGTATATGAACGTTTTATACCTGGAATGCCACATGTCTGGAGGGAAAAAACATCAGAGAGAAAAGGAAATGGGATAGGAAGCGAAGAACCGGAAAAAGGGAGCTTTTTCTTTCCGCATGCTCGGTTGGATCGAAGATCCGTTGGGTTAAGCCCATCTATTCAAAATTATTACGGTCCAGCTTAGCTCGTGTGAATCCAGAACTCGCTCTTTCCCAGTTTCGACAATTTCTCTTCCTGCGTTCGGTGGTCGCCTCCGGCAATCCATTGAGTTCGCTTTGGGAGTGCCGTCGGGTTACCGGAAGCAGGAGAACAAATCATAAAAGAGAAAGAGGGAAAGAGACAGATTGTGTGATAGTGAAATGGCTTGACGAGTCGATAGAGAAATAGGTGAGAGTGACAGTCCGTCTTAATTGCCTAATCAAATTCTACCTCCAGCCTGGTATCCAATTAATATAGATATATGTATATATTTTTGTATCTATATACTTCGATAAGCTTTATAAAATGAGTCACGGATACATGGGTTCGAACGATGGATTGTATTGGAATATTTATCGCTTTGTACGAAGAGCCTGAGGAGCATTAACGAAACGGAAAACCGCAAATAAAGCTGCTTAAGTCAGGTTTTCACGAGAGGCATTTTTCAGTCCGAAAGCTGTCGGAATTAAAATGGAACTTCAATGTATCGTTTGAAGAGCTTATTAAAAACTGACGTACTTCCTTATACATAACTGTATGGCAAATTATTATTTCTTATTATTAATATTCTTGCCACTTATGAAATAAATAATATTTATAATTCTGATTAATTTGTAGCGTTCTTTTATTCTTACCTTTATTATTCATTATTTATTCGGGGTTCGGCGGGCCCTGCGCACTCGCTGTGTTCGTTGTGGTTGCCTTGGCCGACCGCCTCTCGCGAGGACAGGTTTTCCCTATGTGGAAACTGTTTCAATGTGTTTATGGAATTAATGGTATTTATAATTGTGATTAATTTTGTTGTGTCTTTCTCATTAATATTATTTATATTATTGATTAATATTATCAATTGTTATAAATATTATTACGAATATTCTCATTGATTGTTATTCCTTATTATTAATTTCTTTCCCTTTATTTATTATTTTCGATGATGCGTAGTAATGGTTGTTCGGCGGGCTGCGCGCTCGCTGCGATCCGTGTGTTTTCGTTATCCCCACCATGGCTGTCCCCGTCGTCGCCGTTGCGGCCGCCTCGGTCGACCGTCTCGAGTGAGAGCTACTGTCTGCGACAGTCGCAGACAGGCTTTCGCTCGAGAACATTTCCGTAATAAACAATTCATTAGAATGTTATACATCCTACATTTTCTTCTGGATTATGAACTTCATCCCTGTGAACGATCCATCAAAATGGCTTCCGTGGTTTCCGCATGGAGAGTGGCCAAACTCATTTGTGCAGTAGGAGATATATTTATATATTTATATATATATAGAGAGAGAAGAAAAGAGAAGAAACATAACGATATCAATAATAATACCATAATGAAAATTTGAATGTAAAGAAAGGAAAATAATAATCATTATTGCTTTTGTTTATCATTTGATAATCATCTACAAATCCTTATATTTCCGGCGATATATATATTTGGTTGCATGGACAGCTACACATGTCCCCATATCTGTTAGTGGATAATACATTCCAATATCGTATCGAGGTGATCAATCACTTGGCATTCATTCGAAGGTAACGAAGATGATATTGAAGAATGGCTGAAACAACAGAGGTTTTATCGGAAAACCGTTACGATAACGTACTCCTCATCACCGTATCAGTTACCATATCCACAAAATGCTAGAAATGATTTTATTGGTTACGATTTTGCAACAATGAAATATGGATTGTTGGTGATTTTCGTGCCTCGATGAAGTTCACATTATGACAGAAGAAAAAATGCTTTATCATTTCAAATGTTTTACATTTTCTTTTCATACATGAATATCATTTGAATATATAAATACATAGAAACGAACATGAAATTGTCGGTTGTGGCTTGTTTAGGTTTACGTCTCACTATGCTGGGCATTGCGGTGATTTGCTCGCGTTGGGATTCAGAAGGGGATAGTTGGTTGGAGACGTGAGAGTACAAAAGTTTACGAGGGTGGTAGACGTTCGCATATTTAGACGCCCAGTGCATAGGGGCTCGAACAGCCAAGGGCTGCAAGGGTGCGGTAGAAAGCGTAGGAGAACAACCGAGTCCGAAAATCATACAAGCACAGGGTTTGAAAGTTCAATAGGCCGAAAACGTGATTCGGGCGAATATTAAGAAAGCCGAGTACGGAATGAGAAATAAATACATAACGATATGTATGAATATTGAATATATATCACACATATGTTCTGGTGTATTGTATCTTGAAAGCTTTGCCCCTGATCATTGTTACGATGTACAAAGAAAAAAATATATATATATTGATACATTTTTCCAATTCTTTGGGTTTTCGCATCGAAGCGTTAAGCTTTTGTCCAGTACCGAAGGATTGTTTGTTGTGCTATTCACCAACTAATTCATATTCGATCCTTTCGGTTTTGACGCGTTGGATATTTTTCCAATTGATCGAAAACTTTTAACGGATTTTCTATTTTTTCTCGGTCTTGGGTATTTTTTGAAAATCTTTCAACGTACTATAAAAAAGAAGAAGAAAATTCCTATGAACAAGAGATGTTTCATTATTAATGTAGACGAACAAAAAAAATGTCCTTCTTGTCAGTTATTATGACCCAACGGTATCTACAGCCTTAGAGGAGTAGAAATATGGTGGCAATGGACATTTGGATGAACATGTCAGAGAGAGGAAGAGAGAGACAGTGAAAGAGAAAAAGAGAGAGGGTTGTCTGTCGCCCAACGCTCGACGTTTTCACGAGAAGGGGTTCGGTAACAAAGGGTGGTTTGAGGAGTTCGCGTGGATGCTGTCGTTTCACGTCTCCTCCCTCTTTTCCTTTCTTTCCGAGCGTTTCTTTCAACTGTTTCATCTCTGTATATACATGTACATGCGTATATACACATAAGCACGTATACTTTCGTTACAATCCTACTACAACTTTGAAGTGTCGGTCGGCTACTAGTGCGAACAAGACAAAGTACGGATAGGAGGATCCAAACGTGCAAAGCTTCATATACCAAACGCTTTTTATACCTTACAAAGCACAGTTTATTTTCTATACAATACAGGCGGAATATTGGCTGAAAAAGTTTGTAGGAAACCATGGCAAGTTGACTATTGTAATAAAACTATAGATTTCAACCACTCGATCGTCAAAAAAACCGTCTGCGAGCAATTTAAAAAAAGATTAGTAGTAAAAAAAAAAAGAATCACTTTGATCTTATTTCTCTGTTTTATTCGTTTGAAATAAAGAACAAATATGGCGACATTTGACAGAAAAAGAGAAACATCAGTTAGAATGTTAAAATCTGGAAATTATTTAAAAGACTTAAAAATAGTCGCCTGACTGTTTGCGGAAGTTCTGTTGACATTTCTTGGTTGACGATTGTTTTGTATCCTAACGTTTTTTTTCTTCAACATTCGCGTATAAACACTGGGTCACGTGTTTTTTTTTTTTTTGACAATCCATTTGCGCAAACTTAAATATCTGATGGGTTTTCTCGAAACGTTATTGTGGCTTGTCTCATAGACTATGCAATGTGCAAGGAGCATACATTATGAAAGTTCTTTGCCACAGTTGCTGCTCCTGACCACAAACCTCCGTCTTACGTCTGCTGCTACAGCTTCCGTAAAACGTCTTGGATCTCGTTCCACTTATCAATTTTTTGTTCTCCTCTAGAAACAGACCCAAACTTATAAAACATTTTCATATGGATGTACTTTTTGTTCGAATAAATTCACAAAATATTTCGAAGAAAAAAGTGCTTCTTACTTGCACAGAAAAATTTTAGTTTGTCGTGAAAGTTTCAAGTTTTCAAAGACGTCTTTATGTCAATTTTAGTGTAACCTTCAATTCTTTTTTGAATCCATTTTTGAAAAACCATGTTAATATAATATTGTACCTTTCTTTCTTATCTTTTTTGAGATCTCCAGAGGTTTCAAAAATGTCTTCACCTTCTATTTCTGTTTTCTCTGCTTCGTCCAACAATCGCCGGCAATCCGGAGTCACCATTTCCCGCAAGTTATCCCTCGTCTCATGTTTCCCTCCTGGCCTAACGAGTTTTCCGTTTCGTTTTCTCAAATCACGTTCTTTGTGCTTCCTTTGTTTTCTTTTTCCTTCCATTTTCTCTCCAGCTCTATAAACCGCATTTTCTTGCTTGTCTCTTATTTAGTTATTTGCGAGAATACGATTGCGAATTTCTACACAATTTTGTTTCTGGCATTGTTACAAATGCAATTGTGATTATGATCATAATGGAATATTGCAATATATTTTCTTACGTCGAGCGTCATTCATGTCAGCTCTCGATCTGCTTTTTTTCGTAAAGAATCAAGGAAAAAAGTACTATTGGCACTTTATTCCGGTCCAGACGGCGTAATTTTTCACTCGTTCTCGTCAGATGTACGCTCTTCGAAGGTTCGATAATAAGAAGGATCATCGGACCTGGAGTAAGAGCTACCGAACCTTGTGCCTGGCTGGGCCATTTCATGGTTCATCGATGTTGCTCTCCGACGTTTGCCATCAATATAAATATACGTATTAGAGATATAATATTTTTCTACACCTCTTATCGCCGAAGATTTTCTGTTTCATGTGCTACCTATACTTTGGCTCCTGGTGAGGTTAATTTTCTTGTCATTTAAAAGGATCTCCTTCCTTCACTTTTTCTCTCTCGCTGTCTGCCTCTCTCTCTCTCTCTTTCCAAGTTTTAAAGATTTCAACTTAAAGCTTACGTAAACCGAGAATGAAATGATTATGAAGCATACAAATGTTCGTATTTTGCTTGTCTATTGCACACGATGAAATGCTGAAGCGATAAAGTCAATGCTAACATTCATGATACTAATAATTATAAAGTTTTTTTTTTCTTTTAACATTTGTGGTATTTCAAATAAAACAGCTGCTATGTTTATGTACAAATATCGCAACCAAATAAATGTGATAAAATTTGTCAATCATGATAGAAATTTAATTGGAAATGAATTTTGTTTGTTGGAAACTTTGATAAATATAAAATAACGAACTGCCCGAGCGTGATATTTCTATTTATGTTGAAAGTATTTTACTGTACAGTAAACTTCTCCTGTTTATTTGGGACCTTGTAAAAAAAAACGTGACATTTTATTTAACATCGATAAATGTAACTTTAATTTTTCAACAGTTTCGAGCGTTTCCTCTTTGTCTTTTCGTTTCTATGATTTTAAAGCTAACATTTCGAACACAATTTCAAAAAAATTTCGGAACGTAGGAAGGAATCGCACAATGCATCCCGGGGTATTCATCGCTTATCAGTGGGTTTGAATTTTAATCTCCTTTCTATTCACAATACCCGAACAAAACGGAGGTTGAGAGGGGGTATCCATAGAGGAGGGAAAATGGAAAGGCGAGAAGAGGTTACGATGCTTTGAGAGTTGTTACGCTGGCTGCATTCCACTTGAGAACACGTTGGATACGCGAAGGGGGTAGAGGACGTAGAAAAAGGACAGAGCAGAAAAAGGAGAAGAACAAGAGAGCGAGAGAGAGAGAGAGAGATGGCACGAGGGACTCGTAAAAAGAGTGAGAAACAACAGAAAAGCTTGCTAGAGGGTAGCACTCGAGGTTAAGGGTACGAGGATAGGGTCATTGGCGCTCTGGCATCCTCGAGGGTTCGAAAAACTAAGTGTAGGCGCGAGAGATCCCCTGTTACTGGCAATAGAAACGTGCCAGAGTGCCCTACCTAAGAGGCAACTGAAGAATCGAGGCTAAATATATTCACGATACTGCAAGAGTTCTTGACGCAGAGAAGGTCTAGGACACGCCGATACTTAAGCACCGGTTACAATATTTGACAGACAGTCATTTGAAAACCTGATGACACTGACGTACCCAACTTCAAATGCGTATAAGAGTGTTACGACAGGAGACTCGAACAAAACTTTGGCAGACTTGGTTTGACATACTTCTACGTGTATTTGCTCTGATACACGAGTGGCTGTAAAATTTCTATTGAAAAGTTTATTCAAACCACAAATCAATACTTTATAACATTTTGTTACCTGTTTGAATATCTGCATTCAACTTTGACAATCACAAGAATTGTAGAAATGTTGCTTTTCCATATGGGAAAAATCATAGTTAGATTTATTATGTTCGCTGGCTGTTTAAAAGTTCGGAAAAGAGTTCTTAAAAAAAAAAACGTGATGTGTGCGATAAAAGACATTCTTTTTCCAGCATTTTCCTCAGTCTTACCTCTTTCTTTTCTCTCCCCATATCTGTTTGCCACCGTATGCATTCAATTTGAAATTACACAGTCTTCGTATAGCATACCAATTACATTCTCTTTTGTGTGGTCACAGGGGATAGGGCAAAGACAAAGAGCTTTCTTGTATTCTTATCTTTGAAGAGGCATGTGGGAAGAATATTTTTCTTTCTTTCAGTAAGCGCTAAGCATGATTGCGAGTACTGTCGATGATTGCACTCATTAAACATTTTAAAATTCTGTCTTTAACTCTCGTACTTTTGATCCCCTTCACGCAACTACTATCTTTTCTGATTATCTGATTGCACTTTTACGTTAAATCCTTTGTCTTTCTTGTTCGGGTCTTTAGATTCGTATAGTCTCAATGTTTTATATCATCGTCTTCGTTGATTCCTTCTAGAAAGGTACAGAGGATGAGAGGCAGAAAAAGTGAGAAAGAGAACTCTCAGTGAATCGGGGTATTCGATCGGCAGCCTCGGGTTCTCGTAGCAGCCGTACAGTCCCTGGGTAGCGCTGCCGCCGTGACGAGAGACTCAACTCGTAAACACGAAAAGCTTCCTTGCTTTCTCTGTCCCTCCCTCTCGCACTGTCTCTCTATCTCTCTCTCTCTCTCTCTCTCTCTCTCTCTCGTCAGCTTGAATTCTGTCTGTGAACTTTACCTCGTTGGGCTATTCTACTATGTTGGGAGTATTCAGTTATAGCAACCTCTATCAAGGGGGAGCATTAGTTCCTTGCAAAGAGAGAGAGAGAGAGAGAGAGGGAGATATAGAGGGAGAGAGATATAGCGTAACCTTTCCCCCTTCGACGTACTACTGTCACGGGCGGAGGCGTTTCTGGCACCCTGGCGTTGCTGTTTAGCAATATAGGCGTAGGTCGTAACCGCAGGAGATGGAACCGTTCTTTACCTTGGTTGATTATGTTTTCCTGTTGCTTCGAGAGCCACTGCCAAGCAATGCAAGAGAAATGATAAGTCTCCATTGTGACTAGCATGGTTGTAGAGCTATAATAGTTATACGAATGCTAGTACCGTTGGTAGGGAATCCATGAAAAGCTCATTGATGTTAGTGCAGGGTGATCTTTGCTGTATGTAAAAGACTAAATGTTCTTCTAGTCCTAGCGAGAGCGGAGAACCACTGGCAGGGATTCACAGAGAACAAGTATTCTCAGTGGTGATAGTGTTGATGGTCATTGTAGTAGAGACGTGGATCAGTAGTGGTAGCCAATTCGTGCAGGGTTTTTGCGACTCGGTGGTCGTCGTGTAGAATACGCCACAGTAGGAATGAAGCTGATGTTGGTGATGGTGGTGGTGTTGGTGGTGTTGGTGGGTGGCGCTGGTGGTGATTCGACGCAGTCGTGGTAGTCTTGGTCGAAGCGACGGGGATGGTCTGCCGGTAGTGGTGGTAGGAACGACGCTGGAGGTGGTTAGGTGGCGGAGGGTGGATCGTCCGCAAGTCGTGCGTTCACCCCGCGCCGCGACGACAGGGCGTCGTAGCGGAGCCGCCGCGAAAGGCTAGACTTTATCCGCGCGCGTTCTGTTCCCATCCGTAAGGGAATAATAAATAAATTACTTAAGTAACTGTGACTAACATATGGTACGAACAATAAATAGGAAATAAAAAGTTACTTGAAAGATTAAATGAAAAGTAAATTGCATTTAAAATGTCAAAAAGGACAACACTGGACACGTTGGTGAAACAAGCTGGCGTCGAATAGTCAAAACGATCGGTCTTTTATCATTATGCTCTTTTTAGTTTTTTTCGAGTCCGTGCTGTCATTCTGTATAACGCTGCAATTCATCCTAGGCTTTCAACAGCCCCGAAGCCTGTGAAACTTGTTCCCATCACTGTCATCATTGTTTTCTTCGTTCCATACGTTGCAACGTGCACCGAAAGGCCTTTCCCGTTGACATTACGTTGAAACTCAAGGGATTTACAGTTGACGACAAACGTGCCCTCTCCTGACGTTGGACGGTTCGGACGGACAAAATCTTCTGCAAGCACAAGTGCAGTGCCCTAACACGTGGCTTTAAGGGGAGGGGACGTATAGCACCCTGCCAGACACACGGTTGCCTTTGACGGCAAGACTCGGTAACGTGGGGGTTGAGATTACACCGAAATAAAAGAGAGTGTTGCTACGGTTACGAACTTACTTTACCATCTTGTTATTTTATTATTCCTTCCCTGTGACCCTGCCGTATTTAGCGTCTTCTCATTTTCCACGTGTACTTGTATTTGAGTTTTCGTTTTTTTATCGAATCTGCAAATTCGAATTTATCTCTATTGAATTCTTGTAAAGTTCTTAACGTTTCCAGACTTAAAGTACTCGAAGTTTATCCAGTTTTTTCGGACTTCTTAAACATTCCTGCAACAAGTGTAATTTGCATACGTAAGCTAAACGAAATAAGTGCGTTGTGAGTGTTGCTCAAGTATTCATCCTGTATTTTGTATATGTGTATACATAATTATAATTGACTCGATATTTATAATACATATGTATATATATCGTTGACGTTTGCGGGGATTGGCTCGCCGGTACTCGGCCGTCATACTCGAGCCTCTGTAAACGTAGAAAAGGGCGTTTACCCAAGCATACCACGAAGACGTTTACGTCAAGACGAAATCAGCCGGTGTAACCCAATTCAATTTATGGATTCATGCATGATCCAGTAAAATAAACAAACGGCTCGATCCTCGATTCACAACAGTTGGTTAACTCTATGGTAATTTGTAATAACCTCGACATTAATTCATTGATAACGGGAACAAGACTTGCTGGGACTTGGCTGGAGCTTAAAAAAGGGCGTTTACTTGGACCACCTGGCAATTATTTTATAGCACAGTGGTAATTAAGCAATTGTATTAATTAGCCGAGGAATTGGTGAAACCAATTGATACTTCAATGTCACAAGGTAAAGCCTTTGACGATGTGCAAATTTCTTGGATGCTGTATTGAATGGACTGCAGGTTATAAAAATATGAGCAGGGAAACGTTTTGCGTTGAATGTATTGAATCAAAACCAGAAATGAGTCGAGACGGAGGCATGACGTAACTGGGTTAATTGCAACCGTCTGCATACTGCACGCATCGTTGGTTCTGACGTTCACACGACGTATTCTCGATATAACTGAGGTTATTATCACATCGAGCGAATCCACCAAGGAATACATCATTCGCAAAATCAATTTAATTTTGTTACGTGAAAAATTGGACTACTTAATTTTTTCATTGTACACTCAATTACGCATAAATCTCTGAAGAGACTGCAAGAGAAAAAAACTTTTAAAGAAAAGCTCGAGGGAATAACGTGGACGCGGAGCTAAAGGAGCAGGATATGTATAATGTAGTGGCGAGACTCGAATTAGTCAGTGAATGATCGACGAGACGCTAATTAGCAATGGATGGATATTAACGAGGATAAGTTTATCAGGGATCAAGAGGATCCCCGAGGGCTTTAAAAACATTTGTGTGGTGTGATCAGCGAGTGCCGCTCGCTGCATCCTTGTACGTTAATACCAATGAGAATATTGGATGGGATAACATCGTTGTCGGATGTTGAACGAGTACGTGTCTGACGATTAGCAGTCACACGATCGAAATCAAGTGTCCTGGGGAGGGTCATAGAGAGGGAACAAAATAAAAAATAAAAATAAAAATAAAAAAAAGCGAAACACGAGGGTGAAATCCATTGGCGTGGCTGATGGTTACACCCGGTGATGCTTTTGCCGATGAAGCGTGAGAAAATCTCGGTGACACCGTGATCGCTTGGCCCCCATACCGTTGCAAACTATCCGAGTGTTATGGCTCTGTTAACAAGTCAATAAATACCTGTGTTTACCTGTGTACATGTGTACGTGTGCATCAATTTATTCATCTATATACATCTACGTATATTAATACTACAAGAAACGGGAGCCTTCTACAATAAATATGGATCAGTGAAAACGTGGTTAAAAGTCAACCAGTGACTAAAACAAGTGTCAAAAGTGTTTGCGAGAAGTCTTCAATGTGGAATACGATGGAAATAAGTGCTCAATGTTGATTCAATCGTGTATGCAAATTACGTGCTGTGTTACTGTGATTATTCACTTGCCTGTGAATATGTATATGCAAAAGTCTGTTAATTCGATTTGTGTCAAAACTACGAGAGTTACGAAATTATAGAGGCGAGAAAAGGGGGATAAGAGCTGAAGGAATCGTCGCGTATACTCCCTGTGCTCTGGAGTGAAATTAAATTGAAGTGCTGAAGCGGACACCACCGGGGAGCCTCTTCAAGTGGATTTAGTTGGTAAAGGGTGAGAGATAGAGAGATGTTTGGTTACCACTGCGAGAGCACAGGGTCGTTTGGGCTCGTACAACGTCATATAAATATGCATATTTATATATACAAATATACATATATATATCGCTTTAAGAGATATCACGTTGAATGTCTCAGCCTACTCTGTTGCTCAGGTTTTTTTTTGTTATATTTCGGAAATGAGCACTATTTTAATTCAAAATTTATTGAAGAGTCTTCATTACGAATTAGGGTGGACATATTCATAGTCAAAAATTCGTTGATGTAATTATTCAACGTTATTTTATTGTGAAACGTCTTTGAAAAAAGTTTGATCAAAGATAATTTTCGATTGTATAGTGCACATTTCCTGATCTCATCTTGACATTTAACCATGTTTTCCCATCGACTTAAAGACTGCGTACGTGTGCACTTGCTCTTGTGTCGAACGTTCGCATTAGCTCCACTCCACTGTAAGGGGCGCTTATTTATTCACTCAAACAGAGAGTATGATATACGTCATAAATCCCTAGTTTGACAAACGAAATATCGAACTGGGGTTCAATAAGATTGGAATGCAACACATCGGAACGTAAATTCACCACGGAGTTAATCGTCCATTCTTTTCTGTGTAACACTTTTTCATTAGAAATGGATTTCTCGTACTGAAATAATGCATATTTGTTAATAACAATATTTAGAGATAATGCTATCCACAAAAAAGTAAATTATCCAATAATTCAGGAGATTTAGGAGATAATAATAAAGTATCAAGGTATATGGAACCAACCGAGAAGCAACGAGATTATAGAGTTGAGCAGCCTCTAATACCTATCAAGGTAATATGAGAAATCTCATTATTCGCAACGGAAATTCAATAATAAAGCGTGGATTAAATATTTTTTCAAGCTCTCTATTTGAAGCATTTCGTTTCGTAACTATATTGAAGATTACATTTATTTTTGAAAATATTGCATTATAGAAGATTTTCGTCGGTACCACTAATGAAGGAGAGTCGGCGACTAAGGGAGGTTAATGGAAACCAATATATTTTCCACTAGTGTCACTGTATTATATCGAAGATGTAATACCGGTATTGAGAGACATAAAAAAGAGAGGGAGGATGGACACCTCTATGGGAATTCAATACGATAGAGAGACAGAGATACAGATATGCCAATCTTGTGTATTTTGAAGTTCCCAGAAACTGATCAATGATCCTCAAGGGAAGTTTTGGTATTGCACTCCCTTCCCTTTCACCTCCAAACTCTCTTCAAAGACGAGAACATCTCTCGTCTCAAAGTTTCGAAGTACATACGCGTTCTCCATGCGGGAAATTCTAGCGAATGTTATTAAAGCGGATCATGCTCAATGATGTCGTCGTTGGACGAATCGATCGGTTACGTAATTGGTACTCAGATAGAAAGTCATTTTGAAATACTCTCGATGAATGAAAACGAACTGAAGAGAAACTTCTCGTTCTTAAGTATACACCAATAGAGTGCCTCGTTCAAAATTTGATTTTGCTTTCTTTCGCAAGTTTTTTTTTTCAACTTCCAGCTTATCAGAAATCAGTGTAAGAACCTAAGAATGTTCAAGTTCCTGTTTATTATTGTGTACTCTTAAATGAGAAATACGGTCAATCAAAACGATGAACTTTTTGTTACGTATTCATCGAATATAGGGTTATTGAGACGAAATATAAGCTGCCAGCTAAGAAGATTTGGCTTCATCAGTGAGAACAATGATAAGTAGGTATTGCTGAGTCTTGAAATTTGTCAGGGTCGGAAATAAAATAAAGGCAGTAAGAAGAAAAGGAAAAAAAAGAAACGGGAATCCAATAGACGAGGCGAGTCGCAAAGGGGCTCAAGCTTTACTTGACCCGTATCAAATTGGGATAGAAAATATAATGCCAAGGGAATTCGAAGGATACTTTACGTGCTGGTTTACTGACCCTGGACAGCTTAGCTTTGCCAATATAAAGAATCCATGTTTGTGTATTTATATATATACATGCATAAATATTTTGGCACTACTTCCCATTTTCTCACGCCCCATCTGCAAGTTGCTAAAGTAATATATATCTTTTATATGTGTATATGGACACTCAAATGGGTTTACGTTGGAAGGGGTAACGTAATGTGTAATTTTACACAGGTGAACGGGCACTTTGTGCGCAAAGTGCAGAAACTTTATACCGATGAAGTTAAAGTAAAGTAGTGGGGAGGAGTATGTTTCGCGTAGAGTGCAGTCTGTATATCGTTAAACTGGGATGTACACGTATGTATAGACGTTTATCTATATATACATGTAACAAACATAAGTTACGTTTCTACGAAGAAACTTTTAACTCTCTTTCGTTCGTGGTTTAAACTCACGTGTCTTGTAACGAACGAGAGCTGAGAAGTTTTTTCGTCTTATATTCTTTTTCCTTCAAGTACATAGGATCTCGCATAAGATCGCACACGTCGGATCTACTAGAGTCTGTTTCTTATTCCATGCGTGAAATTCGATTTCAACAGAGTTTTCTCAGACATATCCCTGTGCAAACGCAATCCACACACATAGTCTGGTCTTCTTATTGATCCTTGATCATACGTTAACTTTTATTACGACTTTTTTGTCTCCTATTTTCCATTGTAGACTTTTTTTTTGTTACCAGACGAAAAAGTTTCCTACTCTCCTTTTATTTTTTATCTGGGTGTGTGTGTGTATGTGTGTACGTATAAATTCCATCGAGGTGGGACGATAGTTCGTTTCATGAGTCACGCACGTGGGTCTATATAGTGACGTCCAATCGTCACGCATTGCAGAGCACAGTGTGGTCGTATCAACCTGCCAGATATTCTTCATGCTCCCATTTGCTATACCCTTTGGCTCGTATTCTCTCTCTCGTCTCGACCCATCCAACCATCGATTTTTCGCGTTTCACGATAAACAATACTGGCTTCAACCCATCGAAGCCTGGATGACCTTTGGTCCTTCTATAGGAAGAGATATCTAGCGCACTCAACCTTAAGTACATTATTCAATACTCATATACATGTTATATACGATATATTAATATACATAACTATGAACGTATAACCGAAAATATCCTATGATAGGGGACCAGCAGTGATCAGTGTACGGTTGATGTGGGTGGCAAAAAATAGTTTGTATATATGTCTCAACTATTTTCTAAGCTAAAAATTGGCGACTACAAATCAAGTGGAAAACCCGCATCGTGGCCACCAAAATCGAGACAATCGATAGTTGATCATATATAAACAAACCCACGCAATGAATTCCATTATAGTTTATGGATTCCTAAAAAACGATCGTATCAATTTACGCTTTCGTCCCAATGATATTCCATCGAGTTATTATGAGATACGACATTTAAATGGTTGTTTTTAATATGTGCTTCGTTGGACAAGAGTTTATCAATAAATTGTGTGCAGAGAGATAGCTAGCTTGCATTTGAATTCATGCATAAACGGTACGACTCATCGTTGTGATTGTCTGGGCAAATTCATACAAGGAAGATAACAGAGTGATATGGGATAGCGAGTTATTCTCGTATAAATGAACGTTTATGCGTGCTGCGCATATGTTATTTACGTATTTGTATGTATATAATTTAACGCATACATATATATTTATGTATTAAACCTTCTGCTCATGACACATGCCGTATATCTGTATTATCGGATACATCCAAGTCCTCGGACAATGTTTCTGTGTATAAAGCGTGAACCCCTTTACTGAACATTCATATAAGCACCTACTACCGACTACGAAGTTGATCCAGTGTGGCTCAACGTACGAATCTCATAGTCTCTGATGGTTTTCCCTTTCTCTTCTCACGCTCGCTCGCTCTCTCCCTCTCTCTCTTTCTGTTCTCGTAAACAGTCTCTTTGTCACATCAGTGACGAATCCCGAACCTGATAAGCCCATACGTCCTTCGATCGAAGCAGGGATAAACGCGGTTGCGATTAGATGGGAGAATGCATTTGGCTCGCGGCGGTATTTCCGGGTCCGGAGCTCGATTCAATTTGCCAGCCAGAACGGACAGCAATGTCCATCCGGCTGTCCATTCAATGCCAAATCGTCCTCTCTCGTGGTCAACGTGGTCATAATCCCTGGCTTGTTAAATATTCCATGCTTGTGGCATCACTGCATTTTTATTTATCACAATTGTTTTGCTTTCGAGAGCTGCTTACTTACGGATCAACGTGGCATTCAATTTTCGTGTGGCATGTCATGGGATCAGAGGGTACGGATAGCTAAATTCTTTATTAGAGCTTTATGTTACTTTTATGATTTGTCCGAGTGGTGAAGAATTTAAAAATTCATTGACACTGGGGATAGATTTTTCGACTGGGTATCAATTTTTTCTTTGCGAGAACTAATACGTTCTCTTGACGATGCAGTTTTTGAACGCATCAAAATCGAATGACACAATTTCCGTATGGCACGACAATATATGGAGCGAAGAAAAACAACTCATTGCTTGACAAACAAGAGGAAATTGTTCGCGTGTCACTTGCTCGACTCTCGATCCTTTGCGCGGTATATTGATTCGTGTGAGAATCAACTTTGTTTGCATTTACTTTTAGGTCAAGTCCCGTTTCTCATAATACAACGTTTATGGTCATTAATGCGGTACACATGTGTTTGAAACAACGACTCCTTTTGTATCGAAGAATACTGATTAATACGTACTTAACTATAGTGTACCGTTCATGTAATTGAACAAATTCTCATCAGTCTAACACGTAATTCTAAACTCTTGGAGTAATACATTTCTCTTTACGCGTAATTGGAAATTCGATACTCGGGGGTTTAGAGCATCGACAAATACGAATCTCGACTCGAAATTCGGGAATTCAGAATTAATTGTTTTTCTTATATTTTTTTAACACAACCCATCGGATGTTTAAAAATTTGAAAGATTCCTTGGAGTGTATTGGATTCATGAAAAATAGTCATTCTGGTGTTCACTGTTTATTCGTACGTATGTTTATACAATTAACTAATAAAGATTGTTCATATTTTGTTTACATTTATGAATGTCCCAAGAACCATGTAGAGTAGTAGAACCAGGGACGCGGAATTTATTGTTGCGATAATAGTTTGATAATCAAAAACGTATGTTGACAAAAATATATTCATTAAAATTTTGAGCATATTTTAAGGAGGAAACAATCGGATAAAAATATTTTCGGAACATCGAATCGTTTTTACTTGTCAAGCTATGTGTAAGCCGTTAATCTAAAACTTAGGCTTGAATAAAAAATCAAATTCCAGTAAAGTCCATGAGATATCGTATCCTATTCATTTCACGTTTCAAATGTTTTTTCATCGAGTTCGAATGCAAAACGGCCTACTACGTAACGCGAAATGGATTAATTATTAGCATGCCATTGGGAAATGTCTCGCGTTTCCGTGCGTATTGTTCGTACAGATCAGTAAATCGTTGTGGGAATCTTCCGGTCCACGTGCCAGTAACAATAAGCTTTGAGAGCCATTAATTCGTGTACTTTGTAGAGTTTGTAGATTGATGAGGGGCGCGATTGCAACATTTCGCGGTGTGGATAGAGTCAGTAGCATCGATAGCTGACCACGACGTTCGTGACTACTGGCCACATGGACGGGCTGTACTCACGCTGTAGCCCTGTACATTGTCCATTCCATGTGACAACTACTCTCGACGTTATGTCACACTGACAAGATAAACGAATATTCACGAGCGTTAAAAATTCGCCCGAGAAAAATCCATTAACATCCCAACAAGTTTTCGACTAAAGTACACACATTCACCGCAATTGTATTGTTTTTTTTGTTGTTGTTGTTGTACACTGTGACGATTTTAAGTGTCACTCAGGCCGCGTCAATTTAGTCTGGAGATATAAACACCATATACTTTTTGTCCCAACCGAAATTTAAATGCAGGAAATGGCTAAAATGCTACAAATGTTTTTTCAATGTTTACGTTGAAAAAAAAGGCTGGAAATATCGTCAGATTAAAATCCGGAAAGTTAAACAGAGAACAATAGCACCTGAACGAAAACTCTATTTTAATACTTTAGTATGTTTCATTAATTCATACTTGGAGAACTATATTTTGGGGATGATTGCATATATTGTGTGAAAAAACAGAAATTACTTAAAAACTCTAAATATTTGGTTTCAATCATAATCGTGATGTCAGGTCGATTCACATCTATTTCTTTGAAAAAAATTTCATATTTATTGTTCATTCTCATCATTTTTTTTTTCGAGTTTGTTTTTTTGCAAACCCAATGGATTTTCCAATGAGGAAACTCGAAGTTATTTTTCAGTCATACTATTCAATTTATATCTTTTTTTCGATTATAATAATACATGATTGTTTTGATGAGTGAAATTTGTGGCAAAGTCCTATGGGCACGTTTTAAAACAATCTTTTTCTAATAACAATCAGATGCATTCTCATAGTTAGAGTTAAAGTCACAGTGAATTTAAGTGCATTCGGTATTCCGTAAACAATCTCCACCAAGAAACTCGAAGCACGAAGATTGCGGTTACGGCCGCAATGATGCAGCCTTCGATAACAATTTTATATTAGGAATTTTCGAAAATGACCACAATGGTTGGAGACAATCGGTCTGCCTCTTTTCTAGGAAACAGCTAAGAGAATATCAGTGAGTAGAGAAACTTCGCGAGGTCGGGAGCATCGGATGAACTCCATCCTTTCCTTATTTCTATGCTGCCACCGCTGACGATCCCTCGACACGATTCACTGAAAATCTGCATGGAATTACGTAACGGAAAAGTCCTCAGCACAGCCATGCATAGCTTATTCTCGACGAACTCAACGACTTCGCAGGCGTGAAACTTTTAGTCAGTGCAAAAGACTCGAAACGATGTTGGCAGGCTCGATTTCGTTGAAGCGAATTCATTCGCGAAAATTCTTAGCTGTTTACGAAAGGAGACTTCGAGAAAAGCTATAAATGAATAGGTAGAGACAGAGAGAGAGAGAGAGAGAGAGAGAGAGAGAGAGGGAAAGACAAAGTCAGCAAGAAATCTATAGAGAGGGAGGTATGAAAACACATTTTAGACAAAAGATTTCCGCTCGAGGATTTCGCTTATCTGAGAAAATGCAGACCCATTCCTGTGAATTTACATTTCCCTGGAATTCCAGGAAAAACCTCCGAGTGCCATTTCCCAGTCGCAACTTCTTGTGTACTTTATCAGACAACAGAAATTCTGCTTCGACGTAAATTGTATTGTGCAAAAATCAAGTTGATGTATCCATATTTTTTGTACTCTATATGAACTCGTCTTCACTCAAATTTCATTACAGAAATAATTGTCTGAAAATGATAGAACAAATTGCCAAAGTAGTAAATAACTTCTTGGTTAACCTCGATCCAAACATCGAAATGAAGCCAGCATCAATATTGAAGTCTATTTCGAAATTCTTTTTAAAGCTCCAATAATATGAACCAGTCACAACGATTTTCATTTTTTGACATTTTGAGTTACCATTCCAAGTCACTACATTCTAGTTTTCTCACAAAAATTTGAGTGACAGATCCAATGCTCTAAGTAATCGACAGCCTTCGACAATACAAAAAAAAATTTTATTGGAAGTTTCTTGCAAAGATCTCAATGATTAAGCGGTAATAATTTGCAATCCCATAAAACAATTTGTAAATTGGCGATTTTGCCATCATGAAAAGCTTTTCGAATTCAAGATAACTATCTCAAAAAATTGTGAAATATTCAGTAAATAAACTCGGATTTATGAGAAACGGTTGATTAAGTAGATTTTTAAAAAGTTTTGTCCGGCATTAATCAGATTTGCAATATAGAAGAGTCATTAAGAGCGAAAATCAAGTCATGGCTTTATAGTCTCGCAGGATCATAAATGGATGAAGCGACTGGAACAAGGGTGTAATATTAACGGAGCCTTGACGTCGGTAAAGGCAAATCAAGCGAACACGCCGTTCGAGGCTGTCAACGACAAAGGATAGAAAGTCCAAGAGTGAACCTGGGGTTATCCTGTGTGCTACATGCAATATCGTCAACTTCAGAGACTAAAAGAGAGGAAGAGAGCGAGAGAGGCATGCACTCGTATATACACACACATATATATATATAAAATCTTGCTGGAGGCACAGCAGGTCACAAATCGATTTTCGATTCACTGGCAAGCCAAAGGAGTCGAGATTTACCATCAGGGAGGGTTTACCGACCTTTCGTATCCACATCGAACGGATCTAACGGTAAATAAACGGCCCTCTGAAGTTCGGGTACCTGCAGAAGCCTTTGCCCAAATGTATAAACGGATAGGGTAAACTCCCGAATCGAAACACTTTTCTTCACCGTTCAGGACGTTCTTTCTCTTTCATAAAACATTATTGTAAACTCAAAAACAGAAAAATCCAATTTTTTGAATAGTTTCTTGCACTCCACATTAGGTATCGCAACTCAAAATATTTTCATAATTTAGATAAGACAATGAACTGACAATTATATCGGAGTGTGGTTAATGAATGACCTTATTAGCGATCGCTGAGGTTAGGCAGCCTCTTGCATGGTCAATACTTGGTTGGGTGGCCAGTTTGCATATTAATCCTAAAAGGCAGGCTTCTTTTCTGAGTTTTTCAAATGGATAAAAGTGTGCTTGAAATCATGTAATGGGCTCGGAAAAATCCGCAATTGGCTAGCAATTGAAAGCAGAATATTTAACTATATCAGGGTCCTATTAAGTGCACGTCATTGTTCGATTTTCTCCTAGTGAATGAGTCCCTGCTCATTTTTATTCAATGATGGTAGGAACATAATCAAATGAGCAAGGTTCATAGCAAGCTTATAATTAACGACATATTAAAATTTACCCTCAATTAGACTCGTCATAATTTATGTACTTTGTTAACTAGAATCCAGTGAATTGACGTTGACTTCTATTGTTACATGAAGACATATATATGTGATGAGATTTAGTGATGTAATTGAGGAAAAGTTATGAATAACGTGAAAGCTTCGAAAAATGTATTATGGTAAATACAGCATTTAATTAACCGGTCTGATCTACGAACGAGCTTTACCACTTGCTTGACAAAGTGTATTCACCATTGAGCCTCCATCGCTGGACTTATTACCATAGATTTCATTTTTTTTCTTACTGGGATGGCATAAAATTTCTCGGTTGCTTTCTCGTCTGAAGGAGCTTCCAGAATTGATCAAAAAAATTAAACGTTAACTCAAAGTCAGTGCTGACAACCGTGGTGAATGGGAGAAAATTTCGTTACGATATAAAGTTTTATTAGGAAAAACGACAGCTTGACATTTCACGTCGTTATTACATAGAATTGAAAGAAAATGGCTAATAAAATATTTCCCAAATCTACCAAAATTAAAATACATCGAGAGCAGATTTAAGTAAAAAAAAAAAAAAATGACTTGAAATCGTAATAGCCCTGGAAATATACGAGGAGTGATAAAAATATACAGTTCAAGCAGAGCTCAAAGAGTTTTAAGCGTGTGATAAATTCCCATTTCTTAGTTCAAGTTCTCGTAAATTCGTCGGGAACTCCGAAGAACTTTGCATCAACGCTCGTCATGAAGAGATTCTTTTTTTTATGCTGTACTTCCCATGCGGTAAACATGGATTTACAGCATTTTTGCAAGAGCCAAAGGTGTGGTTCAATATGCCGCGAACTTTAGGAAAATGTCTATAAATCTCAAGACATTTTAGCTTTGAAGTATACAACTAGTTTGCACCGCTGTATATTCACGTGTCGTTGGAAGGTACGTTGAGTTTGACATCAGGGGTATGTTCGCTTGTGACGGAAGAACATTCCACGTATGTTGCGAGTTCGTTCTTCCGGAAGGATGAATGCTGTTGCACGTAACATATATAAAATGTAGAAGCTGCTTGTACCCTGGTGAAGTGTGTACGAATCAAGGCAGTGGATTTTTATATCTTTCGTATTTTTCTCTGGTCTCGTCAGCCATACGACCCATGGAGAAGGAAACAGAAGGAGAGAAAAATCACCTGTGTTGAAGTCACAGTACAGTTGTTCGGGTATAACACGGTGTGAAAACCTTTTCTCGCTCATTCGAAAAACTTCTGTATGAAATTATAGAAGTTATATAATACTTTTGTTGTATATCGACATAGTGAAAAATTAACTTGGGGAAAATACTTCATAATGATCCCTTTAGGTTAAATGACTTCCCTTTGTTTTACCGTTGCTGAGTGTGTCGCTTTCAATATATTTCATACTATTATTTTTGTTGATAACTCTAAAGTACTCTACGGAGTTACTGTGTGAAAATTCTGTGTTGTTGTTGTTGTTGTTGTTGTTGTGTGTGGTTGCTTGATCTCCAGAGATCGTTCTGAACATCATGTTGTCACAAACGATCTTTTAGCATGCGTTTAAAAAATAAATTCAAGTAAAAAAAGTGCTATAAACAAAATTTAAGTGAAAGATTATCATTTGTTTTCAAAAATCGAATTCTCACTTAGGGTTATTAGGGATCATTATGGGTAATTTTATTCAATCTCGTGATACTTCAACAACCTCTTTCAAATTGCCAATACAGTGCCATTAATGTCTCCAGTGTTGATATATTGAAGTGTAGCGTGTCTTCAATAGTTTTGCAAAAGATTACAATCGTTGCAATGTATCCTTTTTATAAACATTATAGGCTCTAGTTTTATAAGCAACGTTAAGCTCTCGTTATCTTGCTTTTGAATCCCATTTTTAATATGAATGGTGAATAATATGAGCTGTCAGAGGATGTTTTTCAGTACTAATGAATATATAACTTAGTTGCTCCGTGATGATGTTATCAACCAACGTCCTTGTACAAGGACAAATAGAACACTGCATTAGCTGTAGGACTAGAGAGAGTGAGAGGGAGGGTGAGAGAGAGGTTTATCCGCGGTCGTGTACTCATTCGATGAGTACGTTGCCATCAGATAATATATGCCCTACGGCATTGGTACAAACACTGAACAAACAAGCCCGCGATGCTCTGCCACCGATGTTGTCGTCGCGAAGCTACATGCCAGCAGAAATTACTGTTTGTATAGTGGATGGTGATAGGTTAAGGTATCATATATGTTAGGTGGTCGAATATGGCCCAAGAAGCTTCAGCACTCTGGCAGTAGTTAACGTTAAATAACTGCTTCACACTAGTCAATGGATTGTGTAATTTTTACAATACTTGTAACGAAAATTTATTTCAAAAATGAAATAAAACGACGGTGCATGGATTCGTGATACAGCAGAAAATCAATAGATTTGCAGAACCATTATAAGATCCAAAATTTCGATACTTTCAAAATCGTACGATATCAGTTCAATCCGTAATTTTCAAGTAATTTCAATACGCCAACGCTCATTTTGTTCCCAAAGAGCTTCTCCCCAAATATGTGCACCACCTCCATTTTTTTTAACTACACCGTTCCACTGTTATATTCGATTGTCGAATTGACCAAAAGAAAAATTCATAAACAAATTATTGTTATTTAAAAAATTATCAAGCAAACAAAAAAATAGACGGGGTAATTCGTTGTAAATCTCTTGAAGAAAAAAATGAGTGGCGGTACATAAAAATTGCTGAAAAATTAAACAATTAAGGTAAAATTAATTTATAACTAAGTAATTAATTGAAGTTGCCTCACCATGGATACCGTGAACTTAAATTCAGAACAGGATTCTAAATTGAAAACTCTAAAACCGTGTTTCAATCGATCCTCTGGCTGACACGTTATTCATTATAAAAGTTTGATAACTCTGTGTACTTTTTACGCGTGAATTGTTAGAACGATCAGACCAAAAATGCATAGAACCAGACTTGCGTATGAAATTTCTTTATCGAAAATTCGGTTCTGAACATGTGTACTTGTTACGTGAGAGACATCCTTTGGCTGTGTCGTACTTGATGTGCACCTTTTTACCCGAACAACATTCGTGTTGTTCTAACGTATTTGTTTGCATGACAAACAGAATTACAATCATCGCGCCTCCAGCTAGAAACGAAGTTGGCACAAGCACGTGCTAACGAAATTAACTAAGCCCTCAAAGTCATCTTTGAATTGTATAGCTGCTGGCAATAATCTCCTATGGCGCAGTATGCTCATAAAACACAAACACATAAATTCCCATAGTACGTGCAAAGTCGTGCATGAGTCTGAACAATTCCATATACGAGTTTGTTCAACGTCGAGGGGTGAAGCAGACAAAAATGTTACCTTGTATTTCATTAGGAACGAGACTGTTTCCATTCACCCGTGTGAATTTGTTAAATACACTCGCAAATATCAGCCTGACGGTCACGTTCATCGTACAACAATTTACATGCACGATTCGTTTTTTTTTTCCTGCTCGCTTGACTCGATATTTACTCGGGTGCATCGAGAAATTACAAATAGAAACTGAAGCAGATCGCTAATGACGTGGATTTGAGTGACTATACTAGACGTTTCTTTTGTTTCCATGTGCCACTCATTGAGGTTAAGGTTACTTATTCTCGATCCTTCTAATTTTTTGGCTCCTTCTCATTAATATTATTTATATTATTAAGAAGAAATATTAATAATTTTAATAAGAAATAGTGATATAAAATCGTTCTAAATTATAATCTAATTTGAGATTTTTCGCCCGACTCGTTCGTCCGTGAGATGTGGCAAAACGAAAACTCAGTTTAAAATCATGTTTGTGACCATTTTTTGTACTAAATTTTGAAAGAATTGACGGTGATAAGGAATATTGTGACGAAAATTTACGCATCAATTATTTTATCGATGTGCGGTCTGTTCAGCTATATTGCAATAACTGCTTAGTAAATTAAACGCATGCAATAATTTCACACAATAGTCAATGTAACTAGGAAGTCTTGGCCTTTGGATAATTGACCATCTGTCCAGCGGTAGGACAACTTCGGGGCCGACGAGTGAGAAATCTTGAATTTGCTAAATGTTAAACACCTAAGTGCAATGACCATGTACAGATATTGGACAAATCAGCTCCGTATGCATGCCAGTAATTGAATGTTTGGCCATAGCTTCATGGAGTCAATAGATATACAGTTCGTCTTAACGCAAGCAGTTGGAACCGCAAGACCGAAACACCATCACATCGTATGCTATCGTATGCTACACAAGATCCCGTGACGAGACCACGATCCGTTGAGGTTGCAACGATCATTTGCTTGAAATTACTATTCGTACGCGACGCACACTGTTAACTACGTTACGTCTCGAGGGAGAGTGTCTCTGGGGATTACATAGCGAGAAGATACACTGTGTATATAAATACGTATGTCTGTTTGCGTTATCGTCTTTCAAGGTCGTTGGAAGCTACGAGGCCGTTTCCTATAATTAAAGGGAAACAGAATTCGTTATTTCTCTAAGAATCGCTCGTCCGAAATGATTTTTCATCTTGAGTCAAAACAGCATATCGAAAAATTTATGGGTATAAATCCGTATTGAAAATAAATGAAAAATCGCATACGCGTTTTTGGTCGTGTACTCTTTGGTGTTCTATATACTACCGAGAGAACAAGGTGGCAGAGAGGCTTCCAGCAAAATACCCTTTAAGAATGCACTCGGATGTGCACTCAGGGCAACTCTCGTTGCACTTGGAATGTGAGACAGACCCCGGGCAAGGTTTTCCTCTCGTCGACGTGAAAAACGAGGCAAGGGAATGAAGCTCGAATAAAAGACGAGAAAGAGAAACGAATATATTAGGTGTTCATGTACGGGATGTCCCGAGAGTCGCAATGAGTAGCAGAAGACGAAGTTTTGCTAATGAAAATCTTTACAAATTCCTCTGTCTAATCCATCGTTTGTCAGATATCAATTGATGACTATTACTCCGCGGTGCTGGTAAAGAAAAATATGAAACAAGCTACGCCCATTGACCTCTGCCAGGGGACATCAAATCTAACGATATTGAAGACTCTTAGTACAATTTTCAGGACTTCCTGTATATTCCACATGGATATAGAAGAGCAGAGTACTGTGAATGTACAAGAAAAGCCCCAGCCCAAGCATTACATACAACCAAACGGACCATTTTTCTTACAAACTTGGCGAGTTTTTTAGTCGTTTCCTCTTTTCTACCTTCTCTCGTTCTTCCCTATACTTGAGGGAAAATACGAACACGGTTAAACCACAACAGAGTGAAGCCAAGAACAGAGAGAGGAACAGAAATACGGTGGAAAAGAGGATCCACAGAATTGCACGAGGAAAGAGGACTCCTATAATTCTTATTCCTGGACGAGCTCCTGCTTGGATATACCAAGTGTCTGACTCGTCCGCGTGGTTAACTTATCGTCGTTCGCGGGCGCGTTTCTGTTGTCCTTCCACGAGTACGACGTTATGCTGAGATGGTTCGTTCACAGAAGGAGGGTGAACTTGGACGTTCCACCCTCGGGCCCTTTGCTCCATCCTGAGTGAACCCCGTCCATCCATCTTGCGAAAATCCCCTGTACTCTAAGGGTTATTACGCTCACTTTTTTTCGGACCGAGCGTTTTTTATTCTTCTCATATACGTACACTTGTCGACGTTGCTCCTCTTTCTTTTTATTCCTCATGCATATCGCCAGTTGCCATCACATTTCCACTGAAAAATTCTCACCCGCCTTTTTCTACACACGCTGACACGATCCTCCTGTTTCAACCACTCTCTCTCTTTCTCTATTTCTCTTGCATCCTCTCATTTCCTATCGCCATCATGCTTTTTACAGTCCAGATTCTCCAATCTCTCGACACGTATTCCCTGAACACATTCTACTTTCATAAAATTATACGACGTCTCGGACTACCGAACTCAGAACTCAGAATTGCCGGTTATTACCACGCTCGACAATTTTCTGGACCATTTCCTTACCAGATACGTATCTAATTTCAGGCTGGCTCTTCTCTGTCTATTATATCACTTCTCATCCGTAAAGTTCAACCAAGAGAACGAAAAATCCTGGAAATTATCAATTGCTATCAATATCATGCATTTTTTTCAATATAGTGGTGACTGTTTACGGAAAATTCATAATTTTATTAATCCATTAAGGTTTATTCGGAACAGAAAGTGGTGAAAAAATATCAAGCTCATCATTAAGATTCCGCCACAAAATTTTACGAATCAGACCACACTGATTTTTTCGTTCCTCAAAAATCCTTCTCTTCCAGGGAGAAAATACTGAACGAAGAGTCAAAGGATACTCTAACCTTCATGGCAAAGGTCAATAGTCCGAACAAAGGGACGAAGATTGGATTTTCAACGCTTTGTGTCTTTATTTTATTACAACCTGCGCGTAGGAAAAAATATTGAGTCGAATTGCTTAGTTGTCTTTACAATATATACTTAGGTGCCTCTGTGTAGAATGAATAAAAAGATGTAGATATATGAGGTGAAATATACTATATATGATATAAAATGCAAATTCAGAGCAGCGCGAGTAGAATTTGGGGTCTCGGTTCGAGTACTCCGAGTCAGGGAAGCGAAGCTTTTACGAAGCAGCTCACGTCCGCGTGACTCGTTGGTGAACTCTAAAGCCGGCGTTGGCTCGACAGCGAGAATAGCGAACGTCGAGAGGAAAAGAGCTGTTTCGAGAGTCCGTGTAGGTCGAGGGTTGTGGACATGCTGCAACCCCTGAGCAGTTTACCCATCGTATTTCTACGTAAGAGCAGTTCGACATTGTTCGAAGCAACATTTTCGAGCAGGAAAAGGAGGTTCCACGCTAAACCGTGTTCTGACGCGAAGGAACCAACAATTATCGAACCCTCGACGTTCAATGAAATTACATGTATCCAAATTGAAGAGGCGTGATGTGAAAAAAAAAAAAAATACTCACCTACTTGCAAGTAAGCATCGATGAGGATAAGAAAGGCATGAACGAGCGAAAAAGCAAAGAAGTAAAAAATGTGTTGACGATTGTTCGGCTGTACCAGGTATTCTAAATCAAAGTATGGATTCCGATAGAAGGGATGAGTTTTGGAAAGCTCTATCCTGTTTGTATTCTACCCTGATTTTTATGTTAGAACGTGAAAAAAGTTCCATGAAGCACTGGCTTCTGCTGAGATGCCAACCTTTTCTCAATTGATTTAATGAAATCATATTTAATTAAAAAATAAAATAAAACGTAAATCGCAGAGATTTACGTAATCGAAATAATTTTTTAGTAAAAATATTGAAAAAATTGTTACCTAGCATAATTTACGTTGTATTTTCCATTTTTTTTCCACGTGTGATTTCCTTGATTGGAATAACAGTTTCTATTTTTACTGCCTTTGTATACGTAATTTGATTTCTTTCTTAGTTAATTCGATTGAATACTTTTTTTGGAGTTATTCCTCACCGCCGCTTACATTCGTGTATTTTGAAAGTATCACGTTGCAGGAACTTTTAATTTCGTTAACTCTCGTAACACCTATCATCGCTGGATGGCTTTGAGTATTACCCTTTGTAATGTAAATATATGCGAGCATGGAACCATAGCCTCGAGGGATTCTAAAAGAGTATATTGAAACGGTGGCTGTAGAAGACGACCTCAACGACACTTGGTTAAATAGAAAGGATGTCGATGTCACACAAACGAATGTATATGTGTGTGTATTCATAAGTTAAGCATGTGTGAAAGACTGCTTAATGGGTAATTAAATGCTGGATCAAATGGTCTCATTTCAAAGATAATCCGATAAAATCTCAAACGAATCATGAGTAGTAGCAAATCCCCCTGATCAGGGCTTCAGTTTCGTTGCAATGAATGTATTTTATTTTTACCAACATTTCTTCCTCTCCCGGTTGGTGCAAATATTTCAAAAAGTGGAAAAAAAACTAAATTTTAGAAGTGCGGTTGGCAGATGGCTGACGATTATTGACACAAAGCTTTTTTTCTTTGTGTTCTCAAATATTCAAGATAGAACAAACCTGTGAACAAAGCGAAGCTTTATGTCGCCTGACCTGGGTTTCTCGGTAAAGGGTTGAGGCGGTTTTCAAAGTAGTAAATGTGGAAAAAGGAAAAAAGGAGAGAGCTGTAACAAAGAAAGGAAAAATGAGAGGAAAAACATAGAGGGGGTGAAGTTTGAAGTAAAGTTTTCCCGGAGCTCTGATAAATATGGAAATTAGAAAACTCCATTAATGACAAACTTGGGAGAGGCACAGAACAGGAGCAGGGCGAGGCAAGCACGGTGGATTACTACACCAGGAACCTTGGTAGTTAAAATACCAGAAAAAAAGAAAAAAGGTATATCATGGCACACGGTTGTTTGAACGATCATGAGAACTTTTCAGGAAACCTGTGTTTGTTGCTCGCCCAAGCTTTACCATGCACGTTAATTAATTATACTAGCAAGCAAAACAAAAAACAATACCCGTACCAAATAGAGAATAATCGCAAGGTTGCTGCGAAAGATTAACAAAAAAAAAACTATTTGCTTGTTCAGATGTAAAAGTTTGATCGATCGTGAAGCTTATTTACAGTTCATTCACTCAACACCCATATCAACGAATCCTTTAGAAAAAATTCAAGTCCAAGGCAACATGTTCATTTGGTGTAACAATATTGATCTAGCGTTTTATAGATTTCTTTATAGTCTACAGATGCTAAATCCGGAATAAATTTAACGAGCTTCGAAGCTTATTTTTATCGGTGAAAGAAAACTTAACGTCGTTTCCCGAAGCAATCGATTTTCTCTTTTTCAATTTCTTCGTTTGAGGTTCATTATCACCGTCAAGCTGCAATGCAGGTGTCGAGCCCGACTTGGCGATGCGTAAATGAGAGCGGCTGAACCCAAGTACTTTTTTTCCTGCTACAGATTACCAGGGATGTGAATGGATATGAGTTCATTTGATGAATATTTTGTGTACCACGAAATAGCATGGTTTAGATCGCTTTTCGAGTACATCGGGTTATTGCATTTTGTTATCCACACTCTGATCAACCTTCCCGGATGTTATTCTCCCTCGGCAGCTGACAATGCATGCACTCAAAGTGCCTATGAGGCGGAATGGGCTGACTGGTTATTTTCGAGTTGGTTACACGCTATTGATCGGACTGCTTTCCTTTTTCACAGAATTAATTTAGTTTGATTTGGGTTTGGGTTTGTAGCCAGATTTTTAACCTATTTATGTGAGCATTGTGAGCAAAAACTATAGCTATAAGTTTGAGCATTGTGAGCAAAAACAAAAATCTGATGTCATATGTTCACGGATAAAAATCAGGAATCAATATATGGATAAAACTTTATTTCTAGTATTAAAATTCGGTATCCGAATGGCGAATTTGTTCGTGATAATTAATAATAATAGTTAATAATAATAATCCGTAATAATTAAGGCTCCAATTGCCTCTCAATCAAAAGCTGAGCTCAATCTGATGATATCGAACAATTTCTCAAAACTAGTCGAATCCATCGAGAACCCAGGCTGACGACTTCCCTGACGTGTTCAGGAAATTAGTAAAATTTGGTTATAGCCAATTAGAGGATCCCATGTGCGTCATCGCTCCGGCAATGATGAATGTGGATCCTCTATCGTATTTTCAATCTCACAGTAAAACCGGATCTCTTGGCTATATGACGAAGCCAAATAGTTTTCGATGTTATATAATATCATATGATGTAGTATTTTGTTCGTCCTCTTCATATTCGATTTGCTCGTTGTATAGTTTTTTGCAATCAATGCCAACGGGAAACAACGAATCCATTAATGAATACTCTACCAATAAAATATAATTAAATTATACCTCAATCAATAATAATAATAAGTATTATTATGTAATTAAAATTTAATGTCATTATTTATAACTTATTAATTTATATATATTAGTGTTCATTTATGAATACGTAAATATACCCACTGGTTTAATGATTTTATTATTATTATTATTATTTTGAAATAGAATTTGTTATAATATGAATTAATATCAATGGAATCAATATTTTGCTTCCTCAGTTTGCAGGCAAAGTTAATGACCTAATTTTAACAGCAGGCTAGAGTGTTGCCCACGGCTACTCTTTTCTATCATGTCTCACTATTGTGTCTCATTTGCACGAGCCTCAAGGGAAACCTCGGAAAATCCGGCCAGTACAGGTGTGACTATATTTTTACTGGGTTTTAGTTGGTTAGCAGCATCAGAAACTTCAAAGACCTGCTTCTCGCACAGCGATTGAAACGTAAGCCAGTGCATGGCTGAGCCGTCAAATATTGACCTTGTGATCGCCATATAGCCACAAACCAACCGTGCCCCCATTGTTGTCTATTCCTATTTATCAATTGATTTTTCTATACATTTTACTTCAGTCCCAAGGTAAATGTCAATTTTCCAAAATTCATTTTTTTCAGGATTTTTTAGCTTGAAACTAAGTTTTACTTTCTCCAACAATTGCTTTTCGATTTAAGGTCGACTCAGATGTTACTTATCAGTACCTTGTTGATTTCTCATCGTCTTTACTGTTGCTGTATATTTCGGGGCACCCTTCCTAAGCCTCTCTATTCTATTTAACTTGCCATATACGTAAGTCTAATAGCTTCGCTTGCTTACTTTGCGTAACAAGCTAATCTAAGCAGCCGTCCAGGGAGAGCCTCGCCAACATGTTTCTCGGCGAACCATCAAAATCGCTTAAGAGCTTTATGGTTTAGCACAGTATGTACATATACATTGGTGTTTCGTGTACAATATGCACACGATGCACGGCCTCGGATAGAATTCTACGATCACCGAAGGACGTTAACGGACAAATTCCCGAAGCCGAGCCATCGAACTCCTTGACTCCCAGAGGGAACACAGTACGTGATGCTACAAAACCAAACTCGATGCGATATGGTTTGTCAGGATTGTATATATTCCCTCTGGTAATTGCTACACAATCCATTTTCTTTATTTCAATCATCAAATTTAAAGATTACCGTAGACACGGTTCTAGCAATTACATGGTTTCCGAACATAAACAATAAATTTTAACGAAATATATAATAATAAGAATTTCTTTCCATGATCAGAATATTCAAAAATCGAGCAAGGAATAAAATAATCGGATTGTTGAAAATTTTCGAGATTATTTTAAATAGAAATAAATTATTGTAATATTCCCGAGTACGGGCATGGTCTACTTCAGTTAACGTTACGTCAGTTGCACGCGGAAACAACCTGGCAAAAAGCACTGAAATTTAACGCTACGCCGTAGTTGTATTAAGCTAGAAAGGAGAACTTGGCGCCAAAGGGTCGCAAATACAAGTTGGATCTGAGGTTGTCCGGTTAATTGCCCGCGCCCTCTACTCTCGACGGCGCCAAGTTTGTCGTCGCTTTTCATCCGAAGAGTTAAAGAGTGGAGTGGGCCAGACTGAATTTGTCGAGTTGATGAAACCTAGCTATATATGCAGCAACTAGATATATATAACTTGATACTTCTGGAAGCCAATTTTTCGAAGTTGTTGAAAAATTCTGTGAAAAGGATCGATCGCCGTACTGAACGAATTCTGTCCAAAGAAGGTCATCGTTTAATCTCGTTGGCTCGATGCTTTTGAACTTCTCGAGTTTGACCCTTTCAACAAGACTAGAGTGCGGACGTCATTGGAAAAAATCATAAAATAGAAAATCATAAAATTCATTGAAATAAAACCCGGACTTATTATATTGCCGAAAGAAAAACGAAATATATAGAAAGAAAGAAAGAACAGAGGACGAGGTTTTTCGCAATGCGAAAACTTTTGGTCTTCCGTTGAAAGTTCAGGCGTTGAAGCTAAAAATATTCATAACTCTATTATAAAGTAAGATATCGCAGTCGTTGAAAACTCATTTTTAAAATGAAAGAACAAGTTATTTAAAGAGATATTAACGAGGCTACACCGATTTTTCACCCTTTTCTTTTGCAACTGCATAGTCTTCAAGTGATAAAGTAATTATTGAATAAGTAAAAATATGAAGATATTAATGCATGTGAATAAATTTCAAACTTACTTTTGATCGATCCGTTAGCTTACGAAGAAAATTGACTCGCCAAACCGTAACGTAACATATTTAATTTAAAAAAATGAAGAATTTCAACAGAGCCTTGATTTTTTGCATGCAATCAACGTCAGATTGCACGAATGAAAAAAAAAATTATATATATATTCCCATACATAGACACGTTCTGGAAGGGTATTCATCGAGTTGAACGGACTCGGGGAAAAAAATACATACACGTTCAACGGTTGCCAAGCCAGAAATTTTAATAAAGCTCCGACATCAACCGACGAAAGCATAAGCTGTTCATTCATTCTTTCGTCTCGTAGATACATTTTTCTGTGGACACGTAGTATAACATCGTGTTTGTCGGCTTTCATATCTCTTCTCCTCGATTCTCATTTTCATTTGTACTGTACACGAATCAGTCCTCCATTCCTATTCTGACTCTATAAAGTTTTTCTTATTTCTATTGGTTGAAGACGTTCTTATTGTAAATTTCACATTTTTCCATCCAAACCGCCAAGGGAAATTCGCGATGAGAGTGCTGTCGAGACATTGCCTCGAGCTCTTTTTGACAGTGCCAAGATAAACATTTAAAAAAAAAATGTAAAGCAAATTTTTATGAAAAATGATAGTACGGATCGTTTTAAAAGCGAAGAATCGTTTGTAAGATGGGCTTGAGAGAAATATATGAAAGAACAAAAGTACATTGAGAAAAAAGAATCCCTGTCATTGCGAGCTTTGAAATAATTTCCGACGAATATAATTTAGGAACGATTTTTTTAATTTTTATTCTGGACAGCTTATGACACGGTGATAAATCTCCCACACGAAATCATCTTTTTATTAAAAAATGAAAGTTCATGGAATTTAAAAAATTCACACTGTAGACAAATTGAGCAGCGAGGAAACTATTTTCTTTATTGTAGACCCAGAAACATTCATTTGTTTACAATGGATAATCGAATATAAAGTAGTAATTGATAGCAATGCGTTTATAGTAGAAAGAAAAGATGGTTTTAGCATTGTAAAACTCGAGAATCGTAAAAACCAGAATCTCGTGTCAGTAAAATCGCAACGTTGGTTTTTCCGCCCCTATCGTACTCGAATCAATTCTCATTAGAGAATGACAGTTACGAGGATCGTAAAATTTCCTGTGCCAATTCTTATTACGAGTAAATGTCGTCACGTCGTCGTTTCGTCATCGTTATCACTTGTTCAAGAATTCAACAGCGTCTTTCAGACAACGAAAAACGTTTTACTTGATAAGATGAGAGAATAAAAATGGCACAATTCGTAAAAGTAAACTCGCACTCGCTGTTCTGTTTCTCTCCCTATTGAACGAGATACACGAGCACTCAAGGGAAATTCACTAGAATATACGACCGTGAGAAAGAGTAATATCAAGTTGTCAGACTTTTCAGAAGAAAAATATGGACAGTGTTACATTTAAAAAGTTTGACAAACGTTTGACAAATTTACTGCTTGTAGTTATCCAAGCAAAACAATTCTTGCTATTTCGAATGATAAAAAGAGATTACAAACTTTGAATCACCACCTAAAAATTGCGAACAAAATATACCGTCAGTACAAGAACAACAAGAAATAAAAATAAAAAATTAAATTAAAATGACAATAGTTTCAAAAATTTAATGGCACACAGAAAATCTAAAAAGCATGCATATGTTTCAACCCATGAAGCAATGCGACACTGTTGAGGCTGCAGTTCAATTTGAAAGCTTGGTATTTATTTTTCAAGTGTATAACATCGTTAAGATCTATATGCACAAAAAAAAAGATGAAGTATCGACCAATGAGACAAAAAAAGATTCCGATCGTTATTCATAAATTCAACGGGACGTTAGGTGGAGATTGTCGGATAACGCGATTTTCGCTTACTTACGGTTCACTGGAGTCGCGGAGATTTTCTCGTGCGTATCATCGGATCAGCTCGACTGTATCTATATTCACGTATAAACGTAGACCGTAAACGTTTCACTCTCGGCAAAGCCGACAAACTTTTTTTCTTTTCCTGCGTGCTATCGGTGATGTCTCTCGCGGTCTTTTGCACTTTGTACATAGAAACGACAGTTGCCAGGCGTGTACAAACTATCCCTGAATGTTCAACGAATGATTATACATCTTCTCTCCACACACCTATATATACTTCGTAATGTCTCATATATTACTATCTACCAACCCACACAAATAATATTTACTCTTCCGTACCCATGTACACTTGTACAATCGCACAGTTACATAAATTCCCTATTCCTGCATACATGAATTCTCAATTTCACGTTTTGGCTAACACAGCTATTCGAAAAGTTTCGTTGAACTTTCAGAAAAGTTAGTCCCTCAAAAACTTGATCTGTCTAATCGAACCCAGAGCTATTCGGACACTTTTTTTTTGCTACGACGATCATAAAGATGATATATAATTTGTTTTTTTTTTCGAATTCGTATGGAATTTCAATAACTTTTTTCTAACAACAGATAGAGATTAATGAACGACTTGATATTTAAAAAAATCATTAACAATCGAAAACATACTTAAACTGTCAGCAGCTTTCATTAAAACGATAATTACTCGAATATTGTAAATGGCATAAGGATAGAAAATTTATAATAGAAAAATTTGAAAAAAAGAACAAGTTTTAATAGTCTCTACAATCGTTGCAGGGTTTCTAAAAAATGTAAATGTTTACAAGTCCTTATTTATCAAATGAAACACTTAAAACTACACTTATGAGGAAATTTATCTTTCTTGGTTTCAAGTAGAGACCGAGTGTTGCATGACAAAATATCTGTTTTTGCGGAGCTTATGGTATTTAAGTGTTCGAAATACTTCTTTGATAAGTTGTGAAGTCTCCATGATTATTGATTGCACTTTTTACTGGAAGTATGCAGATCTATATATGTTTATAACAAGCTTCGTTATCGAATCCTGTAATTGAATCACGATATTCACGATAATTGAATCATCGGTGTGACGAAGTTAGCAAATCTGGAATTCATAGATGTGAGTGACGATGTGAATGGAGGAAATTTGCGACCGAGATTATTCCTGAATCAGGAAACTGCTGAATAGTCATTTATCTTGACTATACGTTTGAGCTGGTTTCTGTTTATATATCTGTATATTTTTAAAGGCGTAAAATATACATAATAAAAAAAATCATCCACCAATGGACATTGATTTTCGTCAAATACATACTTTTTTTACATTTTTATGTGAATAGTGTCAGGATATTGTATGATGGTTTTCAATGTTTCAAATATTTGTTCGACACAAGAGCATTCCACTTAATTCTTACGTACGCAAGTCAATGGAGTCGGGAAAAAAACGATATGAACACATTATCATTGAATAGTCGGTGCAAAAGAAGGCACCAAAAAAAAGACCTTTTATTATTTTGCAGATGAACTCGTTGACTTGTGATGGCCAAGGTCGACCGAGCCGATAATCAAAACTCACCATCGACGAGTTAATCCAGGACAAGTATTTTAGAACTTGTCAGTTGATTGGAGATTTCGATAATCATCGATGGATAAAATTACGACGAAGATAGCAAGGATTACGACGTCAATGACATATATTTCATAAAACTTTCGCAAGATCGATCTGAACCATTGAATTGGCAAAAAGTGCTCACAAACTTTTGAGCACTAAAGTCAAGCAGACTCAAGTTCGATTCGAGCGACGAAGAAAGATAATCAAAACGACAAAGAAGCATCACGTATTCATTATTTAACGACGTATAACCAAAATCAAAATTAATACCTGTTTTAACGATTTCGGCGAGTTCACAGTTCAACGATTCTACAAAGTTTCGATGATATTGGTATAACATCAGGAATGAAAGAGCTGAACTTTTTTTACGTGCTAACAATCGTTTTGTGCAAATAAAAACTATTTGCGACGGCGTGTGCATGATTCATGTTGAATCAAACTACTACAACACTATAATAACAATTGGCAGTATTATTGGAGTACTTTTGTAGAAAAAAAAAAAAGATACTCGTATGTACTGGGAAAGTATGATTAATCGTCGAATAGTATAAATTAGACAATGTAAATTTATAAAAAAGAGAGAAATAAAAAGTGCAGAAAAGTGAGAGAATACTTCATGAGATTCCGAACTCGAGTGGTGCTGGAGGAAAACGTATCGAGAGAGCATTAATCTCGGAGCGCAGAGGGTTGATAGCAGGACGGGGAACTGTTTACTAAAGCAGGGAATCTTCTATTCCACGCGAGAAGTATGGCAGAGAGTTTCAAGAATAGCTCGGCGATCCCTATTCATTGAGCAAACTTTGAAGGCCGAGAAAGACCTCGATAGGGAGTAAACAAAAAACGAGGTCGATAGAGAAAGTCCTGCTGGATGAAGCAGAGTGAAAGAATCCGATGACTGAGCCCGAAGAAAGCTTCAGAAATTCGGGTCGATCTAGATGAATTGAACCTTTCATCGTCAAAGTGACGAATATCCATTAGTGTCTCCTCGAAGCTCAAGATTTAAAAAGAAAGTATAATCGATGTGCTAAAGAACATAAAAGTCTTATAATTTGATATACAAGTGGTGAGCACGATTCAAAGTATAACTGAGTAGATTGTAAAAGTTTTCTGAAAAATCAAAAGTTGTAGTTAAACGAATATCAATTATATCTGCTTATGTAGCCGCAAAGAAAATTTTCCTGAAAGTGTCTCGCAAGTCATCACGGTGTGTGGGCTGGGACGAATCCTCGGCTACATCGGCGGAAGACCGTCGGTGGGGGCCGCAATGTCACAGTCCGGGTCTGGTGGGTCCAATGGGCCTCAGACACAAGCCCAAGATCAAGATCAGCGTTCTGGTGAACAAAAAAATGACTCCGTACTTCGGAGCGATGGACAAACATCGCAAGTTCTTTGCCAGAATGGTCGGGCGGAAGTAGGGACAACAAATGCAGATAACTCAAAGTCTGATATATCGAATGGATTCGAGAATCGGACGGTCGAGTACGAAAGATTCGGTATGCACGAGCGAAATCAAAGTACAGTAGGGGTCTTTGAACAGGCCCCACAATCAAGAGCGCCGCTTCAATATCCAACAAACTTCGGTGATTTGCCACCCGAATATACTGCAACGTCTCAACAAACGATACAGTATCCTACGTTGCGGCGTCCATCAACAACTGCTCAACCGGAAGATCGACATCCAATGATCGCTCAATTACCACCGCAACAATATCAATCTGAAAAGACATCGAATGACAGAGTGCAACATGTCTCGCAGACGAGCACTCAAACCTTACCGGTTCAGGCGCAGCCACACTTTGTGACGGAATACGTGAGCGATCAAGTACCCCAATATACGCAGATACGGGCTGGTCAGTTTGAGGTAAGATCGCAAATATATTCGCAACAACAGCAACAGCAGCAGCAGGTCAGAGAGTACGGGGATCGAGCTGGTTATGTAACGAGAGATGTCACGTACCGTGAACAACCTGGAGCCGCCCTTTATGGACACCCTCAAAGTACTGGAAATCCAGTTTTCTCCGGCACTGGTCCTTACGTTACCGTTCAACACGCTGGCTCCCAACTGCCCTCCCAGTCAACAAGCCCGCAGCCTCCTTACTACACAGGGGTGGTCTTACCCACCCAACCACCTCCGGGTTATGGACAATTTACCACTAGCCAGCCCCAATACCCCTACAGCCAGTATCCGCAAACTGTGATGAACCCTATTCCGTACACACCTCATGGATCTATTTATCAGCCTCAACAATTTAGTCAACAGTCACCTAATCCGCAGAGATTTTCGCAAGATTTGTCGCAATATCAGGCTCAGCCAATAATTCAGCCGATTGCTCAAAATGTCATGACAGCAACAGAGAAATCCGGTGGACGTGGACCAAAACCAATGGTCCCACCAAGAGGAAACTCAAAGATCACTCATGGTGATCCAAATATTAGAAAACAAGGAGCAGTCGAAGTCCCCGGGCAAAAGGCGACTGCAGCGTTGCCGCCTAAGTACGAAACATCGATTAATCAAAACCCTCAGGTATCTCAGGAACAGGTAATGCGAGGTGAAGCGACACTTTTAATAGCTGGCACTCAAGTTGGTCCCGATGGACAAGAACGGAGATTTTTATCGCCAATAAACCAGAATCCGAGAACCAGACAGGATGGTCTGTATGTCGATTTGAATGGTGAACAAGTGCCGAGAGAAAATGCTGTGGAAACTGTTCCATCAGAATGTGGATTCTACGTTTCAAGATCCGAACATAGGAAGTCGGTTTCCGTGGATGTTACATCGAGCTTTCAGAGACGCAACGATACGATAACTTTTACCTTTCCCGGAGACAATGGTCAACATGATACAATGACCACTCGTAAGACAGCTTCTTTAGGTGAACGGCAGAGACCGGAAGGTACGCAGGTGTTCCCTATTGAAGCCAGACGCGTCGACCCTGTACTCCGAGTCCCACCAATGACCTTTGATCAACGACAAGAAAATCGTAAAAGCATTGTGCCTGACAGAAAACCCGAATGGGGTAACGTCAGTCCGAACCAACGTGCAGGAACAATGTCGGCTCAGGAGAACAGACGCTCAGATTACTTCGAGGAACACAGACGATCGCCAATGAATCTTGAAGCCAAGAGAATGGAGGATGTTCGAAGATCACCAATGCCATTTGTACCGATTAGAGATCCGTCCAGCGATCGTGCCACTCAAAAGAGTCCTTCTTTTGGTAATCAAAACTTCGAGAAAACAAGACAAGAGTTGGCTATGTGGGCAGAACAACGGCAGCGTCAAGATTTGGAACGAGGAATGTTTCCTGGTCAGATGTTCTCTACTAGTCCACGCTCACGTAATCAGTCCGAGGAAAGACGAGATCCCAGAACAGTTATATCCGCCGATGAGTCGCGAAAGGACCCTCGTTTGCCACAAGCTGTTTTCCAACCGATATCCAACATAACACAAAGCAGTATTATGGAACAACGAAGACACTTACGTCATGTCAGCGCTGATCTCACTAAGCACATGGAACTTTCCAGAAAAGATTTCGATGATCAACCAATCACAGGATCTGTAGCGAACTTGGTACCGGTGTTGGGAAACACTATAACGTCTCAAAGAGCGAGTCCAAATATATGTCATCAATATCCAGCATTAAGCGAGGCGAAGTTGGATTCGAAAACATTGCAGTTGACCGTCGTTACAGACTTCGTTGGTGACAACCATGCACCAAAATCTGGTGGTGAGAACAGTGACCATATAATTCACAGTCATAAAAAAAGTCACAATGCCTCGACGAATTTATTAACTCATAGCAAGAGTCAAGGAGATAATCTTCAGAGTCAAGCAGAATCGCATAATGACAAAATTGATTCGCTCCAAGCGCAACAGCAGCAGCAACAACAGCAAAATCAACAGATGCAGAATCAGCAGATGCAAAATCAGCAAAGTCTTGATATGATGTCAGAGAAATTAAGCCAATTCGAGCGGCAACAAAGTGATCTTCAAGCTAAATTGCAATGCTTACAGAATCAAAATCAAATTCTGGATAAAGTGGCTATGTTTCAACATCAAGCTGATCTGCATGTGCGCTTTTCGTGTCTCCAAGATAGACCAGGAGAAAAGGGGCTGAGACAAGCAAGCGATTATCAAACTAAGAATTTGCTGGGCGAAATGCAGCAGATAAAGTTAAGTCCATTGCCGGATCATCTTTTGGACCCCATAAATGAAAAAGCAACCAACGTACAAGATCAACAACAACAACAACAGCAAACTTCTCATCGCCAATCCCTTCTTCCAGTTCCAACTTACGTATCGGCACAAACTCTCCAGAATCCAGCTTGTCAATCTATGACCTGCGAGCGGTTGTCACCTCGTTTGCCGCTTGTCGATTCCGCAGATCCAAATTTATCTGTAGTCGGGCAAATAGCTATGGCGAGCAATGCGGAATTTGAAAGAAGTGAATGTACTCGTGGCTCGTTGCAATATCGATTGACGTGTCCGTCAGACGTTCCCGAGAACTTCCCGATCGTGGCATCCACATCGGCTACAGCAAATACGGCAACGATTTCAGGATCTGCGAACATGACCGGGACCTTGAAAAAAGTGCCGCCGGAAAAACCACCTAGAACATCCCTCATAGTTCAATCACCGGAAACCGAGGTAAATTAATCGGTGTTGTCTAATGTATCTTAACATATTAAAAGAATTTATTTACCTTTTTTTGTTTTATTTGTCGTCACCTCCTTTTTTATGATGATTGCACGATATTTTGGTTTTTATTATTATTGCATTAGTATTTTATCTCACATGGAATTTATAATTTCTGGATGCGTAATGAGTTTAAAAATAGTGAAAATTTGTCGAGGAAAAAAAGTTCAATCGGCATGATAGTGGTTGGTGGGTATTCGGTAATGAGAGTTTCTACTCGTTGCCTGCAGCCTCTCCGACGCTTGAAAACTCGTTATACGGATATTGGGCTAGATGTTTTCTCGGGAAACTTGGTTACGTATTTCGTGATTCCGTGCTACGGCTTCTTCTCTTGAGTCCCTTGAATTTGCAGCATATACGAATGAAAAGTGCTGAGCTGCGCTGGTGCATTTTCCGAAACAGCATTATTGCTTTACATCCTCAAGTGTGGACTCTCTCAATGTACATATCCATTCAAGAATGCTGAAGCACATTTTTTATCGACCAATAAATAAAACATGAATAATTTGTAAATTTTTAACAATTCCAACAAAAGTGAAGATCATCCAACAAGTAAATTCGTCTTATTAAATTCTTAGGCAATGCATGAAGCTATTAATGACTTTTTTTTTTATGGCCCTAACATCATCTTAGCAATAGTGGGCTAGATAAATCTTAACACTCTCGTATACTCGCTCGTGTCAACCTCATCACTCTGTATTCATCGCTCCGGCCGCTCCGCTTCAATGCCTCGATTAAGACGTCTTTTCTTTCAAGTTTCTTGTATGCATTCGACACACCCGAGTTCTTTTCAAGCCTCGTCTTCAAGACTTAAGACACTTAAAAATTTTCTAATATCATTAGGTTTAACGTCACAATTATCTCAGAATCGTACCAGAACAGCGATAAACTAAAATTACATTTTTTTCGTTAAAAATTAACAGTTAATTTAACCAATAAATAATTCAATTTGCAAAAAAAAAACCCAAAATGGGATTGCATTTCATATATTTACAAAAGTAATATATGAATTTCACTCGAGACGAAAAAACGTCCAATACTTTTACTACGGTTTTTTAATGTAATTTAATCGCACGGCGATTGAAGTGGCACTCGGAAATGTCTCTCAACGTCAAAAAGTGCAAATTAATCAGGAAAGTATGCATTCATGCGGTGCGATGATTATCACGATTAAAGCCACAAATTGTCAAAGTTGCTAGGCTAAAATTACGTTTTCACGAAATAAAAAGTTCAATGACGAGCTGAAATATTTAATATCAGAGTGCCGTCGGAGCTACATTTTGGATGCAAGAATAAAGCATTTAAACAAAAGGACCTTTAACTGAATGAGAAATGGATTGGAAAGATGGATAAAACACTCAAGCATACTTTCGTTTCCTTCAGTGGAAGTAATGGAAAGATTTTTGAGACATTTCGTAAATATACTCATGTAGATATGCATCTAAGTGAGCTCTGTGAATTTACACAAAAAATATAGTGACTCAGAAAAGAGTGAGGGAATTTAGCATTTCCCTGTAATATCTCTGCAGAAAAATATGAAAAGGGTTTCTCTATCTGACATGTAACTCAAGCACGTATTTTATTCTGTTATGTTGCATATTAATATTTCCGATGTGAAAAAATTGCGTTTCTGGAATTATAATATTCGTACGAGTCTGTCAGCTGATTGAGACATATTCTGATGCATAAAAAATACACGCATAAGCGTGAGTGAGTTTTTAATCTAGAAGTTATCTGAAATTTGGACGAGTAGGAGGTAGAAAAATAACTAAAAGTGCGATATCATGATGGAGTCTCAAATAAAGAACATGGTAAAGAAATGAATCCTTCCGAGTGATTGCAACCATGGATTTTTATAATTTCAGTAAAATCAGAATGGATTTCAAGTAGTGCTTCGTGTAAGAAAAAGAGAGTTAAAATCAAGAGACGATGAGGTAAAACTGGAAACTCCAATATTTAGCTTTATCAGAGAATACTGACCACAGCAATAACCTGACCGGACAATCTCAGAGAAAAAAAAAATATTCGACGTGAAATCCTGGCAAAAAATCAATTCAGTCATACCAAACAATCCTCTGAATGTTTTGTTAAAATTTTATCGTTTTTCATCTTGCCAAATTGCAACCACAGGCACAGCTGTATTCCGGCTCAACCAATCACGTTATAGGGAATATATACAGTGAGAAAAAAACGCAGCTAAAATTGAACACGTTGGAAAAAAAGCTGCAAAAACAAAACAATAAAAACCCATTTCAACTTGCTCGTACGAATTCAACCACAACGACGGGTTCTACACGTATGCAATGACCCAATTATATTTATGTGGTATGCATCCGTTTGATCATTGATTTATAATTGGATATCATAGGCTTGATTTATGTACACACAAGAATCTAACATTAAATAAATGATCAAACGAACCAGACATGCTACGATACCGCACACTTATTTATAAAGTATGTTACTGAAAGATCAATAAATAAATAAAGAAAACTCTAGGATAACCATGTATATCCTGAGGTATTGCAAACAATTTCAATAAAAGGCAATGAGATCGCTTAAATTTCAAACTAAATAAATGTGAATTTCAAGAAAACTTCAGAAGGAACAACACTACATGTTTGTAATATTTTTACCAACAATTGCAAACTCGTTTGAAGCATCTCATTCGGCATCTACTCCATTTCCAAAACTTTAATGATTTTCTATTTTTTTCCCGAAACGTAATAATCCATTCCGTCATTTGGATAATCCAAAACCAACGGAACCTAATTTTTCCTTCAATAGCCATAGAAATAGTGTTCCATTGAATGGTAACCACACAAAAATGTGAAATACGATATTTCACGATTTTTCAAATGATTGAAATTGATGAAAGCATTGAGGTAAAATATTGTTTTTCCTAGAAATTAAATCAAGCCCGGTTCTCGTCGAAGCTAGATCGTAAAATATTTGTTGCGTATTCATGTCCACTCTGTAACTGCGTACATTTTTATGTTTGTTCGTTTTTTTTTCTTTTTATGAAACACGTATAAAAAAGTACGGTTTTATACCGCGGGCTGGCATACTGTGGTATTTTTTTCGCTACCAAAATTTAAGGACATTATCCACATGGATGTATTTGTATCGAAATTCCAATTAAAATAGAATGCACTATTTTATTCAACGTAACAGCGATCATAGCATATTGTTAAATTTCCTGATTTGGTGATTTTTTCTGCATAAAATACCCTCCCTCGTTGTTTATATATAGTAGATTTTTTTTTATTTTTATTTTTATTTTTTTTACGGCGTGACAAAACAGTAGAATCTTTTGACAGTCGTGGCTCCATGTGCGTTCACCAAAAAACGTTGATTACAATTTTCAAATCGCGTGCTACGTATATAGCGGCCTTACAAAAGGGAACGACCCGAGCTACAGAACGTATGGGGTGAGATAAGCTACGCCATTTTATAAGTGACCATTGATGCAAACCTGTATTTTGTACGCTATTCTACATATCGATACCGAAAATACCAGAACGAATAAATTACCTCGGAAAATCCACGAGATCAACAACAAATTCAAATTTAAGGCTCTGTTGTGTAGGCGAACGTGGGGTCGGCAAAAATGAACGGAAAAGGTTGACAAAGCGAGTTCAACGGAGAATAATTAGGTGCCTATCGATTTTCCACCTCTACTGCATGGGAACCTTGGAGAGAAAGAGAAAACACCATTCATCCCCTCTTCCTTATTCTCGTTTACTCTCTTCTTTCTTTTCCTCTATCGCTTTCTCTCTCTCTCTCTCTCTCTCTCTCTCTCTCTCTCTCTCTCTCTCTCTCTCTCTCTCTCTCTCTCTCTCTCTCTCTCTCTCTCTCTCTCTCTCTCTCTCTCTCTCTTTCTCCCTCTCTTTCTTTTTCACCCAATCTTTCATGACTCTGGCCTAACCTAGTCGTGTTTTCCTCAGGCAAGCTGTGCGCAAAAAAAAAAAAATTAATAGCGTTCTTCAAATTAATTGTTAATCAACCAGTTATGTATATATTTGCTGTGTGCCATTGATTGCATTTCAAATGAGAACCAGTGATTCGAAAAAATACATCAGGAGTATACGTCAATAGTTTTTCATCCCTCGGGTCTGTTTACATTTTGATATAAATTTATGACAACTTCCTCGAGCGTGTAGCGAAAGAACGCGTTCATTTTTTATACTGTTGCACATTGAAGAAAAACTCTTGCAATTTTTAAAAACTCCTATTTATCAATCTGGAAAAGCATACTTTTAACGGAGGTCTGCCTTCGTCGAAAAATATCGATAAACAATACACATACATACATGAATGTATCCATCGATTTTTCAGAATTGTGGAGCCAGCTCATTGCCAACGTTACGTGAATGTAGTTAGCGTTAACTTTTATCGAGTTTTCACTTATACACGATACACCCTTCTTTTACCCTCCAGCATCCCTTGTTACCATTAACTGACTTTTACCTTAACAGCCTTTTAAATCACAGAAGCCGTTTCTCCTCCTTACGATAATGATTCTGAACTCGAGAAGATATCAATTCATATTGTTGATATATACACGTTTACAATGAAAACTTCATCCTGGCTATTGTTCAAGTTATACAAGAATCCTGAATAGAGTAAGAAACTTTGTTTCTGCATTAATGCTATTCTTAGGAATTTTTTTCTTTCATTTCCATGATTATTCCACAAATGTATTTTATTCTTTTTATGTCCATTATTTTTCATGGTTATGACTAAAGGAAAAATCGTTTGAATAAAGATGGGGATCTCCTCGTCAACGATTTATATCGATCGTTTTTTTTTTTATTTCTTCTTCTCATAGCATAGACTAAAGGGTTTACGAAAAAAAGAGATCGCCTTCATGGAAATCCATATGGAATCGTGCCTAGAGAAGAGAATCGAGTAAATTCTCTTTTCTTGAAAGTACGAAAGTCTTCTTTTCCGACTGACATGACGGAAACTCTGTAAAAGCTAACCAAACGAAGATCGAACGATCTGCACACATGCAAGTGCATATATACATATATTTATGCAAGAATGCGTCGAAGATTCTATGGATCAATGGAAACTTGCTTTTTTACGATTCAATCTCGAAATATGTGAGTCACGTTTGCGCGTGTGATCGATCTTCGTTGTCTCCATCATCTCTTCTCGAACCCTATAGTCTATAGACAGCAGACATATTCACTACGTTATGGATATCGAACGGTGTATGATGAATTCTCGATCGGGTGACTTTTTAATGGATACAAATATCAACTCATATGTACCTCGTATCTACACTTCTCGGCGTCCAGTTAACATTTCTCATTTATTTATATTCCAATGCATACTCTGTTATTATTTTACAATTCTTGGCATAAGTAATTCAGTAATTGGTCAACAAAAATCGTTGGTTTAATGAATAACTACATCATTTAATTCTCAAATTAAATAAAATGTCGAAAAAGTACGATTCGTTTCGTACTTTCGCATTCGTTTGAGTAATTAGTTCTACTCTTTTATATTTTGTCGCGTATAAACTCAAATTGAAGTGACATCGGATGTGCATCGATTGTTGAAATAGTCATGCATGATCCATACAGAGGACAAATTATTGTCAACCTTTTCAATGAAGATGTACCAAGTCCAATAATTAGCCTAACGAACGCCAGCAACTTTTTATATAATGAATTGATCTCAACCATTCAATTATCGGTCAATGGTTGCAACTCATATTTGATGTATGGGAATCCTGTCTCAATGTTTATATCTCTCATTAATCTGTTGATGTGATTTCTTTATTTATGTAGTTATTTTATTTTTATATTTGAAGCATATCGTGTTTGTATAGAGATCATAATCCTATTTATGTTAATGGATCGTTGTTTGCTTGAAAATGTTTCAGAGCAACAGAAGCCAGCCTGCAATCGGACTTAAACAAATACCGAAGTCAAGAGTGAGTATTTTGCAGTATTATAATAATTAATTACTTTTTTTTGTTTAATTATATGAATCCGTATAATTCTGAAATGTTTACAGATTTATTTAATTTCATACTTTGAAATGCGGCAATATACTTTTTTGTGGGGGAATTTTAGAGAACGTGAATGCTAAAGTTACAGAATAAATTTTTAGGATACCAGCGAATTTTTTTCTTCCTTCGATCAAAGCTTGCGTGATTCACGGAAATGCAGGACCTCATGTTGAATTTTATTCGAATTTTATTTCCATTTGAAATGAACGAATGAAATTTGAAGAACGTTATTGTCTGGAAAATGCATCGACGTGAATTTATTGGAGCATAAATAATTTCAACAAGAAGAATAAAAAAATAAAAGTCTCGTTTCGTTGGTCCTAAGTTTATTGATTTTTGGGAATATGGAGAAAAAAAAGTGTCATTTCAAAAAAACATAGAAAGCATACTTCACTCGGAATTTTTGGTACGAGCTGTGCAAAGACTTTCCATGAAACATTTTCTGAAATCGAGCGTAACCCAGGAGTAATCGACCCCTTACGCAATTTCGCCATATTACGCCCTAGAGCCCGATGGGTATTTACGGTATCACGTCCTAAACCACCGCCCAGACTGTGGATAGTGGTGGAGTCAAGACAAAAAAAAGTGAAAAAAGACGACGACTTCGTAAAATGGCGGACTTTTGTTCTTGCGATGTGTGAGCGAAAGAGAAAAAATTCGGCAGGAAAAAAACAGTTTTGACAAGAAGAGAAGGGATGGGAGCCTTCGTTGTTGAGATGATGAGATTGCGTTCGTAAAATTGTTGTGATTATTTTGTCACCGAGTTTACAAAATTTCAAAACACTATCGTATTTTATGCTTCGAAACGTTACGCAGTATGAATGCTTTTGTCGTATATTGCATTGATCAATTTGTTTGATTTTCAATCATTTTATATTAATTATGAGTTCGCTTTCAAGTGCAATCATACGTTTTAGGCTCATTTTACAAACTGAAAATTGTATACAATTAAACTGTTTTATTTCATTTCAAATTTTCTACATTTTTTTCTCAACGTATAAAAAACAACACAACTGTACAATGTTTCTTGTGACTTTTCTCATCTCAGAATGAATGCACTGTTGTATAAACGAGATATCTTCTCATTTACGGGGACCTCGTTGCTCCGGGTACTTCGTTGCTTTCTTGCATCATAACTCGTAGTTAATTATCGTCATAATAGCTCGGTGCACGTAATTATAATTCGGAATGTAGACATCACGTTGTAACGTTGAGTTTCTTTACCCCGAGTGTGTAGCTTTGGAGTACACGAAAACATGGATGCAATGTTAAATGTCATGTTAGCCCTGGAACGATACAATTAAGTTTTAAAGTTATTCCGTCCTCTGAGTTGCCTGTTTTCCTACTTACAAGTTAACGACATTTTTCGAATATACATGTAACGAAGTATAATGCTACAAATTGTCCGTAAATAATCTATTCATTTCATTTTTAAAAAATGAAAATTCTGAAAGCTGATTTTAATCAATTCGAAAAGATTTTATAGATTTTTTCGTCTTTTTTAACGATTCGGCTGCAAACCTATTCAACGTGATTTCTTAAACGTACGTTTCTCCGATTTAAATCATCCAATTTTGAAGAATCATGGCCGAGCTTCAAACCTCAAGATATGTTTCCAAATAATTGTTTATCATTAAAGATAAAACCTACAGCTGTGGTTTACATGAAATCCAGGGAAGTATAGCCGTGCAGATTAGCACAAGTGCAGCCAAACGTTCAACAAAATTCCCGAATCCCTTTTGTATGTTAAAATTTTGCATATTTTCATATATTCTTGTGTCAATATTTGATTATTATATGACGAATACTTGAGTAATCGATATATATATTTTTTCTATGGCAACGTATTAAAATGACGATTGAATGTAAATTGAAAATCAACGTGCACACGTTAATCCTGATTAACGGCCGATAAGGAGCTTTAGCAAAAGCTTCCATTTCATACAATATCTCTCGCTCGTCTTTTATCCCGTTCTTCAATATTGCATCGACATTCTCATTTTTTTCGCTATTGTTATAGTGATCGAAACCAATATATATATATGTACACATTACACTCAACGTGTAATCCACGTTCTATACGAAGACACTTGATCGTCACTTGCGATAGTATTAATGAAGTTACCTGCGTTCAATATTGGCAAATATAATATCGTCTATATATTACGCCTTATCGTATTTCGAAATACAAAGCAAATTCTCTCCAACTTTCGAATCTCGAAGGAGTAAAGACAATATGAAGCATTCAAACTTTCGAAGGATTCGATCGATTCGATATTCCTGAAAACATTAAGCGAAATAAGATACTAAACAATGGAACTGTTCCTAGCATTTTTTCGCATTGATATAAAAATATTGAATAAATATAAATCTATAGGAAATACTCCAAGCCTTAAAAATACTTATCAAAACTACTTCGTAACACATTTTCGTAGGACTATATCCTTCATTTCATTTTATTTGACGAAGAGTTATGACCACAACGATTTGGAAGTAGAAAATCTGCGAATTTTTATAGTCTTAGGCCGTAAAAAGGCTCGGATCGTTTTGAAACAATGTCGAGACTCAATTTTTTTTTTTTCACTACAGCTAATAAAAATTCCTCTTAAGTGTATTTTCATGCTGTTCAGTAAAAAATCCAAAAACTTATCTTCACTTTTACACACTGTAACATTTACTACTTGCCGATTATCGTATTTTTATCATGAAACATTTCTGTGGTGTACGTCTAAAAAATACGATGGAGCGAACAAAATTTTTTCCTTTTCTTTGACATAATTATCCGACGAGTATGTGTTAACACAGTTATTTGTCGTGGAATATTTCCTTACTGTATAGTTTAAAAAAATTATGAGAAACGGTGCTATGAAAAAAATATATATATTAGCATTAAGACAAATTGATATTACTTTTCATCGTGAATTCTGAGAGACTGTGGGAACATCGTGGACGTTATACAAGATGTGGATTATGGGGTGATCAGTATATAGACGTCAAATGATCGGTCGTAAAAAAAATCACTTTGATGATGCCTTTGAAAATAAATGAAGTGACGGCGACTATGCGAATATACGGTGTTAAGGTAAATGAGTCGTCGCCAACGTTATCCGGAATTGTATGGAAAAGGGGAGTTTACGATAGTTGTTGCCCTACAGAAATGGAAAAATTCTCGGAGTAGACCCGGAAACACCCTTCTCGGGTTGGGGCGCGGTGAGAACTTGTCTGAAAAATCGATCGAGTTTCCCAGTGAACATCTACACCTCTCTATCTTCTATGTTTTCGTTCATACCGTCAGTTTTAGTAACTCTCTCGTTTAAGTACACTTGCACGGTTTTTGGGAATAGATATCAAATTGTAAACATAATCACAAAATACAAATACAAGAGAAAAAAGAATTTATTCCACGAACAGAATCCCGTTTAGGCAGACGAAATATGTTGGCTCCAATTTTTTTTTTTTTTTTTTTTTTTTTTTTTTTTTTTTTTTACACTGAATCAAACAAAATTCACCAAAACAAATAGTTGGAGCTAACTTTTTCCGACCACCTCAATGGGAAATTGCTCAATGAACAATTTTTTTGTTTTCAATACACGCTGAAAACACGGTGCGTGAAAATACTGTCAAATGTTTTCCAAGCAATTGAATTAACAAGGAATAAAATCCACGCGCTGTTCAACTTACGTCAAAAAAAAAAAAAAAAAAATAACGTGTAACTTTTGTGTTCTCGAAATATCAAGCGTTACCGGAAAAAAAATGTTGATAATTAAATCAATGTTTCATTACCCTTAATAGACAAGTTATTACGATATCATTGAGTAATTTTCTCGGAAGAATACATAGAAATCATGAAAAATGTGTATTAATAAACTGAATTCGATGTTAAATGTTTTTCAATTATAATCGAGATTTTAATGTTTTGAAATAAATCGGTTCTTCCAAAAGAATAAATTTTAAACTGTCTTTGGTGTTTCATAAAAAATAGTATCGCTATCATTGTTTTTTTTTTTTATTTATTTCAGTCACGCATACATTTATGAAGAAAAAATAAACGAAAAGCGTTCCCTTCCTGCTGGTACTTCGCGAACTAACAGAATATCCTGCTGGTTCCCTCATTTGTGATGAAATTTATAAATCGGCGTCTGCACAGTACGAGATGCAATCAAAACATATAGCAGTCTCGCTCGTTATAACAACATTTCTGCATTTGTAACGCGGAATTTCTGAAAATTTGCATTTTCAGAATTCTTGGGTATGAATGAAATACATAATGTATAGTTTATGGATAAGGATTACATGTACGTGCGAGGCTTCCCCGATCGAACGAAGTGAAAACACATATTTTCATTTTCGTCTAAGAAAACGCGAATAAAACTGTAATTATCCAATTGAAAATTATAATATTTCACCAAAAAACAATTTGTATTCATGCATTGATTGAAAAATTGATGATGCCACATTTATAAAAATGGTTAAATTCGCAATCTGTAGTTTCGCGTTGAGAACCAACTTAATTCCATTTGCAAATCTTGACCAATTGGAAGATTTGGAAGTCGACGATTCGCTTTCTGAACTTTTTTCAAAACTTCTCTTCATCGTGCCAGTAATATTAATTTTCTTGTGAATTCACGGCAGCATCTCGTTGCACAACGCAAGCACAAAGAAATACTGTTCTAAAACTACCCAGCCCCGAGCAAACTCTATTTTGTGAAAAAAGATTCTGTTTCTAAAAACTGTGCAAATCTCGGTGGATCCAATTATCGTATCGTTTACAGAATCCTGCGCTCTGTCCCTGGGCAACTTGTAAAAAAAACAAATGGTGCCATTTATTTGTGCTGCTATCATGGACGCATATCTTTTACGAACTTTGTTAATGGCGAATCTGTCGCCATGTGGAACTGGGTGAGAAAAAATAGCTGGTCGTCCATCCTGAAACTCCAGGATGAGTTTCGCACCTGGTAAAATCGGTTTATTTTCTCCGTTACCACTCAATCTACCTGGGTTACGTAAATATAAACGGAAAAAGCCAAATCTCGAGTGTACGTTAAGAGATTTGCCTTGAACACGAAAAAAAGTGAAACACGATGATTTTCTCTGGCTGTTCCAAAAATGTAACCGATCAGCCAGTTTGAATGCAACAAGTCTCGTTGCGAAGGTTGAGAAAATTTGCTACCAACAACTTTTTTGAATGATTGTAATCATTCAAATGAGTTCTTATGAAATTAATGTTTTTTGACATTTTGACGCATGTTTGTAGATGTTTTGATGATAAGACAATCAATGCAAATTACGACTTCAATGTTATCTATATCCACAATGAGTTTTGTACGTATCCACGAACACGGCACTAGTATAAATAAGAGTCCAAACAATTAAGCTACAAATCACACTTTTTTCATCTATTTTACGTCATCGTCTTTAAATTTCTCTACGAAAAACACGAACGGTCTCGTAACTAGACCGCGTTGAGTGAGTATTAAATTTTCACGTATCCCCGCTTGCCAAACGTTGAGCTTTCCAGAAAGTCACGAAACGAAAAGTTAAATACATGGGGAGAATTGGAATTGAAAAATAACTGTTACCGGAATAAAAAGGCGGGACTAACTTAAATTTTCGGCGAGTTTTACTCTGCAAAGTTTGGAAGTTAAAACCACCCATATCCAAGATTCTTTTCCGTTTCTATCGCGTAAACGGTAATTTTTCGATATTCATTTCCTGCAGTACTCGTTACTCCATTGAAGTGATATTTCTGGAGAGACAATGAAATTATGCAGGGCAACCAATGATTGGGTATTTAATACCAAACTGGTATGGAATGCTTCATGTATGGTTCTTCGCGTGTAAAAGGAATTGCGAACACGCGAGATCACCGTGAAGGGGTTGTTGGTATTCCGCTTTACCTCGATCCCATCTTTGTCTCTCTCTCTTTTCCTTTTTTCTCTCTCATTCTCCCTTCGCGATCCTCCGGCGTTCTCGACGGGGGATTTCGATGGGTGAGGGCCTGTTGCACAGCTTTTGTTTTAAGCCAAACAAACGAGCTCGACGTTGAGGGGGGCGGGGGAGGGGGGGGAAGAGGAATTCGCTCGATACGACCTCGCCGAGGTTCATACATTGCCATAGTTCGTACGATACATATATATAAATATATATAAGTCTATGAACAATGGGAAACGGACTAGCTCGAACCCCCGACTCAGCACCTTCCGCTCTATAACGTAACACACGCTGCCAAACCTTTAATTTACCTGTGACGGTTCATTACAGAGAAAAATCAAACAACAAACATAAAACTTTCCACTTTTCTCTTTGACTACAGCGCAAATTTTTTTTTTTTAGCAATTTCCCATTCACCATTTTTTTAGCAATTTCATATTCCGTTCTTCGGCTTCAACGAAATTACTAGAAAACCGAAAACTCAATAATTGATCAATGTTTCGAAATATGAGTTTCATGATGATTATGAAAGTTTTTAAAGTCGACCCTCAAAATCAATCGAAGTTGATCTGCGAATATCATGTAGTATTCAGGTGGACCATTTATTGATTTTATTCAATAAAATATATTTTACATTAATTCAACACGTTTCGGGACAACATAATTTATATGAATCGTTTATTTGATATACTTTTTTCACTGTAATGATAAAATTAATGATTTTTACAATACCTAGGTTCCTCATCGAATCAACGAAATATTACATTCGATATATTTCATGAAGCTTTGTTTGATTAAAACTTTCCTTTCTCAGTATATTCATAAAAAAAAGGAAAGAAGGAAGTTAAAAACGATTCTAGGAAAATGCAATAAAGTGTATGCTTTTCAGAGTGTTATGAAATCGACTCTGCATTGAAAAAAACGATCAATAACACACATTCAACAGAATTCGTTATAATCAAAGTAGAACAAAAATTTCAGTACACTTCAATAAAACTCTTTGTGGTGAATCGAATCGTGTCCTTCGAATTTAATATATTTACCATTAGCACATCGATGAAGTACTATCGAAGCGCACAATTCAATTTACAACGGTTTCAATGTGCATTCTGTATCGAGAGAGTGAACAAAATCATGTCAAAATAGCTCTATTTCCATTGATGGAAAAAGCATTTTATAGGAATTCCATCGACTAGTTTGACACATTTATTCATGAAATGAGGTTTCATCATCAGCTCGAAGTATTCTATATCTTTTCCATTACTGACATTTTCTTGCGAGCAACGTAATTTTGACAAAGTTTTTTGTGGATCGTTGGCTCAAGTTAATTTGAAAATAGATCGAGTCAATTGTAAGAAATTGTAAGAAAAATTATTTAATAAATACACGAACGAAAAGATGACACAGACATAAACTCGTTTTTACTAAAATTTTGTCCACGACTTTTTTTTCTATTGTTGCATAAAAACTTTTACGATCTATTCCTGAATTATAATGAAACCGTAAAAATTCGAGCACTCAGATATGATTGCTAGAATTTTCGAGTGCTTAATATTTTACGGATAGTCATTATTCGAACAATTTTTATTTCCATGTTTTTGTTTTCCTACCATATCGTTTTCGAGCGAAGGTACTTTAATGGGCCAGTCCGTCATGTACTGTCTGCTCAACGTCAGCCCATCCTCGAGCGGAAGTAGATTGCTTCACTTTCTCGTCCTTCGATATATATCAATATATATCTATATAGAAATTACTTGAATTAAAAACTTCGTATGTTACACATACATGTACAAATTTTCACGTCGTTCTGACTACAAGAGCCCCATCTATCTTTACAGAAACGACGCAAGCTCTACTCGTCCTTTTTTTCCCACCTCCGCTGTATATCGCGCTTTCGACACCCACTATTTTTTCGTTAGCCGTTCATATACTATCGCAGAATCTCGACATATGTGAAAGGTAGATGAGAAAAATAATATTAAACCGGGTTTATGGCTGGATTTACTCGTCCAGTAAAAAAAATAAAAAATTATTTTGTAATAACTTGGCGACGTATACACAGATATGATGATGAATAATAAAATTCGTCATTTCAGTTTTAAGAGGGACCAAGCGAAATTGGGTATGCAATATGACATTTTTTTCACATTGTTTGAGGTTTTCCTTTCATTGAGGAACGTGCTTTTTTGGTGCATAAGCAGGGCCCGGTTCAATCATTCATTCTACTTGAGACTAGATCTTGAAGAAAAAAAAAAAAAATGACGAAACTAATATTTGGACCGATTTTTTAATGCTCTACGAAGTCGACAACTGCAGTGTCAAATTTTTTTTAAATCAAATCTATCGAAGAAAGATTTTTGTCCAATTTTTATCGTGAATATTTTGATTAAACATTTGGTAACTCAAACATGTGGATTACAAACAAACATGAAATTGTTTCGATATTAATTTATAAATATCAATTTCTCTTAATCTCATTTTCACAAAGTGTCGTATGGATTAGACGATTTTCAAAGTTACACTTATTTACCAAAAATTTGGTAATTTGTTTTGCTATGGTTTACCAATAAAATGGGAAGTCACTTTCATCTTGCAAAAGAATCTGTTATTCGTAAAGTATTCCACTTCGTGAAATGAATAATTCAATGCCAATGTACAAAAGTATTTCAGGAAAACTCGAACACTGTAATGGGTTTTTAAGAATTGAAAAGGCTAATAAATAGATACTAATCCTTAACCGTGAAATAAAATACAAAGTGAAAACAATGAAAAATCTTAAAAAATTGGATTCTACATATTTTGTGAGCTTATCATGATTCATTCTTTTCAACTGTAAGCGATTGTTTTTTTTTTTTTGTAACATCCAACAAAGACGAGTTTTAAATCATTGTAGTAATGTCTATGATACATGAGGAATTTTTATGCTGGTTTCTTCTCCCTCCTCTTTGCCAATCTCATACTTCCACGTCCAAGATTCATTCCCAGAGTTCCACAAAGCGTGGAAGATTAAATACTTTCTTTTCTTCTTTTTCTTGTTCATTCGAAACCGTACTGTTCCTTCTTCTTCTACTAGAGAGTCCCGCCAGTCTTTTGTCCGAGGACTTTGTCTTCTCTCCCACGTCGCTCCTGGAAAGCTTGTTTGATTTTTTTTTCCACGATGTTCTTCCATAAAGGTCCTTCGAGTTCGCTTTTGTTTATTTCTCAACTCCGGTATCTCGGTCAACAGTGGAGACTCCAGGCTCCTGTCTCTTGACGAACAAGTAAAAAATGTCTGCATTCAACGCCCTTAAAAGTTTCAGGAAAAAAAAAACTTTTCATGGTGTTGAAGAAAAAAGAGATAATAGTGGCAAGAAATATAATATCTACAAATGGAGGTTAAAGGGTGTATCGATACAGACACAAAAGCATTAGAGCAAAAGAGACGAAATATTGAAAAAACATTATTTCTTTGAAACTTTTTATTGGTTATTATGTGAAGATTTATGACAATTTCTTTCTTTCTTTCCATTAAAAATATCTACACGTTTCATATGAATTGACAAGATTTTATTCTCATGTTATAACGTACGCGATCATCAGGCTTTTGCAATTTTGGTTTCAATTGAAATCTACACTGTTCATTATGCGCAAAGAGAATGAGACTACGTAAAAGCCACTCCATTGAACGGCTTACTCTGGATCATGCACCCATCGAATTTACATAAATAGAGGAGTAAGTAATCTCGGCTTACTATAATAATGCACTACGAACAGGCTTTTAATGAAATACGAATCGTTCACTCTCAGCTATAAATAGCTCATTCCATCATTATTTCGCAAATAATACAATTTAGTAAAAAAAAAAAAAAAACTAATTTGTGAAGAAAAAAAAATGTTTAATTGAAAACCAAGTACAGTTTGGAACTTCCTTGGACTCAGGTGCCAAAATGCTTACAAAAGTTGTACATTGGACGAAAGTAAATCTCGCAAGGAATTATTTTGAGTCATAAAATACCCAAAGGACGATAAAAAAAATTATTTATAATTTCTGTAACCCGTACAATGAAAAATCACGCAATTTGTGAAGAGAACATTTTACATATATTTCGAAATACTTTTCTTCCTTTAAATAAAAAATAAATTTCATAAAATCCAGCATGAAGCAGTATCATTGTTTATTAAAAACCCTGCCGTGCCGATATGTCTTAATTGTTTGACGTTCGATTTTTCAATCATCAATTTAACGATGATTTATGATAAACCAAAACATTCAAATGTCCGTACATATTTATAGAAGTTGGCTGTGCATATTAAAATTTTTTGTTTTTACTCTTTCTTTGCTTGATACGTATGTACACATCATCCATATGCATAAAAAAGAGATGAGTAAAAAAAAAAGATATATGCAATGTATACAAAACCGTACGAAATGTTTTATATGCAAAATTATAAAAAGAATTATACGATCCGTTATACTGTCAAATATTTGATCGAATTATTTGATTGTGAAATATTAGTCAAAATTGCCATTGAAATATGGTTTCGACGTTAGTAAATATAGGTAAGTGTAGAAAATAGAGCAATGGAAAGTGGACTGGAATAGGACGGGTCTGCAAATCTGAAAAAAAAAAGAAAAAAAAAACAAGACAAAAATGGTCGTTTGGAACGAAAGAAGAGAGCTAGAGGTTGGCAGAAATCGATTCGATTAAGCTCTTATACAGTTCAGGCCATTCATCTCTCTCTCTCTCTCTCTCTCTTGCTCGCTCACTCACTCACTCTCCCGTTCCCTTTTTTTCCTTCTTGCATGGATTCCCATTTCCGAAAGTGGGCCGAAACGCTTACGTGAAATCACCTACGATCCTTTATCGCAATCGTACGGCTGCGCGTTTCTTGTCTCGAGACGCTAGCCAGAGCGTGTTCCAAAACTCTGCCACGAACCTCGAACTGTGGTCCTCAACGATGTTTCTCATCTGCATCAATACATATATATATATATATATATTGAATGCATACGTATACAAAGATTTATATAGGTAAACGATCCAGAATCTATTTAACCCAAAGTTGGTTCAAATTTGGCCCTTCTAACTTTCCCATGCAGCTGAGACATATTTATCGCTATGTACAGTGCACTTTACGTGAATAAATTGCCAATTGTACTGCACCAATGTCGAAATAACCTTGTTCCGGTTTACAATACTTAAAAGTTCGATTTGTTCGATCGAAAAGAGTTTTCTTTATCGTATTGTTGAGATTGTTAATACGTCATGAAACTTTGGTCATGATACCTCTGGTGGATACCCAGCAATTATCTGTTTTAACTAATAATGTTTTTTTTTTAAATTGATTTAAAAATTGTTTACTACGATGCCATCTCAACACATTCCGATATTATTTTTTGTTGTAAAATTCACACCATTGTTTATGTGACGCTGGTGCATGATTTTTCCACCCAAATGTCAACAGCAGGTGTCAATGATGTGTTTCAAAAATTCAACTCTCCAAAGGCAGTTCTTTTGATGAAAATGTAACGATTTATGAATTGCTTCACGAAGTTTTTGACGATCAAAAATCAACAGAACTAAAAAAAAGTTCAATATTACACCAGCTGTATAATCGTATACATCTATGTACGTAAACTTCGTAGATTTATTCCCAACCCATCTATTCTCACGTGCAATACGTATATAATTCACCCTGCGCTTGTACAATGGCTCCCACGTGTTTGCAAAAATAGCTTCAGTAAAAATCGTCCCTCGAGTTTCAACCGAACGAACCGATAGAAGATATGGACAATTTTAAGAGCTCGATCCAAATCTGTGCGGACGTATTCAATGGTGAGAATTGAAACGGAGGTGATGAAAAAAAATTATCGATAGAAAGCCAAAGTGCAATTAAGAACTTTTTATTTTCGTTTGATCAACTTTTTTCGATGAAAAAATTGAAACTAAGGCAGCTGGACTGTAAATAGAGATAAAGGGAATGATAAACATAAATTATTTATAAGTAAAATTGTTGATTGATAAAGCACATAAATAATGAATGATTGTATTTTCTTGGAATATGAACATTTTCAAACGAGGAAAATAACCATTCTTTGGTAGAATAATACAAACTGACTCCGAGCAAACCAAGATATGAAAGACAAGTATAAAAAACGATGAGTTTTTGTCGGATGCTGCGCGTGCTATCCGCGTTCAAAGGAATTTTCACATGTTCAATTTTCTGGAATTCATCCGGGAATCGTCTCTCTGACGCTCCCTCGGTCGTACACATATTCATATAAAAGTCCATACCCTTAAATCGAGTATCGGTGAATCCTTTATACAAGATCGGTTTCAAGTGATGAGAAAATAGGAATAGTCCGAACTTCGTATCAGGAAATTGCAGACGCCTCGAACTTCCTGGCTTTGAGTAAAATTCAGCCACTTATAAATTCCTTTGAACTCATTGTTCAAATTCACTCTCGACTGGTCGTCCACAAAAAGGGTGAATTAAAATAGAAAAAAAAACTCTTTTTTTTCATCTTGACACTTTGTAAGTCTCGCGAACCCATAGTCAATAGTTAAATTGCAAAATTTGCAAGACCAAGAGTTCATATATGTTTATGAACTTTGTTCCACGGAATTCATGACATATCTTCAATGCGACAAGATCAGAGATAGTCAATTCATTGACTAGGAGAGTGGCCTAGACGTCCTCCCACACCACGCTCAGTCTTACAACTCTGAAGGTTGGCTTTGACTTGACATCGTGGAGAAAAGTCTATTCAAGAACACTTCTCTTCTCAAATTAACGATCCATTTGGAGGTTAAACTCGAAACGTAATTTCCACGTCAGTCTATATATATTTCATGATGTGTACTTTTCGTTAGTACAACGCTCACATCAGGGTTTGTCTTGAACTCACGGATATGTCGAAGCAATACGAAGCTGAGTCATTTGCATTCGGATCTCGAGGTGAAACTCTCTCCCTGTACGTTCGTCGAATGCTTCGACAATGAGCCTTGGTGAATCGCGGAAAGCACACGACGATGAGAATTACCTCACGGAAACATGCACCGATGAGACTCCTATCTACTCATAGAGCTTTCTCTGTCTAAGTCTCTTCAAGCACATTCATGAAGGGTGAGTATAGTTAGCTCCTATTTCCCATACATATATATACATTTGTATTTAAAGATGCCTGTGTACATGTGAGACACACTTATATCGCATATGTATGGACAACGAAGTACCTGCAAGCATAATGGATGCATACGTTGATACGTATACATTTTACAAGAGAATTGACACGGAATTCTACATGAGAAATAGTCATTTGAGCTATTCTACCCCCGGCTTGTTTGTAATTTTCGAGTCTAGAGTCCCAATTTTCCCCGACAGCAGATACACGAGAGCTTGCCACTCGTTGACGTTGAACAAAAGCCAAAATTCTAGATTCACTAACACGACTTTCTTCGACCCGGAAAGTCAGGAATGACATTCTCCTCCTTGTTTTTTCTTTTCATTAATAACTGTTGAGCGGATGAAAATGAACTTGTTTCATAGTAAGTAACGAAAGGGAACAACAGAAAGATGCGACATTCTCTCTCGTTCGTATTTATCTTTTTGAAAAATCCATAAATCCTACTTTTGTTTCATACTTCTCCATTATATGTTTCCAAATAAACTTAACTCATTGATGGCTTGATTGTTGTTGATAACAGCAGAAAATCCCGACTAAATTTATATTTAAAAAAAGCATAAATATTTTGAACAGCAAAAAATGTAACAAAAAACGTTTTATTACAAAAAAAAACTATTCCAACGCAGTTATTGAGGGTCGCCTCTGGAAAATATCGATAAGCAAATAAATCGCCGGTACTGCATTGAAAATCGTTTCCATCAATTCATGCAACAGTTTTCAAATTATCAAAACATTCAATGTTTTCGACATTAACTTTTTGTTTTGGACACCCCTTGTTACTTATGTGTAAATTGCTTACACTTATAAATTACGACGCGATTTTTCAGCCCTTGTCATGGTGTTTTTCCTTTTAGAAATTAATCTACCTCTAACACTGCATTGAGCAAATATTCGTACGTTTTATTTCTTAAAAACGTTGAAGAAATTTATAAGTTGGTGATTTCAGATTCAATTTACGATAACCTTCTTCTAATTTTCCAAACGCTCTATTTTATTTTTCCTGACTCTTCTCAGGAGGTGGTACTCGACCATTCGTTCCGTCCTCACGTTCGCTCAGTCTCTTTTGCTATTTTCACCAGGACAATCTCCTTTTCTCTTGTATCTCTTTTTTCTTTTCATTTTATAGAGTTTTTATTTTATTAACTTGAAATTCTTTCCTTAAGATTTTTTCCAATGGTTGCAAGGTTTGTATTCACCTTAAAGAAAAGAACAATCGCGAGAAAGGAAAAATTTTTAAAAATCCTTCGCGGTTACTTTGCCACGACTTTTCTATGGCTTTTTCCACGTATTTTCCGATCTCTCTTCGTCATTTTCTCGCGTTATTCTTTCTCTTTTTCAACGTCTCCACCACAGGGCAGTTTGCTTCCCCAAGAGTCAGCACACTCAAGATCCCCATCTCTTCTCGTCCCAGTGAACTATACCCACATACCACTCCATAATAAATGTATGACTATATACACATTTAAAGAATATATACGTATGTAAAATGTGAATATAGCATGAGACATACTCGAGAGGTCGTGGGATATAGTTAAAATGGAGCACTGACCGAAAACTTCAATATTCTGCCTCTACCGCGACGGAAGTGGTGGAAGACGTGAAACGGAAGAGGAAAAGAGATCGAGAGGTAGAAAGAGTGAGAGAGAGAGAGAGAGAGAGAAAGAGAGAGAGAGAGAGAAGAAAAGAGCGTAAAAGTGGAACTGGAGAGGCTGAGAGATATCGGAAGAGATTCCAGAGTCGCAATTCGAAAAGCGGTATAAAAGGGATTCGAGGAATGAGAGAAGAAGAAAAAAGAAATAAGAGAGTGTGTGGGATGGGATAGAGAAAGCTTATCTTGTGATAGTCCTGGTAGATTCGCAAGGATGGAATATTCTAGACAGGACCACGTTTTCTCTTCATCTTTTCGTGGATTAGAAGCAGGGTATGAAAATATCGTCCGAGCGACGTACGGCTTCGAAACGACGCATTCTCGACATCGTATGCATTTCTCCAGATGTCAACGCAAAACTCTTCAACTCTTCAACCTTTCACGTATGTTTCTAGGAGGTTATTATTATACATAATAGAGATCTTATAAATATATGAAAATACGCATTCAAAGGGGAGTTCATACTCCGTACGACAGCTTTCACCAACTCCATTTGAAAACTTAGTTTGTTCGTCTTATCCAATAATTTTGATGTTCAGCTTGCAGCGACGAAGAGAAAATATATATTTGTTCGATTTTTTTAATTACTTTACATTTTTTAAAATTGAGATAAAACAATTGGGTTAATTTTTAAAATAAAATCATTACAATAAATGGTAAAAAAAATTACAAAATTATAAAAAATTCTGAAAAATATAGCAAAGGAGTAAATCAAATGAAAGAAAATATTAAATTGAATACGGATTCTAAATACAAAATTGTAAAATAGAATTGTCACTGCATTTCAAAGATGCAAGTAAAGTTCAATATAACTGTCTTGAGATATTTGATTCTTTCGTGATAACCTAGGAAGTTTTTCCGCGTTCACCGATCTACTTGCATAATCAATACTATGTAATAATAATAATCATAATATTTAATGAACTCGACGAAAGTTTGTCGAAACATGGTAACATTGTTAATTGGATGAGATCATGTTTGTACACAGTGATGAACGAGTGTGTTCGTTTATCTTGCCTTCACTAGAGTGAGTATGGGAAGGAGCAAGAGAGAAATTTCCGAACGTGCTACAGCCCTCTGTATAGCCCGGAGTGATGTGGTTAGCGAGTAGTAATGGTCCGCCTTGGGCCAGACATTGTCAGAGTACCCACGTTAAACGCTATGGAACGATGTTTCGTAGTAATAGGTTTTTCCGGCCAAATTGAACCTCTGAAATCATGGATGGATCAACGTAATCTTCAAGACAAACCGTAATTCATTACCTGAGATTTGTTTGCTAAAACTTTGAATAAGTTCATTATTTTATTGGGAGGGTAAAAAAGGATTTTCAGCTAAACAAATAAAAATAAAGTTTAGGTAATCATTTGATCACGTGTTAATAGACTCAAATAGATAATCAATACTCTATTTTATGAACAACTAAATACCGAAAATAATGACTTTAATAAAAATCTATAATTGTTAACGATTTGCCCTGATTATCATCAGTTTGTGAAGTTACTACGAGTTTACCTCACAAGATTCATGACTTTTAATGAGATTGCCAACGAAGAACCAGATTTAAAAATGCCATGAGTTATATCGCGTGAAAATAGATTAGAATTTTTCAAAGCAGTCTTCCGATTAATTATGGAAAGAAAAAAATAAAGAAAGAAAGAGACAATGTGGAATGAAGTTGCTCGGATCTTGCTCAAGTAGCTGCGGTTGAGCTGTGGTCAGACATTCTTCCCTTCGTGTGTAGAGGTCACAAGAGTAAACATCTCAATGAAAATTCCAATCTCGATTATTTACAACACAATATAACCCAATCTAAACACTTATGGCTCTAAACTATTTTAACAACTACGTCTTTTTGTTTGTCAGTGATCAATTGACGATTAGAGCCGTGTAGTTCTCTTGTTTCGTCGGTAGTTAGCCATCGTGAATTCCTTGAAAAGGGGTTCTATAGCTCGTCTAAGCTACGTCGAACTGCCTGCATCTATACGAGCGATCAATTGTCAATTCCTCTCTCTCTCTCTCTTTCTCTCTATCTGCCGATATACGATACTTATTGCTATATACCTGGTGGGAGAATATCTCTGTCTACCAAAAGTATCCACAAATGGCCATTGACCGTCCACTAATTTACCAACAAAAAAAATATATGCATATATAAACAGTCGCAAGTTACATTTATTTTGATCCAGTGAAACTTTTAACTGAACTAGATTTTTGTATCTCAAAAAATCGACATTTATATTTTTGCTTGACAGAGCTATTCCCCACGCTGTACAGATGTTGTATCGATCATCGCCCCAAGACCGTATCTAAAATCTCATCACGTGGATTACGATTGCAATATCTTGTCGCCCTGCACGTCCAAGTACATCGTTAAATTAATAGTACGTCATACGATCATTGCCGGTACGAAAGCATTCCTACAGTAGTAATTGTACGATTTGTAAACGGTTTTCCCATCTGCTATATATACGTATATAGATTCGTTTCTCTTATGACTGAAAATTCGTGATACAGGGTGGAAATTCCAGGAAAGCGCAACTCATTAATTTTTTATCACACAGGCAAAAATATAGGTCACTCCTTGATGTATGTGAAAAGAGGTCGGATTAAAGGAAAAGAATATAATGTTGAACGTATGAGAAAAATATAAAGGGATGTAAAACAAGAACAAATAAAATAGCCAAGAAGATTAGAGGTGCTGACGCCCACTGTACAGTTTCTACGTTCATTTCATATACGGAGTCACGAATGAAAAGCTCACTGAAAAATGGGAATTGAATGAGATACAAAGAATTCTGTAATCCGAGCTTTTTAAACGATCTTGACGTTGCATGAGTTGTGTTAAATATAGAAAAATAATTAAGACTCTTGAAATTATAATACTTTTTTCAATTCGCATCGAGGAAAAACATACCGTCAATTCAGCACTATTTTTCTTTGTAAAATTATTTTCAACGTTCTGAATATTTTTATACTTATTCTGATAAACGATGAGTCGCGTTTTTTCTTTTTCAATATTCAAAAAGAAGTTTCCACTAATTTAACGATCATGAAGTTCAACTGAACATGATATTTGTAATATTATTTATACTCAATTAGCATTATTTTTTAATTATATTTTCAATGCTCTGCAACCTTGTGTGTGTGTGTGTGTGTGTGTGTGTGTGTGTGTGTGTGTGTGTAAAAATTAACAACAAACTTCTCGACCTTCGACATAGTCAGTAGTCGGTCAGGATAAAAAATCTCCCTTGGTTCGTGTTTGAGAAATTAAGTTAATTGAATTTTTCAGCTTCATTGTTCCTCCATTCCTCGTTTTCTTTCTCTCTTATGTTTATGAGTGTTTCCGATGTATTTTCTGTTTGGTGAAAATGCGTTAATGTACGAATGAAAATCTCGTCAAGGCTTAAATCACTGGACGGTCTCATCTCGCGAACGTAATGTCGTCAAGATAACGTAGCGTGACCATACTAAATAGAATTTACGTAACCCAGTTCAGCTCAGAGCTCAAGGCTCCGCCCACAAGAAGACCATGATCGCACAGACTCAGAATAAACCTAAAGGCTATCATTTATTTAGATTTAAGCCATTATAATGTATATTGCTCTTTCCCAAACTCCTCGATTGACGAGTCATTCAAAGTACCAACCGCCCACTAATCCATATTCATTAGGATGTGCCAATGTTCGAACTATAATTTCTATTCTTTTCTTTTCAACTTCTGTAGAATTTCATCAATTTGACAATATTAAAAAGCAGTCAATTTCTAATTGTGTATTTTTTTGAACTCTTGGACGATGAAAAATGAAATACTTATATTTATTTCTTAATTTATTAAATTATTGAAAAATAACAGAATTTCGTAACACACCTCTTAAGAAACATTTCACTGTGAGCAATTCCTTGAAAAAATAAACGTTGTCTAAGTGTTAATAGGGATGGAAAGAAAAGAAAGCACTCGAGAGCTTGCGAAAGTGATCATGTTCGAGAGTTAAAGGAGAAACATCTTAAAGCTCTTAACCTAACTGACGATCTTCAAACCAGCTGCTGCTATCCCTATTTTTTTTCATCACCCTTGCACACTTTTTTCGATCTGTACCGGGTGTTGTTCAAACTACATCTACGTATCCTCTGTACAGGCCTTGTCAAAAGTAAACAATTAATTGTTCTTAAATGATGAATATATTAATCTCGGAATAAAATTTTCAATTGAACTGAAAAGTGACTCAATATAATAAAAATGAGAAACAAATATTACATTGTTTCAATTAAAAAATGTATTTTTTTCATTTGAACAAAAGTTGTATGTTTGTACGAATTTTATTCATGTCTAATTATCTTTTTATTAACGAAGACGAATGACCGAATATGTGAGAAAATATGAATGACATCTCAGCATTTATTTCGATGAATTAAAAGTTATACTTGGTTCTTTAAATTGGCAAAGATTAGATGAACTTTTAAGATTATTCAATTTGACACAACCTGTACAATACATAATGGTTGCTCGTATCTAGTTGGCGTCTGGGCTCTCTCCCTAATTACTCGAGAGTATAGTGTTTTCTTATACTCCTGGATAATTTGCTTGTGTCCCAATGCATTTGAACACTGATGAACACACAGTCTTTCTTATCTTCACTGTAGATGCTATAAAGAATAATTGTCCCTACTAATTTCTGCTGGCAGTCTCGTAAACGACATTACAATTATACTCAACTATTTCCAATTCCAATATCAACAATGTCTGCTTGTACTCTCAACGTTTTATCCTAATTGAATGTCAGGAATTAACATAATAATGCACTAGTTTTGGTTCAAATTTGAGTAAAATAGTAAAGTTTCTAGTCCTGGAATTTTTTCTTCTCATTTATTCGATCAATATATTGAAATTTATCCGCTTTTTATTTCTCCATGATCGCATTTTTTATCATAATGAAGTTTAACGTTGTAATGACTTCGACAATCGATAAAACTTCGTCGGGGTAATACAAAATTTGCAAAATAATAATGAATATTGGTCTGGAGTATATCATACCTGACGAAATAATATTCTCCAACAAAGTTATAATCATTTACTTAATAACATAAGATGAACTTTACCAATTTTGTTTTCTTCTCTAAAATTTTCAAGCATTTACTTTATACTAAGTTGAACTTAACTCTAAACTTTTCATCTATATTTTGAATAGAATATACTTAAACGTACACGAACATTAAATTAATCACGGTGTATTGAGAGGAAGCTGTAAGTCAATTTTCTCACTGCAACGTCAGATCCCACCTGGACTTTGAGTGAAATGAACACGAGTGTGCCATAGTTTGGAGAGGGTTAAGGACGGCGAGCAGATTAATATATATAGTGAGTAATTTATATATGTCTACAGTAGAATCCGAATTAGTAAACTTCTGTAACACGAGCTTTATTGATTCAACCAAAAAGATATTGCAGTGAGAAAATAATGATGTGCTTCATAAATGTTGTACGAAAGCAACATTATTTGAATCTGATTAACAATTTGTGTACAAACAAATTGTTCATTTATCATTATTTTCAAGATTACATTTAAAAATAAAATTTGATTAATTTCCAACAAAAAATCGAGTATTATCAAAATAAAATCGAATTCGATTTCGAATATATAGAAACTTTGTCTATTAGCATTTTTCAGCTTATTTTCGGTCACTGAATCAACTGTCTACTGTATGTACGCGATGACATATATGTATTTGTATAAATGGCTTCATTGCTCCACCGTAATGTCTTCCGGAAATTCTGAAGCCAGCGTAAACCCTCTACCATCTTGATCTTTCTCCAAGATCTACGAGCATGCACGACTTTGCATAGATACAGACATATATTTAGTTCGTATAAAGTATACTCTGAGAAAATCTATCCACTTAGGGGATTCAATTTCCATTTACGAAAGATATAGACTCCCATGGATGCAGGCAGAATTACTGCAGAGATATAAATGAGTCTTTAAAGTTACAATTGTAGATAATTGGTGCAATTTATCATTTATATTAACCGACAGCGATGGGTGCACGATTGGTGGGTGGTTTTGGTCATTTCGAATGTCAAGCAGCCTTGGATGAGGTCAATACTTGGTTGGTTGACCGCTAAGCCATGCACCAGTACGCATATCAATCGCTCAGCCAAAGGCATCATTGAACCTCACTTTTTTTTGCTCCTGATCCTTTTTCCTGAACTCCGGATGGTCCTAATTAACGACAACTCAGTAAAAATATAGCCTTTGGTATCGACCGGATTTCCCACAATTTATTTGGCCCTCGTGTAAATTCGATACAGTAGGAAACTGTGGCAGAGGGCAACACCCTGAGAGGGTGTCACAGGAACAGGAACGGTGTGGTAAAGAAAAAAGTGAGGTTTAATGAAGGGATCAGAAACAATTAAAACAAAAATAACAATAAAAATTTATTATTATTCAAGCAAATGAAATAAAATGAGCGTTTTAAATAATTCGTTGTTAAATTTTACACTTAATCTTGCATCAGCGATTGAAAAATTTCACAAAAAAGTTGTAATAACGATATTAATTTATAAATGTATGCACTATTACGATGCTCTTGTGGTGCTAAATCCAAACTATGTTCGTTTTAACGAATTGTACGAGTTATTCAAAATGTTATTGAACGTTTCCTGATTTGCATGAAAAACGAGTACGTTGTCAACGAGAATTAGTCGATACTCGATATGTTAATTACCCCTCAGACGATAATTCAGGAGTTTACAGGGCCGAGGATAATGCGATCAAAGATTTACGAAGAACTGAAGATTAACGGTTAGCGGTAAAGAAATTTTTCGAGCCATAAAGAGAAGAAAACGAACTCACCAGCATTGAGGATTCCCTACGGAAATCTTCAATACCGGCTTACGATACATGTACCCGGTGAGATGGTAATCTAGGAACCTGCATTTATCGCACGATTTCATTCTAGTTCACGTCCTTTACGCTGGGGCGTAACGAAATGACAATAAACTAAATATTGCATCCCTCATTTTTTTTTTTAATATGAATTTTCTAATGGGTACCGTAAAATAAATTATTTTTTTATCACTTCTTTTATCATAATTTAGTCCTGAGCACAAAATCCATTTGAAGGCAAAAACTTGCTTTAGAATTCATACAGACATCCGAATTTTTCGAAAAATTCTGAGCAATTCAAATGTCGTAGAAAATTCGTTTCGTATCCCGATCACAAAAATACTAAAAATAATTAAATCGAATTTTTGTTTTTCACGAGTTCGAATCTCGCAACGAAAACTAAACACGATATTTTTGACAGTCTAGATTATTATTTTCAATTTATACTGAAAAAATTCCTTAATTGCAGTTCCATAATTCGCATTTTGCTACAGAGTGAAAATTACACGGTCTTTGGATTTGCTAATCACTCCTTATTTGCAGTGGACGCTTCTCAAATTCTGCATCGTCATATAAAAAAAGTTATTTTTTTTCGAACGAAGTTTAATAAGTATGTTTCATTCGAATAAGAACGATGAGATAATCACGGTCTTTTGTAGGCCCTGTACCATCAGTTTTTTCGAGTCCCTATGGATTTTAATCGATGTTCGAAGGGTCTGTGAGTGCGTTGTCAAAAAAAAAAAAAAAAAAGAGAAGGCACTAGTTGTAGGGCTTGAGCATGGACACAATAAAAATACAAACATACTTTTGATGAAAGACTGAACCACTTATGCTTACTTTTTTCACTATTTTCTCTTCCCTATTTTTCTTTTTTTCGTTTCCATCCTCAATCTCATTTTTTTTCTCTGTGTGTTTTCTTTCTTGCTCTTTCTTTCATTTGATTATCCACTTATTACGCACTTTTTTGTTCATCCTTTCTCTTTCTTTTTCGTTTTCATGCTCGCGCTTGTTTTCTCTCCTTCGTTTCGTTCTCCTTCGCTCTTTCTTTCGTTTCATTGTGTTCTTTTTTTCCCTCTCTTTGTTTAGTATCCTCGTGTTCCTCACTCGTTCGTTGTGAACGTCTGCAACGAATTCAAAGGTAGAAGAGCAAGAGAGAAAGCTACATTTTTCAACGAAGGTGTAGAGACGAGTGTAGAGTATGAAACAGAGCGGGACAGAGTGAGCGCGGGAGCCTAGAGCTTCGGAAACGATACGCTGGGGCGCGTGGGTATCGCGCTCGTGCTCCTCGCGTTCGCCGGCTCTCGCGCGGCTCGCGCCCGTCACTTGTCAGTTAGCCACGAGCCTTCGTGTCGCGAGCGTCGTGTCTTTCGTCGCGATATTTTACGTGCTTGTAGCTTACGACAATCAACAAATACCCTTGAAATATTTGACACCTGTCAAACTTTCCCTTTTCTACGATTCTTCATTTTATTATAACAATTGTAAATTGACAACGGGTTACTATATTGTACCCGTTTTTTAAATTGTTCTTTCGTTTTCATGATAACGACGAATCCCATAAGGCGGCGATTTTCTTATCGCCAGCCAAATAGAATCTTAGAGTCAATCGCGCGTTCTCAAAGAACGCGCGAAATCCGATTTAATTCTCGACATTCAATGTCCAATTGTCGATCAATTTGGAGCCACGAATTATTGATCGTCTTTCGAGGTTGATTGACACGTCTCCCTCAGATCAGGGGTCAATACCATTCTCATTCTCAAAGTGCTGTTTTTTAAATTACCATCTAGTCGAAGCTACCCGTTAAATTCGTTTTTACGTCGAATTATTTCATTAAGATATCGATTATAATACAAGAATATCCGCGAATCAGTGACATAAATAGTGTTGTTTGTTCTTCGTCCCGGCGTCGAGTGATCCTCGTATCACACGTTTTTTCTATTTACTTCTTAGCGTTAGTTTCCACATAGTTTTATGGAAATGTGTTTTATTTGTTTCTTTTACCAAAAATCTTCGTGATCGCGTGTGCAGTGAATTTCGTGAGTGTCGTTGTCTTGTGTGTTTTGTTATTTTTTTTTGTGAAGTTTATAATACACAGGCTTTGTTTGCATTTTATTTCGGATTAAAATAACGCCAGCGGTTTCATCGAACGAGCGAAAAACGTCCACGTTTTTTTTCAATCACCGGAACAAATTTGATCCAGTCATTGGTGAGTTTTATGTCATGAAGATTCTTTTATAAATAATTCTCAAAACTTAAACCTTACAATCACTACGTGTCGATAGAGTTTTACTTGTTTTATATCTCTCGATTAAACGATGAATAAGCGAAAAGCTTCTACAGAATATTTCCCAGGATTAAGTGGGAAATATTAATTGGTCACTAGATTAATTTAAAATATTTAAAAACCATTTTTCTTTCATGTTCGTTAATAAATTGCAGATTGAAAGGTTTAAGTGCAATTTTAGTGGTAGCGTGTACAGGGGAGATTCGAGTGCACGCCGGTGGCCGTGGGACTCCGAAACGTCGTCACGGTCACGCACTGTGAGAGGAGAGCCCTCTCGTGGCGTCCGTGCCAATTTGTCGCATGGAATATAGTAATAGTACATGGGGAATTTCAGGTCGAAGCAGAACATGTAAAATAAGAAAACTATTAATGCATCCATTACAACGAAATAAAAAATCTATTTTTCTAAAATTTATTTTTCCAGTTCTACAGTCCAACAAATGCTTTTGCAACTTTTGCTGTAAAGAATTATTCGTAATAATACAAGAAAAATATGTTTTTTAATATCTAATGAATAAAAGAATCTCTGGGAGTCAAGGTCTTGTGTTTATGCCTGAAATTTATTGTGTAGAAAAGAATTTTGCATAGTTTTTCGTACTCTAATGGATATTTTAAAAAATTTACTCGATTTTCCATGTTTTTTTCAACCGTACGAAATATTAAAAAGAAAATATTGAAGGGTTTACTGCCCCTTGACTTCCGCTGTTGTTCCTCATGTATATTTATATATATTATATATAATACATATGCAGTAAATACAGTGTATTTACCATATGGCGCCCGAAGGTATCGCGTGGGCAGTTGGCGTCCCATGGAAATCGCGTGATTTACTTGTTATTCTTCGATTTTGCTGTTGCAAGAATCTTTCAAGACACTTGATCTGTTTCCTGATGGATATTTTCCAATTAATCATTTTTATAGTTCGATATTTTGTAGACAATTTATTTGAACAAGTTTATATAATAAAAAAGTAACTGTGACAAAATAAATTAAAGAAAGTAAGAAAGTTCAAATAATTCAATTCTCAGTTTTTTACAGTCATTGTTTGCAGAGTTTAATAATTAAATAAATTGACGATGGATTCGTATTACAGAAAAAAATTTCAACCCAGACAAATATTAATAATGTTCGATTTGCAGAACCATCAACCCATGAACCCAAAATTCGATGACGTCACATCATCGAAACTTTTAGACGAATAATCCGTAATTTTTAAGCGATTCCAATTTTCCACCGTTTATTTCGTTCTCGTCGATTAAAAACGACAGCCATTTGTTCATGAAAAGTTTGCTTTGTCGATTTAACAATCGGCTGCAACGTTACAACGATGAATCTCAGAAAAAAACAACGCAGTGGAATTGTAGAAAAACTGTTGACGAAAAAATAAGCGGTGGTACGTTAAAATCGCTTAAAAATTACGGATTATTTTTCTAAAAATGCCGATGAAAATATGACATCGTCGAATTTGGCTTTTATTATGTGATGATTCTGCAAATTAAACGTTATTAATATATTTATAACTGAATAAAATAATTTATTCATTTATTTTGTATTAAACTTTACATACGACTGTTTAAAAAATTAATCACTCATTTAAGGAGTGTGAAGCAGCTGTTTCAACATAATTATGAATAATATATCAAAAGTCTAGACATTTTTTTTTCAAAACAATTCGAATTTTGAATTGGCGAATTTGTGAATGAAATTCTGTATTTATTACGTGTGTCATAGACAGCTGAAATCGAGGATTTCTCCCTCGTATACACTCCGAGAACTTTGTTGGCAAACACACGCGACCAGAACAGACTTAACTTGTTTTTTGTGTTCCCTTCGAGCTTGAATTCTGGCTAATCCTTGCCGTCGTCATACCAGTCCGTTAGTCTCGTTCGTTCGAAGTCACTGACATGATTATACAGATATATATGTACGAACGGAGCTCTATAGACGGGCTACGAGAATCTCGCACCTGTTGTTCAAGCTTTTCACGAGCAAAGATTGAATTTGCACTTCTCTAAGTAATAGTCTTTGTGTGCGCAGACAGGAGCCACAAGTTTGTGTTCTATTTAAGGAACTAATTAAACTCTGGCCCACTTCTCCAAATTTTTTTTAACGTTCCACATTTTCGAGCGAATATCTTTGACGGTTTTAATAAAAAATGTAATTTCGTGTGTTCTTTGTTTTCTTGAAGTTATTATTCCATTAATTATTTCAGTTCGAGTTTCAATTACACTCTTGGGAAGGACACAATAATAATAATCGTATCAAAATTTGTATCGATGGAATCCATTGAAAAATATTTGAATTTGTCATCACTGTCTACATTTTTGTAATCGTTTTAATATTTTTTGTAAATGTAGTTCTCAAATCGCAAAAAAAGTCTGTTCGATTAATGTTGACAAACACTGCAGGATAATTTTTCACGTGGCTATCTATGGTGTTACATTTAAAATCAGAAAAAAACAAAACGTATTACGACGAAAATGAACACAGTAGAAAAATAATGGGCTCGGTTTCGAGGAATTCAACGGTCGAGCTACACAATTCCGAGAAACGCACGAAAACAAAACAGGGAGAGAAGCATCGCGTCGATCGAACATCGACTCCGGCTTCTTGAGAGTTTGATGTAAACAAAGGTTTTTTCTTTTCATTATTTATTTCGTTCGTCTTAGCATTTACATTCTTATTATTTTTTTTCGTGAGCATTTACGAATCGACTCCGTATACAGTAATTTCTTGGAACGTTTGATCGAATTATGAAAAATTAATTTGTTGGTACTCATCGAAACAAATATCGCGTAATAATTACGAGTGCTTCTTCGTGAAATTAATTTTTTTTTTTTAATATTGCGAAGAGTGTCAGAGTTTCATTGAATAAAAATTTTGTTAGAATGAAAAATACTCGTGTCTGTAAATGGTTATTGATGTTTTTTTTTTTTTTATTATATCGTACGTACAGTTATACGTATGTGGGACGAAAACGTAAAACGTTCATCAACACGTTTCCCATGTTCGTGTGTATTATTATTATTATAAACGTTCGGTTTGACGGTTGCTCGTTACACATTTACATCGAACAGTAGAGCGCACATGCCTTTTTAATATTCCTATTGCGTAATATTCACGCGTGCTTGCTCTGACGTCTTTTAAACGCGGTAATACACAGATAATAACCTAAATACCTTGTTTCCTCGCTCATACGTGTCGCTATTCTTTTCATACACATATTTTCATAAAACAATATAAAATTTCGCTAAATATGTATATTTTTCTTCATTCATTGATTTTTTTTATTTTTTATTTTTTATTTTTTTAAATATTCAACATGACAAACTCGGTGTAAAATTTTACTGAAGAATTTCACAGAATGCGAGCTCAATTCTTACGATTCTCATCTATTATTTTTAAAAAACGCTAAGTTTGATTCTCCTGCCAATATTCGGGTCCGTTGTTTGCCACCAAAATTCACGATGAAAATTCATGTGCTTATTTTATTTTCTTTCAGGTCTTCGTGCGAGTAAAAAAAATGTGCATATATCTAAATAATACGAAAAAAAAAAACACAATATGGTTCCACGAATATTTGATTTTTGGGAGTCAAAATGACGTGCAATGGGAAATCAAACTGGAATTATATTTTCAACGTGCTTTGCTCATGACTTTTCCTTTGTAACCCTCTTCAAAAAACTCGTTTTAATGGACGATTTGTGAACAAGTTTCTGTAATAAGGGAAAAAATTTTGAGGATAAAATCCTAGAATTTCTAATTCGAAAAGTTTTAATAAGATTTCTTGGACCTACGAGCTCAAGCAATAGTAGTTTTTTTTTCTTTTCAATTAGAACGAACGTTCTAATTAAAAACATCTCATTACTGATTAACTGAATTCTGAAGGATCGAGGCTGTCAAAAATTATTATATTCTGAGTCCCACGTAGACTAAAAAATATTTTGCATCCAAACATTTTCACTGTGGATTAAATTAATTTTATAGAATTGACTTTTTTTTCGAGAAAGGCGATATTTCGAATGGATAAAAATTCATCAATATTATCGATGAAAAAACTGACATTTTTCTCTTTGAGGAAAATCAAATAAGAATCAACAAAAAAAATATATTATATCGCAGCGAACGGTTTGAAACGAAAAAAAAAAAAAAAAAAAAAAAAAACATTTGTCCAGCTCTACCTTTTACGTTAAACGAATGTACCGTATTTTTTTTTCCGGCTGTATATTTCCGGGCTTGAGAAGGATGAGAGTGGGTGAGGTCGAAGGCAGGGAGGGGGGGGGGGTGAAAAATTTAATCAGAGCTCGACAGCGAGTTTAAAAAAATCGTTCGGTCTGACCTACATGTACGAATTCTCCAACGGCCTGCTGATGCTGTGAATGTTGGGAGCATTATTTTTGTACACAGTGTACAGGTCCGATTCGTCTATTTCTCATGATGGAACGATGTCAAATCTCGCGACCCTCGTGAATGTCAATCAAACGACAAATTTTTTTTCCATTTGTTTACTTTATTTTTCTCTCTCGTCTTCTATTCGCTCGCTATTTTTATTTCGATCATCTGTTAATCACAGATAGACAAAATATTTCGTCTCTATAAATAATTCGAGTAGAATTCATAAGTTTTTGAATATTTTTTTATTTTTTTCATCGTGTTCATTGACATTTTCGTGGTATAATGAGAATCAAAGTTTTGGCTATCTCGTGAACGTTCACGTGTCCTCGTATTTCATTCCCAAACATCGTTGTACGTACGACCAAATTGGTAGCTGTTCTATCGTATAGAAATGTAAAAATATAGAAATATCTGTATCTCCGAAACTATAAATGATGAAAACTCTTGATTTTTAAACACAATCTTCGCTCTATCAATTAGAGGAAAAAGTAATCGATTTTTTTAACACTTTCTAAGCTAGAACATTGACTCAAATCAAGATCATATTTTTTATTATATTTATGTTCTATTGATCAATGCACGTAGCGCAATTTTTTTTTAAATACATATAAGAGCATGGACCCCGTTGGCACTTAAATACTTTGCTTCGATCGATAATCTGGAGAAAATTTATGTCCTCACGCTAATTGAAATCCGACCTGGGTGACACCGAAGCCCCAAGTACCTCCATTACACGATGCAACGATTATCAGTTCAGGAAGACAACGGATATGAAACTAGAGAGAAAGAGGGGAGAAAGAGAAAGAGAGATTGAGAGAGAGAGAGAGAGAGAGAGAAATGGTAAATATACATCGTGATGAGTCTGAGGGTTATTCGATTCCTTTTAGGCCCGGATTAAGTAGCAGGTTCACGTTGATCGTTGTACCAGTTCGCTATCGTGCATATATGTACGTACGTAGGTATGCATATCAATAAAAAATAAACATAAAAAATTATTTTTCTACGATTCTCTAGTTGATTGAATGAGTAAAGGGTTGAAATCGAATATTGTGGACTTTTACTTCGAACGTCCTGTACATAGATGTATATAAATACATTTTACTGAGTTTAGTCTTTACGACAGCAGTTTGTGGGGTCCGATAACGGCCCCCAGGTGACACATCATCGTGGGTTCTTGGTTTACACGCAACATCAGTAATAGTGATACCTCAGAGGGTCTCAAGACTCCCCAAGCTTTCAAATCTTCTCCTTGTCCGACACCCCCACAAATTGACTCAGAAATGTCAATTTTATCGAACATGTCAAAAATAAAACGTTTTCCATTACATTAAACAGTTTTAATAGCGAAATAGAAATTTTATCAGTTCTTTATCTTCGATTTCGTTGAGTTTATGATTTTGTCCAATTGTTTGTTGACGTACAGAGATTTTTGTACTTTATTTTTCTACGTTTTGTATTCTCACACTTGACGATCGCTGTGGAGAAACTTTTTGACCTCAATTTTTGTACTCGTATGACTTGAGTTTATATTTGCTTTCTTGTTCTCGCGAATACTTAATATTACATCCGCAACTCTCTTTGTGTTTACATGGACTAGCACGTAAAATTCGTTACCAGCAAGTCACGATTTGACTTATTTATGTATAGATATTTATTTATTTATTTATTTAGCTACAGTGTCTCTTCCGACTCTGTCGTCCATCATTTTAAACACGCGTTATGCTAAGTATGCGCACCAGTACAGTACCAGTCTTTATGTGTTTATTTCGAGGCTGTGCAGGACTGCATATTATCGCGTAACGCGTAACGAGCTGACGATCAAGACTCATTCCAGTAGACAAGCCTTGTCTTCTCATGATCAATTGGATTCTGTCATATTTGCAATGATGTTGACGTTGATATCGACATACTTTCAATCCTTGACAACAGACAATTGCTTCTATCATTTTTACATCGCGAAATAAAATATCGTGGATTCATTATCAAATTTTTTTTCAAAGTATTCCTTCAAAAAATTCGAATATTAAATACGTAAATACTATAAACTACAAATACATGCCATTTTAGTAGAAAAATAACGAGTCCAGTTACCGAACTTTTTGCGAAGAAATATCACTTTGAAAATCGTCTAAGTCATACGACACATTTCTATTTGAAATTTCATTTATAACATAATTCTCGATGTTTGATTTGAACGGTCTCATACATTTAACAAATTTCAACGATTTCATAGCAGCAATCAAAACAGGGAGGCATCGAATGATAAATAACAATATTTACGAACCACAACTTTGAAAAATTAAACTGACAGACAATCTTTCGTAACCGTGATATTCCATTGGTTGTCTTTTCTTTGACAGTTTTGATAACATTTTTAACGCAAGGCATTTCTTTGCCCGTTAAAAAACAGGCCACATTTTTCCACGAAGTTACCCCCCCCCTGCACTTTGCAAGGAGTTTTACTCACGTTTCGTCGTTCCTATTTTCTATAAACAATGATTTCAGTTTTTCCTTCGAAAGATTTGCACAGTGCAGTCCTCGACTTGGTAATGAAAAAAAAATCTTCAAACTCACTTGATTGAGTCAAAATTTTCGATATTTTTTACCGTAGGAATCAATTATTAGTTTTAACACTTTTTTTTTTTTAAATATCCAGCCTTATTTATGAGCGATCGTAACGGGCTTTGCTTAACTGCTCAAAAAGTACGACCCTCCCTGAAAGAAACAGCTTAAATGGTCAATAAAATCAATGATATTTAGAATTTAGTGAATTTAGTTCTAGAGGAAATATAAAAATATGAAAATTTGTTGAAATTAAAAATCCTTATACCTCTTTGTTTTATTCAGTGGTCTGCACATATAAAATAATGTTCAATACGTCATGATTCCGAAGTGCACATTCCAGCTTTAATACGTAGTACGGAATTCGAAAGAAGAATCTTCTATTTCATGTTTTTATCCTCTTCTCGTTTTTTTTTTTTTTTTTTTTTCATCTTTACCGCGTTCTTCATTTCTCTCTTATTCCGGAGCACGTATTATAATCCATGAATGAGAATTATATATATACCTCCCCTTTCTCCACTTTTCTACCTCGAACCAGAGCACTAGACGTGGATGTAGAAAAGAAGGCTTGAATAGCATCGGAGCACTTAAATTCGTCACTACTGTATGTAACAGAGAGGGAGCACAACGAATACCGGGCATTGCCCTATACTACCATTTCTTTTCTTTTTGGAGCTGCATAGTGTACCGGACCAACGAATAGTACAGTATGATCAAAAAATGTTCATTTTGAGATTAAAATACGAAACAATCTCTAATTTTCAGCTCTGTTCGGTTTTTTATTTCTTCAAACGTTGTATTTTATCAACGATTGATTTTTGAACTTTTGTACATTGCATACGCGGAGGAAATATTATTACGTTCTTCTTTAGATGCTTTTTCCGCGTATTTGATTTAAGCTATTCTTCTTTTTTTTCCGCGTGGCCTGTCATGGACACGTTTGCAAGTGCACTTTGTTCTGCTCGGACATTTTAAAACAAAGATGAACAAACGAACAACAGAACTGGACGTTGAGTCAAAAAAAATAAATAAAAAATAAACGATTTATGGCTGAAAGAAATATTATAAGGACTCGTTTAGAGAAGCCTCTTTTTGTCATAAACACGAACACGAAACACACAATATGGCTCTCTTCATCGTTTTTATTCTTTATTCGTCCAGTATCTGTGACGAGAATCGCGCTTGGCACGATCGTCTCAGTCCTTGGTTCGAAACTCTCTCGTGTCATTCTCGCCATTCGACGACGAGACCACTTCCGAAGGAGTGGCTCAGGCTTTGTGAGAAATATCGAGACTGTTCCGCACGATCTCGTCCAAGTTTGCTTTCTTCAAAAACTCGTACTTCTCAACTCTCAGACTTTGTCTAGTTATCCATATTCTGATGTGCTCCTGAAACGTCAATAGCCACGCGACGGAACGTTCAAAAAAATCGATACAACGTCAAACTTTGCAATTAAACAGTGAAAAAAACTCCACAACGTGGTAATTGAATGTTCAGTTATTCTTGACTATTTTCGTGATTATATCGAAACTTTTTAGTAAATGAAAATTAATTTTCTTGACATTAAACATTTTGACGCTTGAGTGATTGGCATTGTCACATAACTCTGTCGACATTTCAAGTGATTTTCCATCCTGTCATTGTCGTTCACCATCGTCCTATTTTTTAGAAACTTCAGTCGAACTGAGAATTTCGTTATCGTCAGGAATTCTTTATTATAAATTCAGCCAGTGATATAACTGTGTAGAAAAATTATTGAGGAGAGCTCAAACGTATCGGCATTTACATGAAACATGACTTTTCAATATAGACATAAAAATAGGGCAAATCGATTCATGGCGACTGATGCTGAAGTCAAATTGCTGGAACGAGACGATCGAAACGATTTGACTTTTCGGCCAGGCAACTTTCAGTCTCTATTTGTACATCTATTTGCGTATTTATATATCTATAGAAAATGTCTCTTATTTCTACTTGAAAAACATTCTCCAATACATTCATTTGAATGATCGAACCCACTTCAAATGCACGACCAGTTTGAAATTTTATACACTCACAAATGTAGCGGGTGGGGCAATTAATCTCCCCAGTATAAATATCCATTAACTTTCCACTTACCCTCCAACTCTCTTTCACTAACAACCAAAAAATAAAAAAGTACCACATTATATATTAATTTTGATACCATATGATACGTTTTTCTGAACGAAGTACTTGTACCTCAATAAATAGGCAAAAATTATTTTTCTGAACAGAATTATAATCGGCCCACCCGGTATATTATATTCCGTATAAGGAATAAGTTGAGCGTATCTGCAGTGACTTTAGTAATACGAAATAATTTCACGATTTGTAGAAATACTCTGCCATGCAGATCTTCCTTCAAATAGTACGAATACATAAATTCATGATGAATATTTGTTTCTTTTTGCAAATATATTTTTCGTATTTATATATCTTATTGGCTGTTCCGACATTTTTATGGACTTGGATAGATGTTTTTGATTCCCCATTAAAATTTATTACGTACATCGGAATTATAGCTCTAATAAAAGTTCCTCGATTTTCGACGACCAACGAGTTATAGTTTATTAATTATATTTCGTATACCTTATCGTAGCAAAGGTTAGAAATGTCGAGGTGAAATGAATGGTCAGAGCTACTGAAATGGAGTTGATAGAAATTGTGAAGATAAACTCTAGTTTCTATCTATCGATGATGGCATGTCATTTCCAGTGGAAAATGAGCTGCTTGCTTGAGGTCAATAGCTTTCCCTCGGATGACAAAAGTTTGTTCGTTTGCAGCTCCAAACTGTTCAAACTTTGCGGCATCCATTGAACGTGAAAGTTGCATGTTTCTAGTCGACATGTCTTCGCACACTACCAAATATGTGAGACAATTCGTGGTTAACAAGAACAACTCTGTTTTATCTTCGCCTCTCTCACTCTTCTTTTATCTTTGTACGAAAATGAAGAAATAACTTTGTAGGACGATAAAGAAATAACTTGTTCTCTTCTCCTCAGAGACTTGTAAAAAGAAAGACAATTCCTTGAAACCACATTGACATTTTTTGTATAAACATAACAATTTATTTATTTGTATGTCATTGAAGTTTACCAGTAGTTGGTATGCTATGAAAAATGTTCTTTTTATTTATAACTTCAAAACGTTTTGCAATCGTTCTATTTTTTCTTGTAGATTTAATTTTTGTAGAAAAAGATTGTTCATTCATCGTAGACGAACACTGCATGAGAATTATTATGGGCTCTGCTAAGAAAAATTAAGATATTTCTCTGCATTATAACGATGCGAACTTTAGCAAAAATATTATTGTTTATTTCACATAAATTTGTGTATTTTTTGAACTCTGCGCGAAGAGTATCGATGAAAATAATATTTCGAGTTGCGTCCACAGCCACAATAACTCTTCTATGTCCAGGACTCTTTGTTTTCGTAAGTTCGGTTGCATTCATAGTTTTCTGCGTTCTCTCTCTCTCTCTCTCTTGTCATTAAATCGTCTGGTTGGTACTTTGTCACGCTCTTTCTTTATCTTCGTCTCTTTCTTCTTTCCCTTTTTGAACTTCTTGTTATATATCCAACGATTCAATCTCTCTTACTAACGACCGTGCCCTCTCAACGTGTTCTTACACAACTTATACGAGACAAACGCCACCTACAGCAGTCAAGGACCAGAACGATATATTTTACAAGAGCTAAGGAAAGGTCCAATCCCTCGTTGGTCTTTGAACGAGACTTGCGCAGCTATGGTTAACAGTCTGAGACTCTCGAGGGTCCATACGTTCTAAAAAGTTATAAAACGAGGGAAGACGAGGAAGCAGAGAGAGGGGTGCGACGAGCAAAAAAGAACGAGAAAAATATAAGAGACAGAGAGAAAAGTAGGTGAAGAGTGGAGGGAGAAAGATTTGCCGTGATCAACCGTAACGAGCGAGATGAAAATTGGCCAATTACGACACGACGAGTTAGGTCAGGGTCTTTGTTTTACCATTTTGATACCCTTCTCATGCCCCATTCGTTCCATCATCGTCCCTTAGCCTTTTATGTGTGTTTCACCCCCTTTCTTTTTCGGATCTATAAAATCTGGGACATTCTAGTTCCACTATCACCCAAAATATTATTTTTCCACCTCTAACATTTTGTTTTTTTAAGAGGGATTTCGATATAATGACAAAATTTTCGGCAGATTAATTACCTCTTCAGTTTTCCGTATTTGGAACTCGTCAAGACTGAAAATATATAACTCGACTCGAAAACTCTTCGAAACTTTCAATTTTTCATCCAAGGTTTCTTTCTTATAGAAATGATTAACCCAATTTTTACGCGAATCTTCAACTGATGACAGTTTTTAATTTCTTCGTTATAAAATATGTAAATAATTCCCAGCATAAAGATGTTTTTTTTTCTGTTTTTAACATTCAAGAATATAGAGGAAGATAAATAACGAGATTCTAGTCGATTTTTATTTCCTAAATTGCCACTGGAAAACCAGTGGAAACGGTAACAACAAGCCACTCGTTATTTGTCCTGATTTTTGGCTTTCGTTATCTTTCCTACATGCATTGCTGGTTTTTCCGCTGTCTCGTATGACCTCGTTATTTTTCCCCTTTGATGGCTACCATTTTTTTTACTTTTCATTATATTTCAAGCCCGAGTTTTGCCCAAACAGAAGAAGATTTTTGTATCTTTTTTTATCCATAGGCACGTTGAAAGTTAAGTACTCGTTATACTAGTCCATGGAAGAACTGTTTCGTTAAAACTCTCTGGTGAAGAATTCAACGTCTCGTAAATGATAAGGACGACAGTATAGGACTTTGGCTTTATTAGTTTATACAACGCTGGACAGACTACTTTGTTGACCCAAGTTAAGCTCGAGGCGTTCTCACTTCCGGGTGGTCAGTCGATCGAGCTTCGCAACCGTTCTTTATCACTTTTGTCAAGCCTCAGGGAGTTTCGTAGTTCATCGAGCACAGGTGGTTCAGTGTTTAGCATAGCGTTATATTAAATTAATCATTTCATACATCACGTTTTCGCATTTGGCAACGATCAATATCTGAAATTGACGATAATTTTTATCCAAAATTATACGTACCCCAAATGTAAAATGTGATCGAAATCATGTCACATCTTATTCCTCCAAGTTTGACAACAAAATATTAGACCATATTTCAAAGAATTTGTATCAATGTTCACGAATTTGTATCAATATTGATTCTTTATTTTGAAATAACATTTCGTTCAAAGTGTTGAAACACTTTATGGACTGGTGGAAGTATTTCTGGACGTGGAAGGCTTCAAAAGTACTGGCTGAAAAGTTCGACCAGAGGTGAAAAAGAGATTTCAAGAGGAAAATGTTGAGAGGATGCGACAAAAATGTGAGCTGGAGGAAATGAGAAAGGCGAAGGCAAAAAGTACTTAGATGTAAAGGAGATAAAAGAGAAAGACAGAGAGACGAAGTTTTTTTACGACAGAGTGGACGAGTTATAGTCCAACAAAATGAAAATTTATTTTTGGCATCGTTTTCGCCATGAGAGCATCTTCGCCTACCTCTGGAAGCACAGATTAGCCGGAATCCAATTTCTATCCTGGTTCTCTAGGCTTAGGTCGACACGTTATGCTATTAACGGTGAAGATTGGAAAAATATCATTTAAGCGGAATAGCGAAAAGGAAAATAAAGAGAGGATATTTGAAGTCGCTTTGAGGTTTCAACATATTCTCAGAAGGAAATCAGGACAGGATCAAATTATTTATATGAACATCGTTTTACCATCTGCCATTCTAAAGTCCATTGAATCAGCTACGGGAAAGAACTCTTTTCCTGCTCTTCTGTGAAGATTTCATAATTATCGATCGACACATATACACGCATCATATATGCAAAAATCTGTGTTCCTTTCACTCCTACTTGCTCTTCTCGACATCTGGATATTATCTCGAAGCACTCTAACGTCAGTCTTGATCTGAAAAATAAAAAAAAATAAAAAACTTTCAAGACTTGTGCTTCAAGTCCCTTGCAATTGGCTATTCAATAATCGTTATACATTTCAGTTCGCCTGCAATCTTCTAATCCCACAAGGCACTTCTAAATACGAAAAATCCTCTTGTGGCAGACACGGAAGGATTTTTCATGTTTTATTCATATTTTTAATTCTATGCAGCATCAATTGTAAAAGATATAAAAAATAATCTTTGTAGATATTTCCAATATTGTCTGATTTAACGTGCTTGAAACGGAATAGTTTTGAGCAAATTTTTTTTTGTTGTTGTACATTTGCTATTGTTCTAACCGAAGTATTTATAATTAATTTCTCAAAAAAGTGAGCATACGCAGTTTCGTCTACGCTTAAATACTATTCCATGGATTCCTTTTTTATAAATAATTAAAAATTTCGATTTAAACGCGAAATTCCTGGGTATTTTTTCTTCCGTATACATTTCTAGATAGATTTTTTGTTTCACAACAAACTTCACTGATAACAGTGATAATGGAGAGGATACTTCTTCGCTGTGAAGTCCTTTAATTCGATACAAACAGCTCCCACGCTTGCAAAGGCGTCTCTTGTTCCTTTCATGTTCCATTCATCTTTCTGCCCGTCCCTTTTTCCTCTCTGTGTGGTTTATAAGTACATGCTACCGTTCCATCCCTTTTGTAGTTACTCGTTTCGCTTTGTGGTTGAATGTTATGTATTTCAAATTCTATACTCTCCCTTGCTCTTTTTTTTTCTTCTTGCTTTCGTTTATCATATATTCTGACATCATAAACGAAGATTTAAATAAATATAAAACTTGATTAGCATACAAATGTTAATTCTGCTCATACGCTGAAAACGCATTTTTCAAGAATTCTTCAATAAACGCAAATATGTTCCAATTTTTGAGTATAATTTTTTTTTTTTCCAATTACTACTAATCTTTGGAATGAAATACATCATGTTACATCATTACGAATACGAAATACGTGATTTTTCATTTTTCAAACGACGTTAATGACAGCGAATTAAATTCTATTCATCACACAAACAATTAAGCGATGCAAGTCACCTCGAGTACTATAAAATCTATTTTTAGAAATTGACGAGTATATTTTCTATCTCTCTAGCTCTTTCTCCCTCACTCTCGATCAGGCCAAGAAGTTTTTTTTTTCTACAGCACTTGAATAGCATTTCGCACGCGTTCTAACGTAATTGTGGAGATGCGGTAGCATGCACAAGTGCGAGGAGATCTATTACTACGTTGTCTGGCGTGTCTCGACGAGCTACACATATATATATTTATATATATAATCCTTGTGTGGTGGACCGTCTCTCTCTCGTTGTTCGAACAGAACTGTGCCAACCACACTGACCGCCATTATGCAACGAGATATTTTTTTCCAGCACCGTGCCTCCTTTTTTTCGTTTCTTTTCACTCTTTTCAGCTCGTATATTTAACTCTTTTTTTCTTCTCCGTTTGTCCCGCATCGCTTATTCTTCTGTTTGTATAAATCGTATATATTCGCTGCGACGAAAGTTCCATTTGCTTACCATAATTCGCGTGATTTACAAGACATTTTTATACCCTCTTCGTCAAGCTGTCACAGTGTCTCGCTCAAAAAATAATTCATATGTATCATTTAATAATAAATGTGGGATTATTGTTTTTTTTTTTTTTTTTCTATAAATTGCTCAATTTTTGTTGCACGTTCAAGCTTTCATAAGTCATTCAAGTTTTTATTGACTTTTTTTCGTCAATCTCAGAACTGCTTCATAACTAAAACTGTACAGTTTCTAAAAGCAAATGATGGAAGTTTAATAAATAAAATTTCTGGTGCATTTAAATAAGCTGAACTTGAATATAATTTATCGTACGGTTATTTTCATCTATAGACGACGTATGAAGAGGAAAGATTACAAAAAAAGGAAAATTTCGCTTCGTCACAGGTTCAACGACCCAGAAAATTTCGTTTCCTCCCTTCTCCGTCGATGCGTGCATAGTCACAACCATCAAAAACGTTTGTAACTTCATCGTCGAGGCAATCAGGCGATCGCGTGTTTGATAAATCGATTGTCATTGCTCAATAACTCTCGGCTCATTTGATAGACATTTTTATACTGGGAAAATGCATCGTAAATATATTTCTCTTTTTCCAATATTCCTATTTGGACAATCTTTCCATCATGACTCATTCGTGTACGCACGATTCTATGAGCTCTCACGAAATGTCCGGTCATTTTTACGGACCATTTTTGTGTCACATGAGAATCTCCCCTTAATTACTCGTCCAACGAACCACTAACCGATACAACAAACGTATCATGGCTACAAAAATATTGTGCATTACCAACGGAAGGATCTCAGCTGTTGGAATTTATGGATTTTTCCTTCAATTTCCGGGCTTTGTGTACATCCATTTTGTCTTTTTTGTTTACATGGTCATCGTAAGGCTTTGTAGATACTTTATCCAAGAATGTTTATTTGGATAACGTACATCAATAAATTTGACGTAAAATTATTGATCGAACTAATTGTTTTCAATGAAAACAAAATGCAAAACTTCCATTATACCAAATAGTTTTCATAAAATGACAAACAATTGAATTTTATTGGAATTCGATCTAGTTTATCAACAAGCAAATAAATATTGAATATATTTTATAATATAAATATAACAATAAATATAGATATTCGGAATTATCCGATCGAATGAAACGGTCGGATATCCATAAAGTACAAAACAATATTATATTGTTTATAAGCTTATGGGTATAATTTTACTGCTTTATATACATGAAAATTTTACACATACATACAAGCAGGATGTTCTTGATGATTTTGCACGAGATTCCAGGCTGTCGATGCGAGCTTTCTACGTGGTTTATGGGAAGCGAGCGATAATAGATTTCGTTTAATCGCTCGTATAAGCGATCGTACGTTATATATTATATACCGCTTTATTATATACAGGTATATATAAAAGATATTGTACAGCAGCGATAGCAGAATTCTTTTGTTCTCATCGCACGTTATACAGAAACAAATTATCTTTCGTTCGATAATGTTTTTTCAATGGTTTCACATAAGATTTTAAAGGTTCGTTATTTTCATGCATTAAACTAACTGGCATTTCATATATGGATATATTAAATAATAACCTCAATTTTTTTCAAAGATATTTATTCTTTTAGTTCAGAATTATATTAAGGCAGTTCCTGTACGGAGGGTTGTACTTTTTAAATTACGATCTTATGTAAATTAGTCTGGATTTTGAAGAAAAAAAGAAACAACGTCATAACCAATTATCGATCCCGATAATAAAGAGAAATAAAAAATCTTAACGTTGCGAAAATTTTGCAAAAAACTATTGTGAATATTTGACACTCATTTGACGAGTGTGCAACAATTATTTTACCTTAAAATTGCAAAATATCCGAGTCCGGGAAAGGAAAACCTTTTCGATCTTTCAATGATTTTTCAATTTGCATATTTTTTGTATCTACCGACTGATTTATTTGACAATAATTATTATTATTGATATTGATGGAGATCGGTTAGAGAGAAGTCACGTATTCATGCATGTAATTAGGTTCGGTTGACAGTTTTTCCACCTCTTTACTGTTTAGATATGTGTGTATTTATTTATACACATATATTTATATGTTTTGTATGATTTGTCCCGTTCGTTACGGACGTTATTTCTCTTAAGACTGAAGCGTAAACGCTCGATTCTGTGTTCCGCTAACTTGATCTCAAAACGTCTGCAACCTTGTGTATATATTACAGTACATAGACCCGTCGTGTCTGACGGTAATAGGCTCTCGAGGTTCGACCGGTTTCCACGTGTTTTAGATCATATGATCGGAGCAATGCGCTTTGATCACCCAGAGAGCTTTATGCTCTTTTATCTCGATCGGCAATATACGAACCCGATACAAAAGCGTAACGATTGCTCTCGTTTCCCTCACGTACTTATTCGTCGATTAACGACCAATCAATTTTTCTTTTGACTCCGTAAGATCCAATTTCATTTTCTTTTTTTTTTTTTTATCAATAATGTTTTTCATTAAAGAGAATATATAAAAAGATAATTAAACCTGTTGACAATAAATGATATTAACAAGCATCTATTTTATTAAAAAATTGCTTTTGCTTAGAATATTTTTGTGTATTGATTTTCAATTAAAAATAATTTATACTCCGAATTTTTCTTTGAAATATTGGTTGAACTTTTTTTTTCATTATTTTATTAGAAATGTTCACAAGCACGTGTAGATTAATTACAGAAATTTGTTTCACGATATGTCTGTTCGACGTGATTTCCTGGGAAAGCTTGTTTTTATAATAAAATTAAACAAAACAAAATCCTAGGTATAGAGAGAAAGATTTGTAAAGAAAATGAAAAAAATAAATAAAACACAGCCAGAAAAGGATAGAAACCGAGGGATAAACGAGAGTGATAAGTTACTTCCTGGCTTGCTCCTTGTGCCCTCCCGTGTGCTGCATTTTGTGCAATTGCTGCACGTGTGCAACTCGGCAGTCTTTCTCAGACACTGTGACCACAGAGCCCACCACCACCACCTGCCTCGTATATATCCAAGGCTTGTTCCCGGCCAACCAGTATTTTGCATACAAAACTCGTCGTTGTACAATTATTTTAGCATTATTGCAATAAGCCATCAAGAAAACAATCAAAAAAAGTATACGAGCGAATAAAATGGACGCTATTTAAAAATGCATCGAATGAATAACGAAATAAATTTAAATTATGCATGGATAATAAGAATTTGAATTATTTATAAGAACAAAATAATTTTAGATGATTTTTGTTAATTTATTTCATTCAAATTACTCTTTTTGTATAAATATACTCTTTCCATATTAATACAAATTTGAATATTTATTTACTCAGACTCTTTTAAAACTTGTGCATTTTTTTTTCACCGTCGTCCTTTCACTTGTTTCTTTATTTTTTTTTAAACTCCCCTCGTCGTCGAATTTATACGATGTGTCTCGTGACACACGAGACAGTGCAAAAGCTCCGTTTTCATGAGTACGCTCGACCAACTTGTTTACCACCTCTCTCTCTCTCTCTCTCTCTCGTGCTCATCTGCTCCTTTTATTTTCTTTCCAGCCTCTCTCACGATGCACCTGTCTGTCCTCACGTGGACGTTATTCGAATCTATAATTACCTCACAAATCCTTCGTTTATTTATCGAGGCTAAATATAAAGATAACAAAATTTATTTTAATATTAATTATCGCAACTTTTTATTGGATTTTCGTTGTTGTTGTTTTTTAAAATATTAGAAAAGAGACGTATATCGAGTGAAATTTATCGTCAGCAATTATTAATCAACAATATCAAAAGTAAGGTCGATATTAATCATTTTGTTTAATACTAAAAAGAGATATGAATCGTAAAAAAAATCGCTCGATACAGACTAAATAATTGGGTAAAGATCCTCTGTGAGAAATCTCATTCAAATTAAACGCTCGTTTAGTTTTCAAAATAACGTGGTCACCGTTTTTAAAAACCCGATAAAGAAAGAAGTATTTTAATGTTTAAGCATTTGTCAAATGAAGATGAATTTTTATTTCTTATAGATTTATAAGCCCTTAAGTATCAACAGTTGACGAATTTACCATTTTCTATTTTAAGTGCGATCATCATAGGGTAATTAAGTTTTCAAACGCGGATCTTACGAGTTATTTTCTGAGAATTGTACAAAAAAAAATTGAGCAAAAAAATACACCACTTTAGGCAAATAAAGAGGGAAGAATGATGGCAAAACTAATCGAATAAGTTTTCAAACGCCCCTAGTATTTTTACGATCGTGGTTAGTAGCGTCGAAGGTTTTGCGTGGCGGAACATTGATGTGTGCGTGTTTGTCGGTGGGTGGAAAAGCCACAGGGAATCGTTGGAGGATGTTTATTTCTTTCTCGTACCCCATTTCGTGTTTGCGTTCGTACTAACCCGGCGGTTCGCGGGTTATTGTGTCGTTTGCATAGTACAAATGCTCACATGACTCAAATATATAAAAATACATACATGCATACATTATATACACATATATGGTGTATAAATATGTTTGCGTGTAAGTTTGTGCATCCCAGAGAAACATGAAGGAGGGAAACGATAGAAGAAACGACAATGGAGGCAACTATATGGCTGAGAGTAGTGAAATAGAGGTGTACGACATGAGGCTTACATTCGCTTCTATTCTTAGTTTCTATATGCTCATGTCTATCTATATATTTAAATATATATGTGTATATGGAAGATGAATAAATGCGAAGGAAAGATCGAGAGGGAGAGAAAGCGAGAAAGTCTGGAGATGTTGAGAGAAAAGGGGCAGCCAACGAAGTTGCAAACCTAGAGAAGTATGGGAAGATGCACAGCAGCGCCACTAGCCTGTAACATTATGGGGCACATGCATACAAAGCCGTTATCTAGCGCCGGAGACGCCGGTTTTCTTTCTTCTTCTTTTTTTTTTTATGTTTAAACCCAGACCAAGAAACGACCCAACTATTATAGCCATCCATATATATACGTCTAGTCTGTTACACAGAGTATAATGAGGATGAAGGTCTACATCCGACACCCCTGCGTCTTTCTTATCTTATCATCCTTAATATAAATAAAATGATATATACATGACCCTCGTAATATCACGTCCTTGGGTATTTTCTCACGAGGATTCACTCTCTAAGGTATAATTTGAAGGTATTATTATCATTTTAAAAGTGGAAAGGAATGAGATTGATCGTGGACATTTTTTATTCTCTCTGGTGGTCAGAATATTATCAGAGGGTTTACGTTTTCATTTTGTCTTCGTAATTGAAACAGTTTTTTTTTTGAATACTTGGCACAAAAGTTGTGAACCACCAGAAATACAGAAACGTGGTTGAATTCCATGATTGAAGCTCCTATAACACTTGATTTGAGGCCCTTTTTTTTCAACAACTGATGTGGTTCGTATCTCCAGGGTTTTCAAATCCCCTCCTTCGCTCCTTCATGGCCTTAGTAATTTTCCTTCTGAAAAGCGAGAGCAGTAAGCAGTCCTCGAACAACCTTCTCTCTTCCGTTGCCTTGGCATCGAAACTAAGCCCTCCAGACTTTATGACGAGATGGTATATTGTACGTGTCGACGACTACCCTCTTCGTCGAGACTGAAATTCTGTTGGATGACTCATCGAGGCGCGATCGATCATTCCCCGTAGGAAATCGGGGGGGTCGCGAAAGAAAATAAAATAAGAGAAATAAAGGGATGCTTTTGTACATGCGTGTGTTAGTGAACACCCTGCAGAGCTTCTCTTCCTTTCTTCTGGATATAATCCAAAAGGAACCCGAGTAGGCAGCTCGAAACTTCGTGGTTTTCTGTCTCAGAGGCTTCCCCTTTCATATTGAGTACTAAATTCTTCGTAATTGGCAATTAATTCATTTCTCCCCAACTTGTTCATTGTTATTAACGAAACTTTCGGCGATCATTTGAAATATCTTTCGATGATGGAAAATCGAAGGATTTTTGTCTCATTGAGTTTTGAATGAAATTCTCCGCTCTTTGTTCAGATTTGCTTTTCGATTGAAATAAATATTTAATCGACTCATTAAATATTCCATTGTGCGTTATGTACATTCGTCTTCGCATAATTTCTACACTTTGGTAAATTTACCAATGAACAATGATTGAAAACAAATTTTTACGTACGTTCGAGAGTAAATTTTATACCAAATTTTCCTTTTATTTGACACGCTCGTGCGTGGAGAAATGGCGAAATTGTGAATTGTAGTTACACCGAAATTCACGAGAGCATGGAGAACGGAAACCAGGGTTTATGCTCGTGGATTGTGCAGGGACGTCGCGGGCAAAGGGGTGGAAGTTGAGATCGATATACCGTGGATGAGAGAAGGGGGATGAAGAGGAGGATGCCGTTCGCGTCTGTGGACTCTTCCACGATTCCCGCCACTCTAATATACGCCGAAGCTGCCGCGACCCGCGCAATCTCGTGCGCTCTATACCCTGATTCACGATGCCCAGAGACATCTACTGTTCTGTACTCATATTTTTATATTTTTATCTCTACATATTCATTCGAATCTCTTTTTCGACCATAACACGAAATATCACCAAGCAATATTTCGGTTCTTCTGGCCAATATAACAAAATTACAAATATTAAAAAAATAAACTAGATGACATAAATTGCATCGGATGCAATTCATAGGAAAAAGAGAGCATCAAACTTTAACATATTCATAAAACCGAATATAAAATTTTATAGAAAATTGAAAAAAAGTTATTTTTTTTACTGAAATATACTAGAATAGTAAATTTTTATATTCAGTATATTATACCAGACGACAATGTGGAATTGCGTTAAATTTTCACGTTGCTCCATAAACAGTTTATATTTAAAAACATTGGAAATTTTTTTCATTATTCAAAAAACATTTATCAAATTTTATTGAATAAGAAACAGATTTTTTACCTTAATTTGATGAAATATACGACATCGTAATTCGAAGAATGAATCAAACAGATTCGATTACACATTTTGTACTATTTGATGGTCGAAATATCGTCATTTTGATATGTTTTTGAGTAACGTGTTAGTTTTTTATGGATAGTGAGAATAGAGAAGAATATTTGAGTCTGCAGAGGATTGAGAGATAGACTGACTGACAGATGGGCTATTAGACGATTTTTAAATAAAATTTGTATTTCTTAACAGGGTAAATTTGAAAGAAAAATGAACATTTAAACTTCATTATCACTGTCATTGGTAGAAATTGATTCGGGACTCAGCTCGTCGTACTTCTCATACGACTGTGCCATTTCCTGTTCATCATGCTTCGCCAAATGTACTCTTCATCGTACAATGCGACGTGTCAGGAATACGTGTGTATACATTTGTGAATATGTATATGTTTATATATATATATATAGCTATAGATAAAGTTAACTTACGTGAAGACAGGATATTGGACCGATCCGGCGATCCTTTCGCGCGGAGAATTACTTGTCACACTTGGTTATTCCAATAGACTGTTTATGAGTGAAGATGTGTATAAACAACTATAAACTATATATTACGTTTTGGACAACTTGATTATAGTTTGGTGTTAACGTCTATATCGCGTTTCTGTGCTACTCTACAATAATTCGTAACTGTGTAGAGAAATAAAATGAAGCCCTGAGTAAGTTTAAGAGTTCATGACTTTTGAATGAAATTGTTATTCACGAAGTTTTAACATTATGTACTTGAACTATGATGTTTCATGTCAAAGAATTATTGACCCAGAAAAAAACTATTTAATCAATGATTAATTTGTATATTTTGATGCTTAAAATGTTTCAAGTCTCTGGTCTGTGCACAAATTGTGATTAACGTTAGTGCACATTCATAAATAACTGGTGCGTTGAAACGCTTTCGGGGATTAGACCCCAGGTGGCGCTTGCTTCTCGGATAAACTACCACAGAGCAGGATAATACCATTACGTATCTGTATATACTCATATATAGTAATATATAAACATATTGTGCTATCCATATCGATGTATATAGTCAAGGGAAAGCAATATAGAGTCAAGAGGCTAGACACATCATTTGTGGACAAGTTAGACGAGGATCTCATCAATCATTTGTATCAAGCCTGCAGAAGGGCGCTTTGCCATCGATAGATCAGGATTCGGCTCGTATATATACACATTCGCATGCACGATCGAACATTTGTACTGTTGGACCGTTCGTTTGGCATAATTTACGAAACACTAGGGTATAAGCTGTTTGTATATATGTATATCTTGATACATATATACATTGAGGATGTTAAGGGAAGTGTACAGCGTTCAATATTAATTGCATCCAGTACGTGGTCTTGTATTTCCCCAATATCGTCGGAAATTCGAACTAATGTTATACATAATTGCTTATTGCGCGTAAACTCCAGGTTTCCTGCTAAGAAAATCGAGGATCACATAACATATTGCTCGATTCGAGATTGGAATATCCTCATGGGGAAATTCCTATCGGACCGAAAGTTTAATTACACTACAATATCGATTGCCATTGTTTATTGTGTTCACGTTAAGCTGAATTTTATCGAGAAACAATTATTGGCTTTTTGTCACTTAATCGTGGCTCTTGACTAGGAATGGGAAAGAAAAATGATTCCCAAGAGCATGCGAGGCCCTTGGGAAAGCGGAATAATATGCCAAGAGTTCATGGTTGAACAAAAAATACGATAAAATTATGGGAAAAAATAGGCAAAGAATATATAAAATTTTATTTCTCTGGATGAACTACTTCAGACTCGGGTTTGATCCGCCAAACGATACCATTCATTTCGTTTTCAAGACGGTCCGTTTGCCATGTTCACACTTTTTTAACTCATACTCTTTGGCTTTTTTCTATTTTTTTTATCTCGCTTTATCTTCATCCTTTTTTTCTTTCTTCTTTTTCTCTCGTTTCTTCCTTCTTCTAATACACTCCTCTTCATTCTTCTCTTTCGTAACTTTTCATCCTTCTCTTGTGCGAAATCTTTTCATCCGAAGAGCCATGAAATCGTTCGTTTAAAACTCCTAACCCGGGCAACACGGCTATGACTATATATATTCTTCTCGTAGCAAAGTCTATGGAGGAGCCGAAGAGTTTTCGTATCGACCGAACGACAGAGATACGGGAACGAAAATTTATTCATTCTTAACGCGACCATTCGCAGATTCTTTGAGCTCAAGAGTTATCCCCTCGCCATCCCTGTCACGGATTTTCAGCTCCATGAAACCCTCATAAAAAAGTTCGAAACAGCCTTTCTCGGGGTAAATTTGAAATTTTCTTCTTTTACCCTTGGTTACCTGCTTCAAGGGATTTTCAAACAACTTCTAAATAAAAAGTTACCAAAGTTGTGTTGGACCGAACGATGTTTTTTTCATTTCAATCGCGACCTTTTGTTTCGAGAATTTTTATAACAATTGCAACTAAATAATAACTCGGCCATATTTAAATTGAATGAATATATAAAGAAATCTCCTTTTGTTTCCATTCAGTCAATCAATGATGCTCTGAGATCATTCGACCTCGTGTCGATTTCTCAAGGCACATAACTTCTCGAAACAAATCCCGTTATCCGTACAATATATCTCTGTAAATTGTTTTTCAATATCAAGTACATCATTTTTAATCCAAATGCAAAATATTTTAGAAATTCTCAAAAATATGTTTCGAAATAACCGACGTTTTAATACTTAATTTCCAACATCCAAGTAATTGCTCCAAGTAATTTCCGTTTTTTGTTATTAAGAAAAATAAATTGAGGGACGTCAAAGTTTTCATCGTTAAAATGCATCCAAATTTTGTTTACAATTGTATGCAACAACTCTCTCAATATTTTCTTCGAAATTTTATTAGAAAACCGAAAAATAAATGAATGAAAATTGTAAACATAGTTACATAACTTTTGAAATTATATTTCGGAAAATAGTGACATATTTTGGCTGCATTGCGATGATGTAAAACTTCAGTAACATTGAACAAGTTGATGAATATTCTCCATGAGTATTCATTCAAAGGCATATAACAGTCACTGAAATATTATAACCGAGAGCATATTATTATGCAAGTAAAATAGTACATGCGTATTTAAATCTAATTTTTATTTCTTTGGAGATAAAAATGTAAAATATAGAATATTTGCAAACCTCTGGAACATTTCTGTTTAAGTAGAGGAGAATATTCGTCCGTCCTGCATTATTCCAATTTTTGACATTCGTAACAGTGAAGAGCTCAGCCCGAATGATTTCGTTTTGAAGCAGCTCTTGACTGTTGCGATGACTAAGCACGAGGAGCACAGAGTGTGTCACGGACGAGAAGATTCATATAATGTGCTAGACACATTTCCTAGCGAGTTATACGAATCTCAATGTGTCAAATCATCCGTGATATACTGAAGGATGGAAAAAAATATCGTAACTATCTCGGATTTTGACGTTTGCATCAATTTTGGTCCAAATTAAATGAAATTTGTCGATAGTAAAACTTTGTCGACATCTAACGAAGTATATGTATTTGCTTTACGCAGAATTCTCTATATAACAACGTTCGACTTGGAAATTTCATTAAAATACTGTTTCCATATTCATAATTATTATGTAATTATGACGTTATTAATAAATGATCGAAATAAGTGGGAAGTTAGATGATAAAATTTTTGATTTGTTAGTAAAGATTGGAGCATTGGTTTTACGAACAAAACATTAATGAGTATAGCCAAATATTTACGGATATACATGTATATTTATGTGCGTATATATTTACCCTCTGTCCCATATATACAAGCGAGGAAGCATATGTTCGGAATACCAGGCACGCACGAGCGCCCTCGCGAATCCCGGGGAAATATTTCGGTTGTCGAGCACGCGAGACCGTACATTTCTCTCGTTTCTCGACTCAAATATCCAGAGCTCGAGAGCACGTGGTGTGCAGTAACGACAGAGAAATTCCTAAGGGCATTTAACACTTCCGTATCAGAGAGGAGCTTTGCGACAAATTATTTTCACGTTGATTCACACCGAAGTGGTTTTTAAAAATAAGCCAAAAACATACGTCGTTTACGAAATTATAAAAACAAAAATAAAATATATATGCGGTAATTTACATGAAATTACCAACGCTAATGACTATAAAAAAAATTACAATACACCTTCGTCGTGGATCACACGAAACATCTAAAGGTTTCTTTAATCGCGACGACTATCTTACTTTTTTTTATCTTGTTCCTTTTTTTTATGGCGCCTTCCAGACGTAACATAACAGAGCAATTGCGCGTTTTCGTACGAGTTTTGCCTACACGTGTATGTTATTACTTCTCGTTGGTGATTTAATCGCAGCAAACGGTGTGTCTCTCGTTCGCAGACCCTGACCTAGCACCTTGCTCCTCCCGGCAATTCTTTGTAGCAGTTTATTTTTTGCCTCCGTCGAGACAAGAACTTGAGAGAATTAACGTGAGTTTCGCTATTTAGTATTCTCAACGTGAGAACTCACTCGAATATACATTTCCTGACTACATTTTTTTACAGCCGCTGAAAATAAAAGTATAACTTATCGCTTTATTATCACTTAAATAAATCGTTGCTCGTCGCTTCATTTATGTTATCGTTATTTTCCCATTTTAAGACACAAAAAAAAACTAATATTAGATCAGCCTTTTTTTCGAACTTCAATTCAGCCACTACATTGACAAAGTGGGTCAATTTGACCCGTATTTCATTTCGTCAGTCTGTTATCTATCACTTTAAATATTCCCGAAATGTCAAAATGTGAAAAATTCTGTAATCAATTGTTTTAAAAAAATATTGAAAAATCCACTCCTAGAAAAGTTAGCGTTTTGCTTAAAAAAATTATGATTTTCAACATTTTTAATATCTCTCAGCTCAGAAGGAGATTACGTACTTCGTGAAAAATGCGATCTTTCAAAAAATATGACGAAATTTCGATATATAGTATGTAATTGCTGACAATCCTTCCTGGCAAATTGTGTTGATAGTCCTGCTCTAACCGTTTATTCAGTTTCAATTATGTAGTTAAATATTTTATTTAGTTTAATTATTCAGATTCATACATTTTATAAAATAATAAAGAATCTTTGATATAAAAGACATTCGCATCTTTCACATCGGTGCATGAACCTTCGTATTTTTATCTTAACAGTTGAACAGTTTGTGAAGCTAGAATGAGAAGCTTCTACAGTTGTAGAGGGTCATCGACTTCGACTGAATCTCCCCTGTTCCCTTTTCCTTGATTGCGGTGAAGGGAGAAGAACGAGGCGTAAGCTTTCCACCCCTGAGATCCAGGGGCTGTTCCCAGAGTCTTTTTCCTCGTGTCTGCCCTTCGGTTAAAAGAGACTCTACGGAATATTTTTCTGAGGGGCTGAAGAACACACGATTCTACCAAACCGATGAGAAAATGACTCATTGACAGATGAATCGTGTGGTCAAAAGCTTCCCTCGTACTACTTATAACGAAGGAAATGTATAGTTTCAAGCAGAACACATATTGATCCCACGAGAACATAATAAAGGAACTTCATGCTAGATCGTTTTCATTCAGTTAATATTTATTTATACATCTCTCTAGATATAAATGCCTCGTGGAAAAAAAAAATTGTCTGTAGGTCTGCTTGTTACCTTGAAAGCTTTGCTCTAAGGACGTCACTTAAAAACGAAAACGAGGTACTTTGTCGATAAAACTACTGCAGATATAATAGTGACGTTGGAATTATTTTTATAAGAAATTGTTCGCTCTAAGTGAATGCCCCGTTGACATTTTGCGGCTTATCTTCAATCGATTCAGCAGTACGTGCGATATCAGTCGTAACGGTCGGTAAAAATCTTGCTTCAAGTTAAGTTTTCGCAGCGGTTTTATATTCCAAGATAAAGAAAAGCTGCACGTTGTTCTCCTTTCATCAGACAATGAGGTGAAACTTTCGTTTTTCTTGAAATACCAAGCGTGTCCGAGAATAACTTGTATCTGCTTTTTCATTGTCTCTCTCGCACTCGCGCTACTGATACAGCGCCTTAATAAATCATGAGGAGGGGACCTGCGATCATAAAACATTACGAGAATTTTCGACTTGGATTTCAGTCTCAAACTTAAGATTACATTTTGTACCATTTCTCGTGAGAGCCGTCAGTACTTATAATCTCGGAATTACTACACGAATTTCAATAAAACGGTCACAGTATATAATTAGGAAATCGCGTAAAGTATAGACATTTGTACGTTTGAAAAAAACAAGAATCACTCAATTTCGAAGAAATTTTAAAGGACAATAGAAATCAATGTTATGATTATATTCCTCATTATTTTTGTACCTGATCTTTTCATTTTTTAAATATCTTAAGACCTATATTTATATCAGGTTTTGAAAATTTTTCTGATGACAAGATGCTCAAAAATTCAATCTTTGCATATGCAATCAGATACAATTACAATCCAAATTGGATTTCTTTATTATTATACTTTTGTTATGGTGTTTTCTATGTTTAACTTTTATGCATGTAAACTTATCGTTCGTTTAGTTTCTGTCAGGCGTGAATCAATTTTCGATGTGTAACATCGTCTTATCGCGTTTGTGTTTATAATCGCATTTAGTGAATGGATTATCCGATTGATATTCTATCGCAGTCTATCAACCACGAACATATTTGATAGCTGGTGTACTATATCTTAATATTTTAGATACATAGTAAATGTTTACATTTACAATCGCAAGAGTGTGTTTGAGGTTAGATCGTGTCATAAATTCCAAACCAGCGTATACGGTTTTATATGAGAGATTACGAATAATTCACTACAACTATACAATCGATAAATTTCGATCATTTATTTTTCTAGTCAAGTTGTTTTTCATATGAGAAATGAAATTCAATGTTTTTATTTTTAATTTAACTCAACAGTCCAACCCTAAGTCCTTAAAAAAAAACACGCACACACGAATCTTGTGGCTGCATTTTGAAGTTTTCCACAGTTCCCCCCCCCCCCCCCCCGTCCTCGTGCAATTGCAAGACAACAGTCCATCAGGAAAGAGTGAATGTCAATGGGCTCCGAAACAAAAAGTAAAGAAAAAAAAAGTATCAATCATCATCAATTAAAATGAAATAAACACAATTCGTGTACAGTTGAAATATTTTTCATAAAATCAAACGGAAATGTTTAAAGTAGGAAATAAAAATGAGGTTCGGACTTAATGTCGTCTGGACGAATTCGTACTCACGTTTTATTATCCTTTAATCGAGGTCGCGAGAGATCATGAAGAAGAAGAGAGTGTTTAACCGCCTACGTTCGTTCGCGCCTCATGTTCGAGTTGTTGCGGAATGGGGAAGGCGCGAATCCGATGCAATCTCGCAATTATCTTTCGTGGTCGTTTCGCGGTGCAACGAGGATGATGCGACGTGCTCTGCAGCGGTCTGATCTCTCGCACCAATGCGAATGACGAGCTTTACGAAGCGTCAGAAACACTGACGTGTGGTGTACCAAACACTTCACACGAGGTCGTGTAAAATCTTGTCAAGAAAATAAGTTCAATCAAGCTGTTTATGGCACTTTGTCACTAAAGAATTTGTCCCCCAATCTCCTTCTATTTTCAAATTTATTTAATTTATTTACAAAAAACAAATCATTATTACGTGTAAAGATTCCTTTGAATTCGCTGCACCACTTTTCCTTCCGACTTTTCTACGTATAAAAATAAAGGGAATACTTTTCCCGAAAAAATTTTCAAACATCCTGAGAACACGTGTCAAGCCAATGGTTGTTCTTATAATTTTTGACCTTTTCGCCAGCAGTAAAAAGACTGTAATGTTCTTTTCGAGAAATACCGAAAGAATTTGTGTCATAAAACAGGCCCTTGGATTCCATTAACTGTTTAATCATTTCCTCGTCTTTCAACTTCTCGATTGATTATTCTTTTTCATGAATCTTCTCTATTTTTAAATCATAATATCATCATATTATCTCAAATTTTAATTGCATTTTTCGACAAAACGAAAACACATTTAAAAAATAGATATGATTAGGAGTATTTTTTTTATTGGGTTCTACCATTCTCTCATGTGAAATTCTTCAAGCATCCGGGAATTCAGCAATAAATTATTTCCACACGGGCTAAGAGTACTACGAATAGGTGACGAGGTAGAGGAGGCGCGTGTTCCTTTTTGCTACGGAAATGACGCGACGACAGAAGGTCGTATGGTGAAGGCGTGCGTTCACTAAACGCGTACCGCACGAGAAGACCCATAGAAACGTAAAAACCTATGACTACGATCTAGTTCTTAATTCATAGGGGGAGATTGCTCTGTAGCATGGAAAAAATATGTACAAACCATCGTATATACCAGCATGTTATGGACGAAGCGTGACGACAGCTGCTTTAAAAAAATGAAACGCACTGAAACACGCCTCCACTTTGTGGTCTGCCTCAAATGATCGTATAACTATAGCCCGAACGTTAATTTCTTTATACACGAAACAGACGCGCGATAACGATGTATAGATGTTTGCCCTTGTGGAAAACCCTTTGCCCTTGTGGAAAACCTTGAATGTGATTATTCATGATTCTTAATGATGGATCGTATTTATTTCCTCTTTACCCTAACGATATTATGAATATTATTTGAATAATTGATTTCCTGAAGAAAATTCTAATCTTTATTTATCAAGCATTCGGATAATGAAATGGAATATACGATTAAAGATGATCAGGAGGTACAATCGTAAATAAAATTATCCGAAATACTCATTCAAACTGATATTTCTACATTATATACATCACGAAAGAGTTTTCCATTTTTGCTTTTTTTTTCTTGTTGCAATTTTCAAAGGTTCATATCAATGATTGCATCAAAACTTCCAAGCGTGAAATTGCCTTGAATTGAACTAACAAACAAGACATTTTCGCTTTCAAAATCGTATCTTCACCTTCACGCTATGTGAAACTATATTATTTAATTAATAATTGCAACAAATTAGCCTTCGTTTCCGAGCAGTAAAATATGTGACTCACTAAACTTTTTCTTCCGTTGGGTGCGTGCAATTTGTGTGGAAAACATTTATTATAAAAAATTTGAGGTTAATTGCAGTTTCTGTGATACCTTCGTGTATCAGCTGTTTCCCTTATTTTACGACATTCAGCAGACAGTTACTCACCGAATTGAAATACAGCATGAATTTCATTAGATTTTATTTATTTACGGTTTAATAACGAAGTAAGTGTCGAATATTCTTCCATCAATTTATTTTTACGAATCGAATTTACATATATTATGCAAATTTTCAAAAAATTCTTATCATATTCTCAATATGTTTTACTTATTAATAGGCCTGAAAACAGTTTTTTCATATGATTGATTACATGTAAATTTGTTGAAAATTAACATATTGTTATAATTTTTAAACGGCTTAGTGGATCGTTCAGATTTTGTTTTTCAAGCGTCAGAACAGATGTACAAATAATCTGTTAAAATTTGAATAACTTGGTACCATTTTTAATAAATGTCCCGAGCACCTTAAATATCGACTTGGATAACGAAATAAACTTCGTTTATAAACCGCGTTCATTATTTTAAAAAATTGAGAGAAAGTATTGAACTCGTTTCGAACCGAAGTATTTTATTGTTGCGATCTTATATGGTGTCAAGATTAAATTGCAAATACAAATACAACGAGACACATAATACATAAATGTATGTTTAGATGTTAGTCATTCAAATCTTTACAGTACGACCATTGTCTAATTTTTTTGTCCCACATCAAGAATGTTATTGTAGGCTTATGAAAGCATTGTACGAAGTCTCGGGCATTTTAGTTCCGAAGGGAAGCTGTATATGATATCTAATACAACACGATACGGAAAAGGCAGACTTGAGCGGAGGCGAGAGAGTGTTTACGAGGGCAATAAAAAAGATGTGTTACTACTTCGGGACCTTGGCGCATATAAGTAGGTCTTCTTTAACTCGAAAAAATAAACAGTTCTCAAGAGAAAATTTCGATGTTTCAAGTGGATGAGTCAAAATTTAAAGTACCAAACTTCAATATTTTTGTTGCTCGTTATTTACACAATCTCGATTTTATTTAATCTTCCGTTTTCGACCTCATTTATTTATAATAAAAACCATAAAAGATCCAATCATTTTGTGTGAAGGTCAATTAAAAAGATTCGAAATAAAATGATCAAATTTATTTTATGTGAAAAATAAAAATAGTAAATGTCAATACGTTTTTTTCCTGAAAAAGTTCTCGATAAGCACTGCACTCTATGTTTACAAGAAATGGTGCCAGTGAGCACGATTTTCATTTTAATTTTAATTAAATTTGTGTTTTCAATTTTTTTTTACCTATCTAGAAAACACGCCACACATTTGCAAGTTTGCTTGGAAGACTTAAAAGATTTAAAAGTTTGCATTAAATTACATTATTATAATATTTGTATAGAAATCGTGGCAGTTAATAATTGGAACAATGGCACGATAAATATAAAGTTGATAAACTATTGAAAAAAGGTATTTTTCCGAACTTTTCTTCATGCATTGAGTATCAATCTCCGGTGGGAATTCGTGAAGAAAAATGTTAACTGATTATGAGGACCATGTTGATAAATATAAAACACTATCCGAAAATTCCGTCCCACTTTTTACGACAAGTTTACGAGAATTGCTAAGTAGCTCGAAACTAGCTCAAAACTTTTGAAAGCCATTGTAGATATATATTCGTTAACGTGGGTATGCACCTGAACAACATTGCAGTGAAATGCAATCGAGAAATTCTCTTTGTACCAAGGAAAACTCCCTGCTCTAAGGTACAAAGTGCTCAGATGCTGTAAAAAAAAAAAAAAAAACATGTACACATATCTATATATGTATAAAAAGCATGTGGTAGTTCATCTATGAAGAAGGAGTTGACGTTGCAGCTTACGTTTATGTAACCCTTTGCGTTCTACCTCTTCGTTCGTTGCCTCCATTTCTCTTTTGTGAAATATTGATTTGCATGCATATATATTCATTATGCACATATCCTGAATAATTCCACAACTTCGTACTTCATTTCCCTTGACGAATTTCAACGGGTTGAACGATAAGTTCGCTCTGATACGTTGCTTGAAATTTTAATTGCGTATAAATTAATATGAATCATGTAATATAACTGAAAAATCCGGAACGACATGGAAAGGTAACCAGGCTGAGAATTTATATGTGTCAAATCGAACCTCTAGTTTATTTTTGATAGCAATTACGAAAAAAGAGTCACCAGCATGTCAGACTTTTTGAAAGTAGTACAATATAACAATTATCAGTAGAAATGATAGTGAAAGGAAAAATGTCTGGAATACATCGTAGCAAAAAAAAGTGCCATTATATGTAACTTGAGTAAAGAAAGTTGGAGGCGCAAAAAAAAAAAGAGCGTCTCAGTGAGAAGTGAAGAGTTGTTTCATGAACGCGGATTCTCTTTGCCAAGGGATACGGTGCATCGACCCTTTTCCCTTGAGGCAAAACAACGCTTGCTCAAGCATAGTCCGGGAAACATTTGGTGAGGTTTGCCGAGGGGTTGAATGGCTAGCTGGCGCGTGGCCATTTCGCTGCTCCGGTCATCCCTAACCGGTGACACATGTGTGCGTATATATGTGTGCATTCATATGTAAGTAGGAATACAGTTGAAAGTGTGTACTTTGTGTACCGCAGAGAGATGAATGCAATACATATGAAGTGCAAGGAGTTCGAGAGATTGTATCGAGTGGTCGGTGTGTACAGAGAGTCTCAAAAATCATATTCTATATTTACAGGGTAGGCAGAGTACAAAAATTTAAGAAGTTTGAAATTTTTCTTCAAAATCTCATCTTCTATGAATCCCATGAATGTCGTCCCTAATTTTTGTAACACCTTGTATATTTGCTTCTCTTTATTGATTCTTTACTCGTTTCTTCGATACGGACGGTTTCGCACACATTTCTTCTCAGACTAATGTGTGTTATTCTGACTATATTCCGGTAATGACGATCAATGCACCTGCCATTCATGGCAAGACGCGTCCTGCACGTTTTTTGCCTCTCTCTGACTCATAATTATCTTTTCACGCATCCATGTGAGAGCTTTTATCACAAAGGTCGATAATAAATCGAAAGTATACAGACGTACATGAACATTTTGCATTTTTTAATCTGTAAAATTGTAAAAAAAAAAAGATCTTCTCTCTATTTTAGATCAAGATTCCAATCTTAAATATATAGAAAGAAAAAAAGAAGATATTTCGCGAAATCTTGAGCGATCAAAAAGCCAATACGTTTTCCCAATTTCGCCCCTCAGTAACTTCATCCCTTCCTCCTCATCTAGACTTTCTTTCTTTTCTCTCGAGTCAATCCCTCGTCCTATTTCGCCCTTTTCGATGGTAAACCCGCGGCGAGGCTTTTGTGCGTGCGGAATTAGTTTCCCATCTCTTTCTATTTCTCCCTCGCGGTCTCGTCTCATCGCATGGGGATCTACCACCAGCAGTAGCAATGACAGCCTCTAAGCACCAACTGAAGTAGTAGCTACTGCGCAATATATACACATACATCCAGAAATATATGTCTCTGAACATGTTTACACACAAACACGTACACATACACACAATATATATCTATGTCAAAGCTACCCATATATGCATATATATTACTCTAGTATATAGACGCATATAGATGTATATATATGGCTACCTTTAACATCGGAACCCATTCTCCGTTTCCTCATTTCCTTCAGCCTTATTTGCCGAACTGCAACGACCGGTCGTTTCTACTTTCGTCGCGGTCACCGAGTCGCAGACTTACACACACAGACACATCAACATTCCGAATTCTCAGTCAGACAACATAAAGAGTAGTTTCTTGAAAAAAAAAGTATAGTTATGTATCTTCTTTTTTGTTATATATATATATATATATATATATATTCTGGATAACAACGGAGTACATATAAAGAGAAGATTGGTGGATGCAACATCGCATACATCGAAAAAGCAAAAGAGTGAGAAGGAAGTAAATGAGCAAAGACGAGTCTTCTCGTTCTTATAGTTTTTATGGTTCTCGATTAGTCTTTCTCTTCCTTAATGTGTCGCTTCGTGATCACTTCAATGGCAGTCTTCGAAGATTCTCGCAACTCTTTTTTCGTTACCGTTTAGATAAGTCTAGACTATCCTTATTGGCGATTCGATGAACGCCAAGTGAACTTGTATACAGATATATCAACAAACTCATGCCTGCGGGGTAATACGTAGAACGAATCTCTATTTGTAAAACAGAACTGCCAGGAATGTGTGCTCATGGACGTCTACTTGATGAGATAAAAAAGAAAAAGAAAACAAATAAAAACATGGGGAAAGGTCCTCCAGTAATCAAAGACAGAAATTTGCAACAAATGATAAATTATGACACGTCGATTCATTTCTCTCACTCAGTGAAAGTTGAAACTATTAGTTTGATACTTCGTACAGTAAAATTATATTTATTTTATATTATTTATACGTGTACACAAAAAAACAAACTTGATTATTGCCGTCTTTGGAAAAACTGATAGAAACCGGAAGACACTTTTGCGGGGGAAACTTTCTCACATGTTGCACTCTGGAATCCTGATGATCTTTCGTTTTTTACCAATGGCAAAGGAAATCAGAGACGATGCATTCACTACGTCTCGCACAATTGTCGTATCGCGAGCGAATTTTCCCACGTGCCTACGACGTGCAACCCAGCGATGGGTTGCAGATCGATGTGTGGCTCCAGCGATCTCCAAAGTTAAGCAGCCTACGGCGGGCTCAATACTTGGTTGGGTGACTACTCAGCTATGCACCTTCTTGCGCATCAATCGCTGAACGCAAGGCTCAGTTTTTATGAGTTTCTGATGGAGCTAACCAACTCAAACTGAATAAAAATACAGCCGAAATATGTCGACCGGGTTTTTCACAGTTTTTCCCTTCGCTCTCGAGCAAATGCAATAGTTCATTAGACAAGAGTTTCTGTTGGCAACTCTCTGGAGACTCTTACACGAACGGGAACAGTGACGTGGGGGAAAAAGTGAAGTTAAGGTGATCGATCACTGACCTAACCGAATTATCCAAATTATTTTTCGTCGCCATGGTTTGACCGATTACGAAACGACTCTGTCAGCTCACACAGGACAATGGCAACAATGGGGTGACAGAGACTTTTTATTATCGGAAAAATTTCGTTTTCGAAATTTGTAGATATTTCTCTCGCATTCACAGTGGCGAGATACCAACTGACCCATAACCTTAAAACTATGTCATGAGCTCGTAAAAACCTGCAAGGGTAGGGGCGGAGATAATTAAAAATAATTATTAGATGATAAAAAACACGATTGGATGGTTGTGCCTGAAAACTCTCGATTTACGTGGGAGTCGTGATTTGAATTCGAAATAACGGCGCTTCGCTTTTCGACGTGAAAATATTTAAACACCGACGAACCTTGTTACACTGAGATATTTGCTCACTTTTTCCCTGTCTTTTTGGTTCTCATTCTTTTTGAAAAACGATTGATATTCCGTGTTTGCTAAATTTTACATTTTTTCCTTCTCCAACTTTTATCGTTTTCTGCCGATTAAAAAAAATTATCTGTTCAATCTCTTCACTTTGTTTATTCTTTCTATCTTCATATGCATTTTATTTCTCCTTTTCTTTATTGTGTTGCTGTTCAAAACCACTTATTGCGTACCTGGTGATAACATGCATAGTTACGCGACTGTATATGGCGCCCTCGGGATCGTAACCGTAAACGTAATGGTCTTGGCAAATAGAGTCACGTGTGTGCACCGGTACATTTCTCTGTATATAAAAGTAATCAACGACACAAAGAACCGAAGTTTACCCATGCGGAGATGTAGAAAATTAAAGAAATTTAACTTCTTTTTTTCAATCGTTCGAGCACCATAAAAAGATAATGTTTTCTGGCTAAAATGAGAAAATGTATGAAAACTTTATTTGAAAACTGTTTTGTTACTTGAGACAATACTTACGAGTGTTTAGAGTCACAGAATGTTTTTTTCTTCTTCTAAACACAAGAATACACAATTCGTAAGTGAATGTAGAGAATTAGGAAAATGTTCATGAAATAATTTGGACACATTATTGCAGTTAATTGGCTAGCATTATAGAACGGTAATTTATTTGATTTATTTTTATACTGATTTTAAAATTTATGGAAGAAAAGAGAAAAAAAAATCAGTTTCTCTTTTTTCAGCGAATTCCCGTTGGGCCAATGGACTCGAATCGCTCGTTGAATTTTAGTGCATGTCTATCTGGCGTTATGAATCTTTTATTATCTAACGTACAAAAAAAAATCGACTACAACGGCACTCCGCTACTTTCCCTCGACTTCCTGTTGCTTTAGAATTCATTGAATTGTAGACTCGGGAATTTCCTCATTCCTGGCGAACCTGTTTGCATCGTCGTGATTGCCTTGAATTTTCCTTTACATGAAAAAACCCTTTCCGGCGTTATTTTTTTATTCTTTCTTTTTCGTACCATTGTAACTAAATGTGAATATGTCTATAAATGCAGTCGAAAATTTACAGATACATGTGTATTTAGGTGTATGTGAATTTTAAATCGAAAAGTACGTGTACATTTCTAGGCCATTGCAATTTTCATCGATATGATCCGTTCGCGAAGCGTGAAGCCGGGCCCGTTTCCGGCCTCCGCACTTCTGGCCGTTCCCGATTTTATTCTCTGCCAATCGAATGCCCCGCGAACGTACACTTTTATAACGGAATAAAGAATATTTATTTTTATTATTATTTTTTCTCACTCATTCTCACTCACTTGTATTGTTATATTTTTCTCAAACTACAACGCTTGTGATAACTGAAAATTTTACCGATATTTTTCATTGCCTTTCCATTGTTCGGTTCACTTATATATTTCGTCACATATTGCGCCAGCAGACTTCGCGAAAGGAAATTCCATTTGACAGAATTGACATTTCAAGTATATGATTTTTTTTTTTAACATTATGCGAAGATCGATTCCAAATATTTTTCTAGCTACCGAAGTAATTGAATAGTTAAACGGCCCCCATGATAGTCACGTTCTACAGATTTCACATTTCGAGCTTAAGATTCGACGACAAGAGTATTTTTTAATAAAAAAAAAAATATATTTCTTTCTAACATGATTTGAAATAGTGTTAAAATGGAAATGCCCCCATTTTCCAGCGTGAAATTTAAACTGTGTCAGTCATCAGGAAGTACTCTCAAATGGATACTTTGCTGGTGAAAGTTATCGAGCCCATGCATGAGGAGACTTTCGAATTCAAAGGCTCCTGTGTAAAGATCCTGACCAGTGGCGAGAGATTGCCATCGCACGTTCTGGCACTTTACTGTTGTCTAATCCTTGAAAGTATTAAAATATTCATTTTGAAGTTTTTGTACATCTAGTCTAAACTATGTTCATTTTTTTCCAAGACATTTAACATAAAACTTTTTCTTTCTCAACGTTGCTGCTAAAGTTTCGAAACTCACGGGCTTTGGCTTATCGGTAAAATTGAATATTTACAGCAACAAACATATAATTAGTCTATAAGTTATAGAAATTTCAGTAAAGAAAAAACTCGTATATACTCTAGAAAAAAAAAAAAATTACACGCATGGCTTGATCTATTACAATAAATACAAAACAATGAGCGTTTGCCATCATCTGACGAAAATCGATACTTCCCATTCAGCATCCCCCAACAATTCGCTGCTCCTGCTGAGACTGAAGGGTTGAACGTTGTACTGCAATATGTGCATATGTTAATTTATATATACATATATATTCACAGAAAGTTCTAGAGCAATGTACGACCAGTCTCACGAGGGTTGGAAGTATCTCCTATATATGAGGGTTGTAAAATCACCCTTCATCGAGTAGGGTATAAAGCTGAAACAGGCGCCTGGTCAGGATAAAGCGTTCTTCGATGCGAAAGCTTTGGCAATGCTTGACGAGGGGTTCACCGAAGGGAGGGGAATGAGGCTTTGCATTATGCAGCCGCACGCTACGTAAATATACGCTCGGGGGTTCGACCACCCACGAGGTTCAACGTTTCTCTTCCACTCTTATGGTTTTCGCAATCGCAACAGTGATGTAAAAAAAATTGAAATCTTTAATTACATTCTTGGAATATTGGAAAACCATTTTTATGGCATTCCTAATCTGTTAAAAAATGTGGCGCGTCTTGACTTTTGGGTTTCAACTTTTTTTTTTAATTCCTTTGGCGTCAAGACGTTTTCTTGTTTTTCAAGCTTGAAATACATTGGTGTATACCAATTTTTAGAAAAAACAGTGATTGATAATAGTTTAGAAATACAAGTTTGTGACAGTGAATGACGTCCTAATATCAGAATAGTTTAGTGGACTTGGTATTCTGCAATTTCCTCGATTTGAGACGTGATATCTCGTCTTCTCGACAGTCACCATCTTCACTAACACTGGACAAAGTGGTAATGGCTCTAGGGCCGTTCGTACACGAGCGTGTCGCGAATTCCAAAGATCCGAAAGCCTCTGAGCTAGCTCCGAGGATCGTTGCTTAATATCACCCACCCAACAAACCCTTGCTCGAGCTATCTCGACAGAACATTTATACCCCTTCTCTCCATTCATTGTCCATGGCTTCGTTGGCGTCCATCTAGAATTCTCTATTTCCTCGCATACTCAAGAGAGAGGGAAAGAGAGATCAAGGAAGACTTGAATGCTGCATCAGCTCATCAAGAATGTTATGCCATGTATAGATGCACATAAATGTACGAAATTCAGATCACAACTTGACGCATTTTCAAGACAAATGTATTATGATCCCGTTTCCAGCAGATCACTGATTCACGATTCGTAACCCAGTGAAATGCATGATCAATACTACCATCATTATAATATGTTAAAACACAAATGAATGTGTGTTTTTTTTTTTTTTTTAATTGTATGATTTTGGATCCTGAATCCAAAATTTTGAATCAAATCAATCTTTCGTTACGCTAATTCTTTCATCTCCCAGTAAATGATAAAACTCATCGACAATTAAACTGTTATTTGCTTAAACAAACTTCACTCAAACCGCACGATTCCGCTTAAATACACGATTAGCATATCGTGGAATATTGACGAACATTTAAGCTTTGTTGAGGATCGTTTGATAGTTTTGATTCCGTAGTCAGAGTTGAATTATTTAAGAACGACTGAGTTTGCTATTTGATTGGTCCATATTTTAACATCGGTTGTAGCGATAGTGCCCTTTTGACCGGTTGTTTTGAGAGATCATTCGTACAAATGCGAAATTAGTATACATTCGCCACAGATTCGCATTTTTTCAAAAGCCTCGTGGGAATCACATCAAACGAACGTCATCGTGCTGCTCTGCCCGATCGCTTTCATCTCTGCGGTTGAATAATATTGACTTAATCCAGTTACTCATAAATGCCCTCTGCAAAATTTACTTGAATTCGACACAGTATACTTCGCTGATGAAAATCGTTGTAGCTGTATCGATTATTGTATATTTCAGTTGCGATACTAAGAGGTTCAATTAAATCTACAATATGATCAATGACCAGGGCCAACAATGAACCACGCCCAAATATTCATTTTCCATTAAGTCAAAAGTATAGGCTCGGATGAAGTCAATACTAAATGCATTTAAACTAGTAACCGAACGCTGTGCATTTAAGTAAAAAGTTAAATTTTTAATTTAAATCCATACTTTTTCCAACTTTGTCTGCGATCGAAAAATATTGTTTCTTTATTTTGAGCCCTGTACTATTGATTTAGACAGGCGTTGTCCCATTGTTTGGAAATAACAACTTGTCAAATAAGATTTTCTCCAGAAGTTATAAATATGCAAGGTATCCTGGGTCATAAAGACCCCCATGGTATATGGTAATAACGACCACCTCTCAAACAATAGTAGTGACTGAAGGATAACTTATGATTTCATAAATCATAGGTCTTTCGGAGGTTGCAGATATTTTCATATCCACCCGCCGAATTCTCCCGCATGAGCAATCGATTAAAATTTGTCAATTAACGAGTATTTATTGTTCAGACTAAATTCAGAGCACTGGGAAACATCCGCCAAACAATATTTCATACGAAAAATATTTATTTTTCTCCATTCACTTTCGCTCAACGCCAAACACATCGCAATATCAAGTGGACACGATTTCGAATCCGATATTGGTAATCTATATATCGGGAACGACAAGCGAATTACGAGAGCGCTTTTACGTTGATGAGTGCGCGAATTCCTCGTTTATTGAATTCCCGCACGAGAGCCCAGTTTACGAGTTATCGTTTGGCCGAATACAGATTGCCAGCAATAGTCGATGAAAACTTCGTGTTTTCAATCACTCAGACCCGCTTTTACACCTCACTATGTGAAGAGTGTCAGAATTTGCGAGACCGCATTGAAATGCCATTAAAAGAAAATTTATAGTGAAAAAATGATTGTTATAAAATTGTCTCTTGCACGAAATAATAATATTCTGTGGACTCAAAGCATTCAATTATATTGTCCACATCACTAGAATGTTATATGGTACATTTTTCGTTTGCAAAACTCTGGAACGATAGATCGAGAAAAAAATTATCAAAAAGATCAAAATTGACCATTTATCTTTTCACCACCCCGATATTAAAAAAATACGAGAACGAAACACTTTCCGAAGAAATCTGTCAATATTTGAAGTATATTTTCGTGGCACTCGACAATACATAAAAAATGATAGACTTCATGGACAGGTCGTTTTGGCATAGAATGTTCTGTACGTACATTCTTTTTCGTTGGACATCAATCTCCTCTCTCGGTCCTGGTACTGCCGGAATTCAATTCGATTTCAGTCACGTACAGATCGTCGTGTTGTGTGTTTTTCGTTGTTCCGCTTTGCTTTCGTTATGCTCTTGATTCACTCGTTTATTACGATTGAGGGAGGCTCGTCTCTTCATTTTTTTTTTGGTTTTGTTCTTTTTTACTGTTTTTGTATCGTCTCTTGTAAAGGGATGAAGAGCTCTCACCAGTCATCTCATCTTCCGTCAGTTGATTGGCAAACGCGGCTGAACGGATCGTTAAAAGCTAAACTTGAGAGGGACTTGCGGAAATTGTCGATTCAAGTAACACCGTCATTGCTACTACTCACGGTCTGCTGTTTTTTTTCTTCTTTATATTCTCTGTTTTAACCATCAACGTTTCGCATCATAACATTGATATTTCATTCGTTACAACAGTGCCGATAATATCACTCAGAAAAATATTCCAACGACGTGAAAAGTCTGAAGTTTCTACGATTTTGATGTTTGCTTTCAGTGCGTTTTTAAAATTCCTACTCTTGCCTCTTTCTCATGCCAGGAAATTCAAAGGGTTTTATTGATTTTTCCATTACACTTACAAATTCAATTTTTGACATGACGTTTAAGAACGAGTTGAAAACACTTTTTACTTTTTGCTTTTTTTTTCATCAACTTAAAATATTTTTAAATACACAATATATGTCGATTGGCATTGGTCCAACCAGCATATAAAATTATTCGACCGTACAAAAAAGATTTGCATATATTTGTCCTCAATTATCAATAAAACATATTCTCCGATATTTGATTTTTATAAAAATAAACCATATTAAGAATCGCAAAATAATACGAACATTGGAAAAATTAATGAATATATGAATATTTATAAAGTTTATACTGCCTGAAAAATGATGGTCTCGCAAATATTTGGGCCAACGAATGTGTATTATCCGAATACACGAAAATTGCTTATATGTTCAAATGATCCGATTCGTAACAATATATTTATTGAGTGGATGCACTGCCTGGTAGATGATGCTGGATAACTCATGGTTGCAATGGGAATCCTCTGCTCGCACGTACATCATATTCACGTTCATCGCAATTTAGGAGCTTGCACGAACTGAATATATGCAACGTGGGATTCTCATGCGATTTAATATATTCTCGTGGTTTGTGTGCATATATGCAACATCATATGCGGTTACATAATATTGCACGTAACGTATACATATATTCTCGACGAATATGTATGTAAGTGGAAACCATGACTTCGTGTGCACTGCGTATAGTAGTTCGACATTGTGGACATAGCAAATTTTCACCTAGAAATCAAAACGTCGTAATCGACGCTATTTTCTACTCCAATATAAGTTTGACACGCCCTTCTGACTTTCAACAGCGAATATGCATCGACATGGGGGCTGTTTCAACCCTCGCGTACATGGGGAAGTACGGAGATGTGCATAGCGGTGTACAATGACATGTATATGTATCATTATCATAGATAATGTATAGCTATGCATATAAACGTCGAGTACATAACTAAGATCACGTACCAGTTTAACATTTTGAAATTTTATACTTGTTTCTTTGTTTTCTCATGCAAAAAACGTTTTTTTTTTTCGAAAATATTGTTGTAGAGGATTGTTGTAAGGATGTTTGGGACAATTTTACAAATTCTTCGAACCTGTAAATCAATTATCTTTCGTAATGGAAAAAAAAAACAAATTGTTTTTGTATTTTTCTAAGTGGTATATTTATTTCATGCCTTTTTTATGAAACTTTGGTCGCTCCGGTTTTTGATTGTAATCTATGTGGTAAAATTCATCGAAAAAATTTAAAATTCGCCAGTCCACGTTTGGAAATATTTGCATTGCAGAGTGAAATTGATTTTGTCGAGAAATAAGAGAAAACGAAGGAAACAATTTTTTTTTATTAAAATTTGCAATGTTAACGAAGATGATGAAACAGACTGCTCGTTTTCTCGTTTGTATTCACTCACGCGTAAATATTTAGCCAAGCGTTCTTCCGCTTATTTGCAAATTGAGTATTCTATCTGTGAGCCAAGGGACATCGCACCAACGTGTTTTTCTTTACACTCTCTGTCTCTTCGAGCCTTTCCGTTTGTTCGGAATTTCTATTATTATTTGACTATGAAATTTATCACGGAAAATACGAGATTTGAAGTTTCACCTTTCTCGCCAATTCAACTCAACTGACGTGCGTTTCATCGCAATTGTCGAAGAAATCTCTTTGCCAATCTTCTTTTGCCGTTTAGCGAAACGAACCAACACTTCACTCTCGGTTGAACTTTTTCGTCTGAAAATTTCACACCTCTCAATTAGCGAAACTCTCAATTCGCTTGGAATTTCTCCCTTCGTGAAAAGTAAGGAATGTGTGCATATGTCCTCTTTTTTCTCTTGCATTCTTTTCGTGTTCTATTTCCATGGGACACACTGGCTGTATATACAGAGAGAGGTGAAGAAGCAAACTCTCTTGAGACGCCAACTCTTGAGAAACTGTTTTTTCTTCTTTTTCTTTACCACCGGCAACATGATATACTTGTATTTGCCTGGAGGAAGAAAAGTAACGAAAGGGTTCATGTTATCGCAGTATAGTTTGCTTCGAATGAAAATTGTGCTTCGAAGTGAAGTTTTTTAAAGGAACAGTAAAAGGACGACTTGGATAATTGAATTATACAAGATTCACGATTATTTTTCCAACTAATTATGAGAATAAACATTGTTTACGTTGAAAAAAAGTATGTAAAAAACCATGCAGGTAACATGTATGGTTTTTTTTTTTTCATTCAATTTTAACAGCTTGCCGCCGGAAACATCTGCTCTTCAATTAAAGAAGCGGTAGCAATTAATTATCCGAAAAAGGGCAAAAGGCTTGTGCATGAGTTTCTTGTCTCACGATCTGCCGACAATATTTTTGCTTTCATATTAATCGCAAGACGTGAAACGGCCATCAAGATAGAGAACGGTCATAAAAAATAAGAAATCCAAAATAAAAGATAGCAAAAGTCGAAACGAGTAACTCATTATCGTGAGACTTAAACTTTTGTAATTAAAAACGTGAGTGGCTATGGAATGGTCGAACAGAGACCCATTCCCTGGGCCAACGTTTGCAACTCCCTTTTCGTTTTAAATTTTCGTCTCCCCAGTCGTCTCGAAGTTTGTGTTTTGTTTCAATTTAATTATCATCTGAGAGGAAAGAAGGAGCAATTAATTGGCCACTGACACTCAGACATGCACTTCTCGTCGACGTTGACACTGTCGAGGACAGTAGGGCTCTCATAGCATATTTTTCTTCGCAGAGTGAAACTTTTCTTTTCTTCAACATTTTTCTCGGCGTTTTATTTGCTTTTTCATCTTCTTTTCCTCCAGTATTTTTTTCTTTTTCACTCGTGGACTCACTCCCTACACATCGTGAATTCTCTCGCTCTATTTCCCTCTTCGATGAGCTCAACCCTGTCCCAAGGCTCGTGAGAGATTCTCGAGTTCACGTTGGAAAGAAAGAACTAAAAATAGGAAGTTTCCAGGCGATCGTACGTTGAGGTCGACAACTCAGGACTCTGCATGCTGGAACTACGTTCGAGGCTTTAATAGTACTGTACACTCTTTGTTACTCCTGTGCAGTGACCATTGCAAATTCCGTATCTCACGAGTGCACGGAAATACCTTGATTTCGAAGGGACTAAAGGAGTAAACAAAAGAAAGATTTTAAGAAAAATACAGCAGTGTGACATTCTTGGACATTCTTTTTCATGATTTTTTTATTCTGCTGAAGTTTAGAGTATGTACAAAAGAAAGTTCGTGTATAAGGCAAAAACTTTGAAATTCTGTTAAATCAGATTCTTCATTTTCACAATCAAAGTTGTCACAGAGTTTAGGAGAAAAAAAATCAAAGTTGTCTGTTAAAAAGTCTTCTACACAAAACAATCAAAATATGTTTTTACTTTTTCATAACGAGCTCGATAAATGTGGAAGCTTTTACGGTTTCGTCACATTGCAGAGCTCCCAACCTCACACTCTGCATCCTCGGTAACTGGTGCTTGTGCAGTTCGTGTATGTTGGTATTACCTCGTGTTTACATTTTCACTGTTGGCCTCGAAAACTCACTGTTCCAGTGAATATTCAGCCTCTTTGGAAGGATCGTCCATTCACAAATATACATCTCGTTGCACTGTGTATACCTCGTTGTTTTCCCTCGAGCATAATATGCTAACATACAAGAGAACATTGCAAGTATCGGGCCCGGTGAATCGTATCGAACGTATTATACGTTGCAACGTCTAGTCCATTTTCGAGCTACTGGAAGTTGCTTTCGATATCATATTTTTTCGATCAAGTAAAACAATTATCAAGTTACGTCGAAAATTCATATAGCGACAGTTGCCAATGAACCACTGAATCTTTTAGACAAATATTGCACTCGTTATATATATTTGATTGACGTAATAATTATCGAAATTGTTTTCGATACAAGACGTCAAATATTAAAGACGTCACATAAAGAATGAAATTTCACGTTCCTTTTTTTTTTAATCTTTTTTCAAAATTAATGGCTAAAGCATGAAAAATGATCATACACCGCGATTGTCAGTTCTGCATGGAGGCTTATTAATGTCTCTAAGTAATTCCTTGTACGATCTCGGAGACAGGGAAAAAAAGTATCGATACTGGTTTCAAGGTACGAGTTCTCGGCGTTGCATGTGCACTCCTCCCCCGAGATTCATTGATCCGCACACAGACGTCTCGGTCTTGCATCCGCCCACGTGGACTCTCGTTCGAGTGGGCGGTGGATACATAAGGCATAGGCCTACATTTTTATACGTGAACGAAAATTGTACGAGATTTCCTTCACGAGCCTCATTCACGAGTTTAAATCAATCGAACCTTCAGCAAAAAGATTATAATGCTTGTCGAAGTCTCGTCATTTATAGACTATTCATTACGAACATTTTATCTTATCTCACATTTGATAAAGAACGAAAAATGCTTCATTTGCAAAATACGATCGTGAATTTTTTCATAAATTAACTTTTGTTCCACACTTCATTATTAGATTTATATCTGGTTATGCATTTTGCTCAGGCTAATAGCTGAGCCAGTAGCGATAAAAAGAGCAAAACACTGTTAGACCGAAAGGCTGCTATTTGAGATGTTTTGAAACGGTAGGGAAGTCGAGATGCTGAGCTCGCGATTGTCCCGACGAACGTATGGCTCAAACACTACGATACTTTCGACGCACGAGGGATTTATGATTTTCGAGCACAAGCACTTTTTTTCTATCGCTGTACTTCTCCGTTTTGACGAAGCCGGAAGTGAGTCTTGATATTTAATCACCTTATGAAAATAACTTGGAAAATAAACACTAGGATTAAATGTGCTTCCAAGAAAAATATTATGAAGCCATAAATTCTTTAGTCGGTTTGTTAAAGCGACAAAGCCACGAACACCTAATCATTTGGCATTTTTGTTGTCGCACGTATAATCCACTGGATTTAATAATCGTAAATTCCAAATTTACTTCAGCCTTTTTTTCATGAAACTATTTTGAAGAATATCATTTTTTTTTTTTTAATATCGCTTCGTCCTGCACATTTGATCTTCGATTACTCGCACGAGGACCCAAAACAATGTCACGCTTCATCATCACGTTTTCGAACCGTCTCTTCTTTCTTAGCAATATGGACGACAGCGAAATTCAGTCAACGGTGGAATCCATTCTAGGACCCGGAGTCAAAGTTATTGACTGTGAGAAAAAGAATTGTGTAAGAGAGGAAGAAGTTCTCTTAATAAATGGCGTTCCAATTGCCCTGGAGGGTCCTGATGGCGTTGCAATACGCGAGGCCATGATAACCGGTCAAATACCGCCCTGCGATCTTCTCAATCAGATTCTCGTTCGAGCTGGAATTCTGAGGTAGCACTCACTTTATTAAAGGAACTTCAAACTATACCAATCTTTTTAATTGCTTTTTTTTTAACTTGGATTTATTCGTGAGGTTGAAAAAATGAAAATACCTTCAACCGCAAAAGAATTATTTGTATTATGAAAAATTCAATTCGATCGAGGCATTGAGCGATATTTCTTTTGTCTTTTTCGCGTTCAGTGTCCAAGAGATTCCATAAACATGAATTTTTAATTATAATTCTTTGTGATTGATAATGAAAAATCACAATTATTTACACTTTGAAAATGGATGAATTTACTTAGATTTTTGTCCGGAAACGTTCTTTCATTTGAGCACCAAATTCATTCGTAAATCGAATAGATTTTTCTTTTTTAAGTTCCTTTTTTTTCTACTTGAAAATCTTTTTTTTTAACAAAAAAAATTCTGCTACCTCCGAAATTCCACTGATGAGGGAAAAAAAACGAATACGATGATATTTCAAAGGGCCCCGGTGCGGTTGGAGACATCTTTGAGCGTAAAGTCGACGGTCGTTACGAAGGAGGAGGTTACTGTAGCACGTGGTGGTAAAGTCGTCGACGAGAGAAGCCGTGAGACCAAGGAGAACAACTTTTACGCCTCGTCGACGAGCGAGATATGGGAACCCGTGGGTATAATACATCGTCCTCGGAATATCAAGCCCTTTGACAGTTCGGACGATTCGAGGCCTAATTCGAACGCTAGTTCAGATCAGGGCTATACGACTAACACGAGCACCAATCATGTGCTACGAGTACGTGGCGGCGCTGCTTTTGGTTGTCCTATTTGCGAGGATACCGATCCCGATTGTGCTAAACGATGCTTCGGTGGATTATCCGGACTTGGCACTGGAAATCCCAACAGGGTGGTCGGAGTTCAGACTACAACTTCGGCGGTAAGCTTAAGCGTTTATTCGTCGTTAATCTTCATTTTTTAATTTGGTACCAGCCGACTTGACACATTTTTTTTCATTCCTTCTATCAAAATTTTCCATTTTTCCACGACATCCATCGATAAAACAATTTTTTTTTGTTTTACAATTTTCTGCCCCCTCTTCTGGAACTTTCAAAAAACTGAAAAAAAACGTGCCTTAAAATATTAAGGAAAGATTCGCCGAACTGTCAGAGTTATTCCAGTTTAAAGATTTTTTATAGGAAAGAGAATGCACGCGTCACTAAAATAAACGAAAAATTCGTGACCATCTTAACATTCCATTCAATACGAAAGCTAGGATTTTCCCAAACAAATTTCTCTTTGTGAATTACCGGTCGTAACAGTTGGAATGAAAAATGATCTCGACTGAATTCTAATTGTGACGTAAATACGTGCTACACTAAAATTCACTGAAAATTCATGACCTTCTCAACATTCTGTTCGTAACCACAGCCAGGCAATATTTTCGAGCGAATTTCCTTAACCCGAGAAACCGCGACAATGAGATAATTAATTCCCTCACAAAAATTTAAAATTTTCATTCCATTTCATTATAATTATCAACGTTTCTACGAATTTTCATAATCAAATGTTCACCAAATGCAAATTCGCCATACATCATTTTCTCGGATGTAAAAAAACGAAAAGCAACGTGTATATTAAAACGTTTTTATCGTATACGAGGAACATTTTACGTTGAAGAAAACATTGAGGTAATTAGTTATTCCACTGTGTGGGGTTTATGTTCGAAAGGATTAATAGTGTAGTTCTAAGGTAATAAATCTTGACGATAATTGCCCTGAATCCTAAACAGAATTTTTTTAAATCAGTACAGACCATGAATTACGCTCAGGACGAAATCTATATTTACTCACTTTAAGGATGCAATCGTCAAAGGCCATTTAAATCTTTCGGTACACGAATACGTTTTTAAAAAGTAGATCACTCGAAGGATCATTTCATATGCAAATCAAGGAGTGACGTGTATTTTTACGATTAGAAGCCACTCACGAAGCAGCAAGTTCTCTTCGGCAATGCTCTTAGTTACTCTTGCTCTTAAATGTTCTCTTTCTCGCACACCTACTAATTGCTAATAATTAGGGCACGGTTGAACCCCTCGGTGGAAAGCTTCAAACGTGTTAAGCCCTTCACTTCGTACGAGAGCGTTCTACGCTGATGAACACACAGCTATGCACACAAGGTTTGAGTTTATGGTGTGCTGCTGTGATGTGCTTGTGCTCCCTTACGTTTTATCGAGCCGACGTTGGCGATTATGATACAGTCACTTGACTATATTTAACATGTGTAACGTAAAAGTTTATGACATATATATTTATATATTTATATATGTGTACGTTTTTTTTTTACATGTGTATATTATACGACATAGGATGAGTACGATAAAAGTGGGTAACAGGGTCTCTCGGTGGCTTCCTGCGAATCACACTGAGCTCAGGGTTACCGAAGCAAATTCCTTTTTTTTATATTGGTTATGAGAGCTCCGTAGGGGCTCAGGCTTGAATAATAATTGATCACTGTGGCTCTAAATTACCTGCTCCCTTTGAAAAATGCGGAGACTTTCTCGCCGGACAAGAAGTGTGTCTCACATGCAGTTTTTTTTTTTCCATTCTGTCCCTCACTCCTCGTTTCGTTTTCCTTATTTGCTGGTTACTTCCTTTTTGGTATAAGCAACGCATCCGAGTTACAATGAGAGAAACGTATGGCATTTGATGGGAGCTTTGAGCTGGAAAATCGTAGACGTCAAGTGAAAGCTATGACAATAGCTTTTGGCATTTTGGTTCACGAGGCAAATCTATACGCGATAGAAATATTTTATCACATGATTCCACACGGAGGAAACTTGTTAGGAGGTGCAGAAAAAGTGGCGGTAAAGATTTCTTATACGTTTCCCATATAAGCTTCTTTGGCGATGGCAATGCCGGCATCAGCGTCACGAGCGTCGTATTGTTTTCCATCCTCGAGGCACTCTGGGTCAGCCAAGTCGTAAAAGTCTCGCGCTTATGCTGACAAAAAAAGAAGAAAAAATAAAATAAAATTCCGTTGCCCCGCAATAGAAACGCCCGGAGAAAAGGTTTTTTGTTTGTTTTGTTTTTTACGGGCGCGCATGGCGTTTCTAAACGGAAGGGCTTCAAAGTACTCGCGAAATTCTTTTCATTTGCAAATTACTTTTATTCCTTTTGCACCGACCTCTGAATCTACAAAGGGCCTCGCAGAGAGAGAGAGAGAGAGAGAGAGTGACAAAATTGCTTTTTCTAAAGAATTTTCCTATTAAGCGCTTCTTCAGTTTTTCCACAAAAGATTTTTTACTTCGCTTTGGTCGTGCATGAAAGCGCAATTTCTTAACCACCATCCAATCTGGATGTGATTATTAATTTTTTTTTTTAATTCATTTTAAAATTCTTTCATTTTTTTTACAGTTTCTTTTTATTCAAAATTATTACCGTACTCTAACGCTTGCTGATGTTCAACCTGTGCACCTAACAACTTCAGCTTCGTTTTTCACAATCATTACTTTTGTGTGAACTCCAGCAGACAACTGATCAGAATCCTCTTGTTGAGTTAACCTCCTCGTTTTAAATCACGTTTCCGCAATAAAACTTTACTTCTGTTCGTGATTCGCATCCTTAGCAACCGGTGCTCGATGTCTAGGAAATCATCAGGAAACTTGTTATTCGCGCGTCATTATAAAGTCGAGCAAATATACACTTTTTCCAAGTCTGGCATCTTTTTATCATCGAATCGTAACTTTGTAAATTTATATTCGTACTGTCGTGAAGAGATTCTCTGTTCACGTCAAAAATTTGATTATTTTTTACTTAATTTGTCGATAGGAACATATCATTCAACATTTCTAATCAAAACTGACGTCCTCTTGTTTCTCATGCGTAAATACTGAATGAAAACTGCTTCGTTATTCCAGCTAATTCTATCAAAGTTCAGAATTTCTCAGGTTATTCTACGACTAGATGCTGCGATTCACTTTTTCTTGCTCTTTCGATACTGCGAAGATCATCGGTATCTCGCTTACCGATTGAGCAAGTCGGTAAACTATCGTTGATACGATATTGTTTCTCATTCTACTAAAACGTATTTACTGTCGGTAACTTAGCGACCGTGGTAAGCCGATGTGTATCATTTGTTGATGATGTACCGATCGTAGCTCCAGGATTCGCCTGAAGAATAAATTCACCGCCGGTAAAAAAGTTCCTTGCTATCGAGAGTGTAGAGCTTCCGATTGTCAATTTTTCAGGGTCCGTGCTAACTGACAGTTGAATTAAAAAAATTGCAAAAAATTAAAAAATCATCGACATCTATATTGTCCTTGAGAATTTTCTTCATAATTGTAGCTCGTTTCACGATTTTTCTAAATTCCGAACACGATCGTTCGATACATGGCGCGAATAGAAAACAAATAATTCTATTAAGACTCAGAAATCGCTCGACCGACAGGAAAAGTGTCCTCAATATCGCGGACAAAGCCCATGTCATGCAGAAATAACATTTCTTTCTATATTTTTATTTCTTTTGGCAAACTTCCATTACAGCAGCGCCATTATTATTATTTTTTTTTACCCCACGTGTCCATTTTTTCTGGTATATCAATCTCGATGACAGACTCGCGTGATAATGGCACAGTCGGGTTATGATACAAAAGACACAAAGACACGGGGTTGAAAGTACTTGGAGAATGGGAAGAACACACAGAATGTCAGATCGGAAATTTCCAAGTGACGGAATCACGACATAGAGGGGGTTGGGCAGGAAAGGAAACGTGATCGGCCTACCAGGAACCCCACAAAGTCTCACACACGTCATAGAAGATAGGAGAGCTTTCTTCACTGTCCTCAACAAGAACCCAGCCGCGATACTTCTCGCTTCTATCATCCGACATTTTCCGACACGCCCCGTTACATGTCCCTTCGTCCCCCTCAAGTCACGGAATCCACTCTACTCTCACACCTTCATACCTTAACCCTCAACATTCATCTTGCTGGCACGTAGCATATAAGTATGTAAGACTTGCAACCCTGCATACTTCTACCTACGCACACATGTACACACACAGTAAAGATGAACGCATACACCGCATCTTTGCCGCAAAGCATTGCCCTCATACCCGAGACCTTTCCATCAATTTTCCTTCGACGTTTCTCTCTCGTCTTTACCCCCTTCTTCGTTCGACATGAACGAGCACGAGAGACCGAAAAAATCCTTGAGAGGCTGCTGGAAACCACCAAAAAGCCAGCCAATACTTCAACTTCTGGCTACATACGTCACATGTTCGCGACTTTATATTGTGTGTGTGTGTGTGTGTGTGTGTGTGTGTGTAGATGTGAGGATAAATTTTAAGAACCAGCCATTCAAGTGAAAACTTAATAGTGAATGAAGGGTTTCACTAGGTTTCTCTTTGAAAGAAAATCATACGTTGTAAGCTTCTTGATGGCTTTCTGCGAAAAGCTTTCGAGCTAATTTCCAAGAACCTCCTTAATTTCTGCTAGAATTTGTGGTAATCTTGTATATTTATACATTCATCCAGATATTTCTACTTCGTCGTAATAACCCGGAATATTAAAAACATATTTTTTCACAGAATTTTGTAGCTTAATTTGATTTTTGATGACATATTGCAGATTTATCAGAATGGAAACGCAATTTGAACGATATTGACAGAGCATTCGTTTTTTTTTTTTTTTTTTTGATTTTTGTTTTTCTTTAACGAAACCCCGTTACCGTTGTAAAAACTGTTATCGTACGAAAGTTTTGACTTCGGGGGAACGAATAGGTTGGGAGATTTTCACATCGTAAAATGTTTCGTTCGTTCCATCAATCCAGAACTCGTGGACGTTGATATTTTAAGTGGTACGAGAAAAAAATAAGATAACGAAGGGGGAGATTGAAGGGGGAATAACGTTTAAGGGAATCGATTAGCGAGTCGGTGGTCTATTGGACGTCACGCTGTACTCACAAGAGTTAGCATATATTCTACGTAACGGTCGCCCAAAGCATCAGGGCCATTGGCTACGATGGTCCTGATGCTTTCCGGTGCGAATAGGTAGATAGTCGGAAGGTTCAAAAGTGCCCCGCAAACCCCTTGATGGCCCCTTATGCAGAGAATCCCACTCTCTCTCTCTCTCTCTCACAACCAAATCGTTGCAAGCTCACGGTAAATGGAGAATCCGAAAACCGATCGATAAATTCAATTAAATTTCGTAACACGGCAGGAACGTCTCCCTTCCTCGCCTCTTTCCACCACCTGACACCCACCAAATTGCATTTTATGCACGGCACAGGTCTTCAACTATATCGGCCGATAACCCGAATCACAATATATACGTGTATACCTGTTATGCGTTATATTCTAATTCTATAACTCGCTTTTGTGCCTTTTCTTTGTCCATTTCATTCGCTTTTTTACGAGCCTCTCGCAAAAGGTTACATTCCATCCAAAGAATACTGAAAAAAAAAATGTATAAACAAGCGTATGAAAACATATGGAATACATGTTTAAAAGATATTGAAGTTTTTACAACTTTTTGACATTATACTAACACGATGTGTACACGTATATAGCATGATGTAGACTTTAATACTATGGTCATCTTTGCCGGACATCTGTGCACCAAACTCCCAGGAAAATAAGCACCAAAAGTTATTATCTTTTCTTTATCTTTGGTGGTAAAGTACGAAGTGCTGCTCGTCCCGACGCTTCAATGTTGGCAACAATGAAAAAAACTATGATAAAATGAAAGTTTCCTCGCCAAATAGTTTACGACATAAATTCACCGAGTCTTTCTAGTTATACTTGCGGATTGCTTGCATTACTCAGAGATTCAAGTTGTCCTTCTGCATGTTCTCGACGTCTCGAGCTCTCTCTGGTTTTGCTCCCGTTGCCCATAAAGACTACGGACCTACTATTTATAAGCGCGTTTCCGCGTTGTAATGCGGCTTTCTACGTGTTCGAGTAAGGGAATGAAGAACACGCAAGGAAATTGGTAATGAGAAAATGAGAGAGCGGAGAGACGGAACGAGCGACGGCAAACGAAAGGGAAAGAAAAAAAATGGTGGTTCCTAAAAAAATTGAAACTGATGACACAATAAGTAATAACAGGGACAAAATAAAAGTTGCTTTAATTTGTTGGAAAAAAGGAAAACTAACATTCTTGGATAAATGAGATCTTTGAGAAACAAGAGTGCAATGTCGCGATAAATTTTTGTTAGACACGCCCCTGGACCGTTGCCAAAATGATAAATTTAATATAAATTAGTCTTTAAATTGAACGAATCAAATTACGAATAAAAATATCGTTATAATGCGATATACATATATAGATTTTTTTGTTTTCCTTGTTTACGTGATTTTACTTTTACATTTTTGAATTCGCTTCCACAATTCTATTTTCATACATTCATAAACACAAGTATTTTTATAAATTCGTGGTCCATATCGATCGATAAATGGATGGATGGTTGGTAGCCACGAGCACAGCCCAAAACGTGCACCGAGATAGACCCTTCGGCGTCTATGCCCCTCGACCACATCACATCAATGTGTAAAAATAGATATAGAAATGTTGCGCTTCTGAAGCTGTGGTCCAGTCGCTTCCCAACTCGCCGATGTCCATGCCACGAACCATTCTAACCACAGTTTCATTTATTTTCATAAGAACTTTCATAAAATGACGTTTAAAAAAACAAACATCCTTGAAATCGTGTCAATTAAAGATTTGCTGCTAAAATTAACTTTTGTGACGTTGGCCAACCGACGATTTCATAAAATAAATAAATAAGACTTTTTTGACGATGTGAAAAACTGTGAAATAACACTGACAAATTATCTGCTCTGGATTTCTCAAATCAACGTGTGTCTATACATTGGAAGCGTGCGAAAAAAAAAAATTTTAAAGTGATTATGAAGAGTGAATCGTCAATTTTCTATCTCCCATTACGATAAATTTTTTTCATCATATTTCGAATATTGAAATTCGATAAATATTCGACGGGATTACGTCCCGAATGGAATTGACCAGAGAGCAAATTTTGTTTTCTATGTTTCCTCCTTTTTTTTCTTCTTCGTTGTGCACATGTGACCGAACGAATAAACTCGTCTTTTAATTTACGCAAATTCTCCAATATTCCATTGGCGATACACACGTGTATAACACTAAACGGTCAATTAGAGTATGTAATTCGATAGTGTGGCAAAATCAAATCAGTTCTCCTCTCGGTAGCACGTTCGATTACAAAACTCGGGCAAGCGAGAGGATTACCAAACGTAATTCTCCGCCCCTCCTTCTCTTCTCATCCCTTCGAAAACATCCTGGTTTTCAGCCTGTCCATTTTCACGATAGATATCGTTCATCGACCATCCCATACGTTTATCAGTACACAGTGTAAATGAGCTTTATATACGTTACGTTTCGTGTATAATCAGCATATAATTACCTTTGAAAAAATTTATGATTGGCTTAGCATTATAAGCCAATTATAATTTTTTTCATGGATATACGTCAGTAGTTTACAATTCTTTTCAACAATTGAACAGTAGCTTTCAATGCGTTGTCTTTTTATAAGCTGGAAGCTCATTTTTTAGCTGCACAATATATTGCCGAGAGCATAGATTTAAAAATTATTTAAACAACTGCAGAGACAGCCTCGGGAACAAAAAAAAAAGAAATTTTTTTATTTGTCATTAGTAATTTTTGTAATTACACATGAAAAGGCTGTTTGTAAAGGACGTTGTGCGTAATTTAATAAATCTTTAAACACATAACGAGTTTTTGTTTGTTAGTGAGGAATCGATTTTAATTAAAATATTCAATCCCGTCGGTTCGGTTTTTGCAGATAATTCCATTGAATGAATGAGAGATAGAATAATTAATTCTTCAGTGCCGTGTGTTATAACAGATTTTGATTTTTATTCGAACTTTATCGAGACGTGCTTTTTTTCAACCCGTTCATGTGTACTTGGCTTTTGAGGACATATAAAAAATTCAAATTTTCCGTCCGTTAATAAATGTGAATCTTTATACATTGAGATAAAATATGAGTGAATTTGAATGATCGTGTGCGAACACACGAGCATTAATTCTACGATCGCTGTGTGGATATCGGAACAGCGATAGCGTGAGAGTCGAAGGACATCCGCGTTATGTTGATTCGAGAGCGGCTGTCACGAACCCCATTGCATCGGAAATAGCATCGATAGCTCCGATAAATTTACGCGATCTGCTGGCCATTGTCCGGCGAATTCAGTGATCGTGTGATTTCTCGTGACCGCACTATTTCCGGTTTTCATGTGATAGACTACCATCTGAAAATAAGGTTAAGTGTGAAGATCATAAAAGAGAAAGTGAGTAAGAGAGGGCAAGAAATAGAAATAAAAATGGCAGAGGGTGACAATGAAGTCGAGACTTTGCCAACTGCCTACGGCCTGATGATTGCCTTTCTGACTGGTATTCTTGGCTATGTCCTGTGGGTAAGTTTCAAAACGATGTTGCACACTGTTTACTTTCGCTATTTTAAGCCTGTTCATTTCTTATGCATTGGACGAAAGAAACAATGAAATAACGAGTCTTTATTTCTTAATGGAAACATTTATGGAATCCAGGGGACGTTTTCTCAGCTTTAGGTTTATTAGCAAGTCTTAGCTTATATCTCGAAAATGGAAAGAGATTTTTCTCAAATTTAGAGCTTTTAGGAAAATTAAAATCTTCGTATCGTATTTCACAGTTTTTACTTTATATTGAAAAATGTGCTCTTGCTATATTTCGTAAAAGTTGATACAACGCGAAGCCTACTGCACGTCAGTCGTATTTGTGACGAGACGAGATTCTATTTTGGTTTTCTATTAAAACGCAACACATTATCTCGAGTAGCCTCTGACTCTAGACCGTACGTTCTGCTCGTTTTGAGCAATACTTTTTAAGTCAAAACATTTAATACATATTTTTAATAATGGGACACAATAATCACAAAAAGTATAATTAACTATGAGAAAATTATTATTCATTCTGTTCGAAATTGAAGCAACTTTTCCCTGATGCTTTCAATTAAATGAAGAATCGTATGAAGACGTTTTTCATCGTTTTTTTTTTTTTTTTTTTGTTAAGGGTTTTTTCTCCTTTACGACTATCCATAATATTACAAATTATTCAAAGCTGCAAAAGGCAAATGGATTTTATGAAAGGAAATGATGCTTTCTCCGACCTCGGAACACTTTTCCTAGTTACCTTTTTCAATTTCCTTAATTCGTTCCATCAATTGATGACAATAAATTAGCTGAGAGTGAAATGTAAAAAAGAAAGAAGAGATTCATGGGCGTAAAAAAAAGGGATTACTCGGACGTGTATATAAGCTGAGTGTGTGCAACGAGCGGCAATTTCCGCAAATAGTGGGAGGGCAAGCATTAGCTATCCTCCTTACCTTCCATCACTCCGAAGTGTAACAGAACGGAAACAAAAACGTTGCGGAAAGCTCGTTGACTAAAAGCTTCTTTGGTAAAACGACCACGGTCTTACGTGAAAACAACTATGCGAAAAGATTTACGAATACATGACACAGTGTTTAGCTCATTCAATAGAAACGAATAAAATGCCACTAATTAAACCACAATTTTAATATTGATTTATTATTAATTAGTTAAATAAAAGAATCGTCATAATTTCATTTTTTACAAAAAATATCATTTCCACTAACTTGGACCACGGATTATAGTCTCAAAGCTAGAAAAAGATGTAACGAATGAATTAATATTCTATTATACATTCAAATCACTCCTTAGAGCAAAATAAAAAATATTTTTTTGTTAACTATAATAGTGGAAAGGACCTTGAGAGGAGAAGGGACAACACCATGAGGGGAACAGTGAATAATAAAGAGAAAGAAAGAGAGAGAAAGAGGAATATGAATAAATTTTTTGTACATCACCTACCACGTTGAAAGCTTGTTCTGTAATTGTTTAAACCCCTTCAAACCGACAGTTCGGTCGCATGTTGCCTGGTTGCATTGACCGAAACCAGGTTTCCCGCAGATTCCCAAGTGTGGCTGTGAGCAACAGTCTGGAGGGGTCTCATAGAAATAGGAATAACAACAGTGATGTGGATAAAAAAGGGGGTTATAGTGATGGCATCCTACAAGAGTACACTCAGAAAATAAAAAAATAAATAAAAAATACATAATATATTACAGTCCTGTAAAATATTTGACAAAAGTATTATGACATGGTTTTAGTACATCACCATCAAAGTAAATTGAACGAATAATGCTTGAAAGTTAAGCTATATCCTCGAATATGAATCTAGATACTTCTGGAAGATAACAAAAAAGATCTATAATATCTTCGTGCATCTATGAACTTTCCATCTATCGGTTGAAAGTTATTTAACGAAGATATATCGGAGTAAGAAGTGTGCTGAAAGACCAAGTACATCTGAGTTTCAACACGATCGTGTTACGACACTTATAATCCTACTTTACTGCATCCCTTGCGATATCTGTAGAGCTTGAAATACTTGAAAAGCGATTATGCTACGACAAGTTTGGTGAACAGCGTACTTGGAGTTGCTAATCGATTGTTTCATTCATTGAAGAGCGTTGAGGAGACAGGAAATGCGAGAAAGAGATTGAGGGAGAAAGAGAGTAGAAGCAACGAGTTGAGAGGGAGTTAAAGGGGATATAAAGCAAAAATGAACGAGGTTTTATTGGACGAGGGAACGAAGGGGTGAAAGAAAACGTTTCTAACCTTCGGCTTAACGTAATGACCCAGTAATATTAGCTTAGTTCGTGAACGACTCTATTCGTTTCTCCATCTATCTTTCTCTTCTACAGCATCTTCCAAACTGTGTTTAAGAATAAACAGAATCTTTCGGAATTAGTGGTTAATTGTTTAAACCTGAACTTTTACGAATTTTTGCAACTACATTGAGCATGTCGTGTCGAAATGACGAGTCTAGAAAGAAAAATGCATAGAACCGTTGAAAACTTATTATAAACTCATCATGACGCGATCACAAAATGAAATTTACGATTTTGACTCGAAATTTGATTCAAGTTAACACAATTGACTGATTAATGTCACCTTGAGATAAATTCATTGACTATTCAAACGGAAACACCCTGTACATGGAAATGCTTTTGATTCTGTACACACGTATATGTCACCAACATTTTATCGGTTAACGACTTTACAAATTCGAAGTCGTTAGTCTCTAGTTTCGTTTTTCCCCTTTCCAACATTCTCTCAGTACGGAAACCGTCTATGATTTCTAATTGTCGATCGAACAGACTGCACGTTCCTGCAATTCACTTCGTAATTCCACCAAAGATTTCCTCCCCACGAGTCCGGATGAAATTCTTGATTTCCAACGCTCGCGTTTGCACACATAACTGTGAAATTTAGTGCAATCGATACGGCACTCTAATATATTGCAGAATTTCAACCCGTTTTTCCTGTAATGATGCCGAGCTCGATTTCATATCATTTGAATATCTCTTTTTTTTTTGCTTTCGGCAGATTTTCTGTTACTTGATAATTATGAAAGCAACGTCGAATCAGATAGAATGAATGTTACTCATTCCAGAGTTACGAATATTTTCTTCTGCAGTTTTTCCTCCATTTGGCTATAGACATGCATTTCATAGTTACTTGATTTTTTCAAAGTTATTGTTCGCTTTCGGTTAATCGCTTCGTTCGTTAACTATATCATTAAGCATGTGAAAAATTTAATCAATTTTAGTGTTAAAATTTATGTGCGAAATTGACACGAAGAAATGCGATTTCCAAAAGAAACAAATGACTTTGAAAATAAGCTCGTGACGTAGTTTACATTCTTTCATTTATTCAAGTCATTACGGTCGATTGAGATCATTTTCTAATTATAATATACTGTAATGATGGGGAAATTAACGCCGGACATAGATGCCAACCAGCAGTTTGTGCGGATCGATAGTATGTCAAATGTAATTATAGAGTAGAGAGTGGGGTTCTACGATTCTCAGCATCGTATTAGAAGCAATACATAGCGATGTGTATTATGTTTCAGATTGTATGTATAATTGCACATCCATCTGGATAACGGTCTGCATGACATTTACAAGGAAATCAGATCGTTGGTAACGTTCATACATAGTTAATTTTGTTCGTACAAATATCTCTCTTGATTCGTTGACTAGTTTAATTTAATTGAGAGATATTAAACTCAACAACTCATTATACGTACGAAGATTGTCATATTCAGGTTCAAATATATTTTCATTGATTTATACATCGTCATCATAAGAGTTCGTCTTGGGAAATCGTTGTAGTAGTAATTTTAATTTTTGCTCCACGTTATGCAGATTTATATATACGCGTTGAAGATACTTGAGAGTGTTGACCAGCACTGGAAAACATTCAGTGACACCGCTCTCGATTGACAGGAAGTCATCACTGCCAAACTCTTCTAAGTTGTTCTGTTTAAATATAAATTAATCGCTGAAATTTATTAATTATATTAAATATTAATTTCGAAACTTTTATACAGAATTTTTCATTTTTTCAACACTTACAACCGGATATGTGGCGAAAATTGTCTACAAAAATCAAGAATTTTTCTCCAAAAAAACGATCGTAGAGTCAGAAAAAAAATCATTTTTTTACCCTTTCATCATACAGTAGAATTCATTTGAAAAACATAGGAAAAAATTCGAATTGAATTTCTGGAGTTATTATCGTTATTATAGAAATATGAGAAAGTCTCATGTTTCGATCGCTGACCGGTTAACTAACTCACCTCTGCTTTACGAGTTGGATATTTTTTTCTACGAAAATACACATTGCCATCCGGATGCATTACATTGTAATCAATGTTTGAGATTGGTAACCTGTCGATCAGTTGCAATAATCGAGGTTTTTTACGATTCCTGAAGCCTCGAAAACGGCCATATCGATTGGGTGGTCGCTAAAAAATAAAAAAAATTAAACTGAATGAATAATCGCACTTGTTTGACGTTTTTGAAATATTCACAAGTTATGCGTCACATATAATGTTGATGTATATGCATTTTGTACTTGCCCATCGTGGGTCCGAATAGCCACCATGATTAACGTTAACGTTAAGGCTACTTTTGACAAGATTGGAACTCGGACGACCAGGCTTCGTTTGATTTTTTTGATAATCCTTTCCGGACATGCCTGCTTTTTTAACTGTGGGCTTAACTTGATTAATATCGACTTTGCGCCCGTTTACTGGTTGAAGCCCAGCTTTCGATGCATCCACCAGATTCGTTTTTTTAGACCCTGATGGGGCATCTTTTTCGCACTGTGCTCCTGTCAATTCAAATCGTTATTTGTTTTGCTCATCAATCAAACAAAATCAATGCCAATCAAAAGCTTCATTTTATGATTTGGAGGAAATATAAGACATTTAGAATAAATAAAATACGATATTTATCAAACGTACCACAAGACCAGACCCATACAACTGTACAGACAAAAATAAAACTTTTTAAAATCATTGAACTTCCGACAATAAGATCCGATTGAAAAATCCAGAATTTCCTTTCTGGTGCAAAATATGAACGCTAGGTTTGATTATAAGATCCAACGAAAACGAGCATCGTCACACGACAATTCTAAATCCTAACTAAATTATGCAAACCACCATGCATCTGTTATATACTATGTTTTAAACTGATGTTTATTTTTGTTTTGTTTATACTTTACGAGTCGCGTGAAATTGCTGTTTCGACAAAGTGATTGATCGCTTTGAACATCGTACATAGCAGACAAGTTAATTTTCGTAAATAATATTTTCCATTTCATACGAAAGTGTTTTTTTTCGCACACGGACAATGTCGTTGTTCAATTTCTTGTTTGCAATCATTTCTAATGTACGAAGTGAACGCTTCGTTCGTAATAAACATCGTTGTGTTGCTTAATTTTTAACAACGTTCAACAAAAGACCATATTATTGGTCGGCCAACGATCCTTGATTCATAATGATGAAATAATCGGTGATGAATTTAGGATAAAACTATTATGTTGACATTTACTAACCTATCGCAATATTGTCAAGTTTACGGTTCCTAGAAAAACCATTGTTTTTTTCCAGAATTGAAATTGAATGGCTTGTGACTCATAAAAATTCGTCACACTATCGTTCTATCAAAAGGGCTCGCCTGAAATTTTCAGTTTTTTTCACCCTCAGCAATACTCGTTCAATTGTTTGCAACGAGATTCGATATTGTAATTAATTAACTGATGAACTACGCAAAAGTTTTAAACTACTGTGACTCACGTATTTTAAACATACGTTTATAGATTCGATGCTCTGTCGAGTTTAAAGAATTTCAAATTTGTGTTGATGCGATGTTTGATTCCATTCAATAGAATAGGGGTGTCTCCGTATAAGAGTTGATACGTGTGTAGTCAGCCACCAATTTCCCCGTTGGTCGTATAATTATTGAAACAGCCCATGACATAAAACAGTTATATGTCAAAATGGAGGGTACGGCCATATTCCCAAAAGTAAATAACAAACAGTTGGATGTATAGCTCCGTAAATTCAGTGGATATTCGCGTGAAACATATGAATATAAATATACATTTTGTATGTATATAGATAATAATCTATACACACATTAATATACGTGTATAGTGTGGTATTGTGTCGATATCTCTTGGTATGCGGTGTATAAGTGATGCTGGGAAACATGGGAATACCAATTTCATACCGCACGTACGTATACTTCAGAACGACGAACATTTGAACGATTTCCAACGGTTCAATGTCCACGAGGATTACAGCACGAAATACGTTCGAAATATTCCCCTCGGATCTGCGTGATGCTCATAATTTCAGTGAGTTCGTGCTTGGCACAAATCGAGAGTTGGTCTGTCTCCTTTTTTTCGACACCCCTCGGCCTCCTCTTCCCTCTTCCATTGTCTGTTGCGCTACAGCAATAGAGCTTTTTTTTGTCGACTCTGTTCCATCGTTTTCGTTATCGAAGCCACCATGTTTATTACAACCATTGTGCTCGGCTATCGATTTTTCTCAACAAATTTCGATTGCACTCGAAAAAGTCACCGATCTCTCTTCACTGTATAGTGCGATTTTTTTCACCCGAGTAAATTCATGCGGATATTGTTCTATGCTGTTTTGAGGAGGATTGTTGTACGAATCTGTGAATATGCATCGACAATTTAGTGATTTTTTATCAACGCTCATCACTCGTAGATTAATCATGAAAATTTCAAGTTTCTGATCCACTCGAACGAGTCAATTTTGTGATAAAGTATCCTCGTTTTATAACAAACATCGAGGTTTTTTTTTTTTTTTTTAACGTCATTTCAACGTCATTTCGTTATACCCTGTTGTTTGTACATGAATGAAGTGCTCACAAGCTACTCTGTATATAAGGTGGAGCAGGTGAATGCTATATTTCTAATATATACGTATGTCCCTAGTTTGTATACGCAATATGTAGAGTATTATACAGACTAAGTCCGGAATAAGCTCTTGGGCAAGCTGAATTGTGCTCAAGCAGGCTTCCTCGATTTATGCGAATCCACGATGCCTCTATAACACGTATATATGTATATAAACAAGTACACATGATATGTATATGCGTACATATGAAGGGATATACACACGTAGCAGGAACTTGATCACGCAGCTCGTCTTCCTCTCTTCATTTGCATCTGAAATAGCAGACAAGATAGATACGCATGCAAGGGAAAATTCGTCGGATGCAGTAACATCGGAGTGACGAATTTTGACGTCGTGAACATCCCGGTACCAGAAAAACCTTAAAAAAAAAAAAATCTTACTGGCAACACTACAGAAATTTTCATTTTGTTCTTTGTCTATGTGGGTAAAATATACAGCAAAGAAATTTGTCACTTTTGTACATTAAACCATTGTTGTTACACTTTCCGAGGGTCGAGGTAAAAAAAATTAAATTTTAATGCAATTCAGTAGACACAAATTTGGTGTATGAATTAATGAAAAAAATCTTTTCTTTTTTTTGGAATTCAAATGTCATTATAATGACAGAAAGTTGTACATTTAGCTTGAAACTTTTCACATATTTTTTCAGTCATTTAAATTTAATTTCAGCAGTGGTTGAACGAGTAGGAATAATAATATTTTAAGAACTGTGTTTGGCATGTACATGAAGTGCTCGAGGGAAATGGAGCTCGTGAAAATATGCAGGAATTCATTCGTGCAATTAAATTGTTCTACTATTTTTTTTTTCTTTTTGTTGAGCTTCCCAAAATTCCAAACTCAACCCGTCAAACACAAGCTATGTGTATGGACCAACGAGTCTCGAAACGATTGGTCAATTAACTCGTCTCGAAGTGGTTAACGAGTCGGGATACGAATGGTGCTCTCTGTAATTTTCACCTACAGCTTCTGTTCTTCCTTTGTAATTTCGGTTCAGACTCTTGATTTTACGTGCTATTTTATCAAAATAACGAAACAAAAATGCATACGAAATAACATTTTTTTTTGGAAAATCATTCCTTGCAGGAAATGCAGCGGTTAAAGATTTCTTGGGAACAAAAATTCGAAGCGATGTACTAAATGTGAAGAATATTCGTCGTAATAATTCCCATTTCATTAAATCGCAACGAATATCTCGTCGTTGCTATTTCTGTATACATTATTCGTTTATTAAAATTCAAGATAAAGTTACCATCTGTTTGGCTTCTCTTTGCAACTACAATTGTATTCTCATGAAATATTCTTTCAATGTATTTTTTTATCATTTCAAATTCAATTAAACAATAGACATAGATATCGAGATGCCTCACGAAAATACGCTCTCGAAATCCCTTCTGTACTTTTTTGTTTTCATCTCAATTCGGAATATTCTGTGAATCGATAAAAATATAGGTCTTCCTCGTTATCAGAACATTCGCCAGTCGTTTCGTTGTCCATCGGGTGTCGTTTCTCGAGCTCGTAAAGCGCTTTCGTGCGCTCTATACTGTGAATAACTGCCATTTTCTTGAACGGACCTGTAAAACTTTCGAGCATTAACGATCCTGAGCTTATACGATCGCGAAGAGAAAGAAATATTGAGAAGTTAGATTGAGAGAACTTTGTGGATTTATACTTTTGACCTATTTCCGTTATTTTTTTGTTTCTAATTATTGGTAAAGGATTGAGTAAACATTTCGATAACCCTTAGAACACAAAGATTTTTGTTTTTGATTCTGCAAAAAATGTCTTTCCAGTTACTCCTAATGTAGTCGAATCTTTTAGAAATTCAATATTCGAAATTGTCAGGTGTCAGCCTCATTCCTACATAGTCGCTGGACCACTGAGCACGAAGAAACTTCGTCACCGCAAGAATGTATTTTGTAGCGTGTATAATCTCGTGTGTTCGAAGATTATTCCAGCCGATTCTCCACGTGAAGGCATACGTTTTTACTTCCTCATCAGATAAATTGAATAACCGAATTGTCATGTGAACAAAATCTCCGAAAAATGATACACGTGCATGATTTTCATTTGATTTTGTAGTTTTTCCTACCGATTTGCCTCGATTCAATTTCCTCCAGAAATGGGTGACGTTGGAAGATTTTTTTTCATACTTTTTTAATGAAGAAAAAGCATCTCTAGCGAAGAAATCTTTTCATTTAGAACTTCAGACTCGAAATTAACCAATCGATTCAGCAATCGTTTTGTCGTGCTAAAAATCTTTTTCGAGCTCGTTGAATTCTCGCGCTCACACATTCGGTATTTAAACTCATATGCGTTGATTGGTAATCGAGTCTCGTACATGTGCATTGTCATCAGAAACCACGTTCCACTACTCTAATTTACGGGCGTTTTCTCTTAACATTATTCACACTTGACTTATTCAACGATATTTCTCGCTTTGCCATTGTATCCTTCAAACCCGTTATTTCCGATCTTCGAATTGAAACGCTGTAGTATTAACAGATTTATTTCTTCTCCCCTTGGAAATGGAGTTTAAAGCTTTTCAGCTCAAATTTTACATGTTTGAAAAATCGCATTTGAATATCTTGGAGTAGAAATGAATAGTTAATAAATCAATTCTATGAAGTATGCAACTGTTCGTTAAACATTGTTTCTGTTATTTAATTGTTGATATTTTTAGTGAATGTTGCAATAATAATATTGCGCGATGAGAAGAATGGAAAGGAACTGAAATTTGCAATTGTCGCAATCATACAGCCAATTTATATTTACGTTTATCACATGTGGTAGTCAGTAACATTATTTCACGCTGTTGTTACGTTGATTACGATAAAATCGATTAATCGATAACGATTTATCGAGCCTGACCGCTCGCCGATAAATTAAACGTGTTATTTCTCTCTATTTCAATATAATTCTTCACGCGTTACCGAAAGGCAAAGTCTTAACTGTTGTATAGAAATAATCTTATTCGATTGACATACGTCAATGATCTATAGCTTTTGATTTTTAACTATGAGAATATTTTCAACGAGAAATCCATATGCTTAAATCTCCTTACCTGCTAATTAAAATGGAAAACTTAAATATACGTATATATAATATCTCTGAAGGCATGTTCATTGACAGAGAATAAAGGAGCATCTTGAATTGACGTTTCTTGATAATAGAAATTCCGAAATCTCCCTCGAACGTTTAGTGCCATGGTTGTATGATTTAACACGGTTGAATACTTCGAATAAATGATTTTTTTGCCTGGGAATTTTCTGCTTCGACAGTCGATCGTCGTGTAGCATTTTGTTTGGCGAACAATGTACTGGTCCTTGGGTGTTTAATAATGCTTCCAGAAGCTCGAATATTGACAAAATACCGTGCGTTCAACCAAGTGTAATTTTGTATAAATATGATATCAATAATTGAAAACTCATCGAGGCGTATGGATAGAGCTTTCCACGTGAGAAGAAAATCGTCTGGAAATTTCGTCTTTTCAATCGTTGTACGCCCATGAAAATGCACTTTCGTCTCATAAGGATTATTTATTACGTGTTAATAACCAGATAATCAAATCGATCGTGAACCAGAATTGAGAAAGTCGAGAATAGCAATCACTTTTTTTCACTCCGGGAAAGAAAAACTTTATCGAAAATCCACTATAGTCTTGAAAGTTTGGCTTAATAGAATTCCAAGTGCATTTAACAAGATTATATTTGGAATTGGAAACTTATGCTAAAAAATCATGGTCCCATGATCACGAGATCAAAACTATTAACTGCTAGCAATCTTTTCGTAAGTCAAAAAATAGAATCTTATGGTTGATTTTTTATTTATTTGAACTACTTGGTCTGTTCAGAGATTGATGATTCTTTCAACAGTTTTCTCAACTACTTTCCACGCTCTTATAAGTTCTGTAGTGACGTAAAAACGAAACGTTTTGATGCGACAATGAAACGGTTTATTGTCCTCGTAGCCCTTGGGGATTAGTGTGAGCATGACAGTCATAAGAGAAAGAACAATGAAACGAAATTCCTACCGCGTTTTCATCGTGTATACCGGTTGCATGTATGGCTCTTGCTGGCTTCCCATGGATTAAGTAACACTGAATTCCGTATTATACATCCACGAGGTGTAATGGCCACTCAAGGTTTCACGCAGTGGATAAAGTTACACTTTAAATTACGCAAAAGTAGCCATCATTTTATGAACATTTCATGAAACGTTTCTTGATTCCCCAGCATGAAAAATATCTGTTTCGTCATTAGGAAGAATATCACCAAGTTGTACGGTACAAGCAACAACAAAAATGTTTTATTGAATTTTCTAAGATATCTTGTAAAACAAATCCGATGAGAAATCATCTGTGAAAATTACCGTTGATTTTCTTTATTCAGCATAGAAAAAACTTGATTGTGACTATTAAGTTTTTATGGTGAACAGTCCTCACGTTTGGCAAATGACACAACGCATACCCGGAACAATTGGATTTCCAAAAGGATCAAAGATTCTTGGATTGTTCTGATATTTAGGGACCATTGGTACATTCATCATTCCAGGTGATTGTGGTAAAAGAAGCATTTTATATAACAACGAATGTTGGAAAGGTGTCAATTGTTGGAAACGAGGATCGTGTGTTTGGTCTACGACAGGCTGATGCAAACTTGTGGGTTTATAGAATGCCATCGTTTCCGGGTTATCATGAGTCTGAATTCCCCGCAGGAACTCCCTGGGCGATGAACTTTTGCTCATGCTCCATTGACCATTCGATGACCCCATTGGAAGTTCCATTGATGTCCCTCCCGTGCCCATGCTTTTTCTATGTCCTTGTCCATCCCGAGTATCATAAAATTTTGTATTTTTCTCAGATCCTTCATTCTTGTTTTCTTCTTCAGCTTTGCTATTGATTTTTAAAGTCAGCAACTTTTTGCCTATTTCTTTTAGGAATTCGGCTGGTGGCTCTTTGTTGCCAATGCCCCAACGGCCAGGCGGGAATGTTACAACAACGGATGGTTGAGTAGTTGTTATTTCTTTGGTATCCAGAGGTTTTTTCAATGATCCATGGTGTTTTTGATTCGATGGGAAGTTAGATCCTAGACTGTTTGATTTTCTGGAAATTTCATTCAAAAATTCTTTAGGAGGTTCTCTGACACTCATACCCCAACGATCTTTCCGAAAAATACTTTTTTCTATTGGTATTTTGGAGTTGTAACGATTGGAGTTTGCGTTCATTGAGTCTGTGGGTGTATCCGCCGCAACCCACTGTCCATTATGTAAAGTGTTTTGCCCTTCGAAAGAACTATCTTCCAATCGATCGGTAACCGATATCCTCGGCTCTGTGACTTCTGTCGTATGTGCAAAATCTTCATTCGACGATACGGACGTCTTATCGAACGATATATTTTCGTCTTTATCCCAAGTCTTCCATTTATTTCTTTGCTCTTTGGTTACTTGGCGCATCTTTCTGTCCCATTCATTGAATAGTGCTCGCTTTTTTTTCTCCTCCTCGGATACAACTTCTTGCTTGGATTCCCAGATTGGCCTTTTTCTAGATAAACAATGTATCCAATTTATTCAATCCTGTCTTGAATAAATAACAAAAAATACTTTAGCAATTGTTGCTCAGTATAAATTTTGCCATAAAAAAAAAAAAAGCAAATACCTGGGTTCATCGGACTTTTCCAATGGTTTCCACGAATAATTTGGCATCCAGTATGTATTATTACGATATCGCGAAACTGCGAGATTTCTCTTGAACTGCCGCGAATCAGAAAATTCTGCAAACCGAAAGATAAAATATAAATATTAACACATTGGAGAATAACGAAAATCTATTGAATAACCATGTTTGCCATGTTAAGGAAGACGAGAATGAAAACGTGTTCTCGAAATCTCAATCCGAATTTATTACGGAATTGGTATCGGGGTTTAACTTTTTGGTTGAATAGCTATCAACTGAGCTTGGCATCGTTGATGAAGAAAAATCGGCATCAATATATTTTGTGCATGAAAAACTACGTATTCCATACTGTTTACTCTTGAACGTTCGAGTTTTCCTCGCTATTTGATTGAGTTTGGTTGGTTCGACGAAAATGGACGAACCTAATAATTGTACAGCGTACTATTGAATTTGAGGTCAACTTCCGTTCTCGCTGTACTTCGTTTCAGCGGCAAGTGATGGTTGGTTCGATTCAATGCAATTTTGTACATACATATATATGTATACATATATGAAAGAGCATTGACTGTACTGCATGAACTACTACCTAGCAGTAAATGCGCAATGGTCAATCACTCGGGTAAACCATTCTCGAGTGATCGATACATCGCAGCGAACCAACATGGCTCTACCCTCAAGTACTGCCGCTTTTTTTTTAATCGACTTTCACCGGAATAGATGCTACTACACAAGTTGCAATTGAACCGCTTTTCCTTTAACCTTTCAACTTTTTTCGATCAACTAAGAAAAGTGGCTCCTCGACTTCTTATCGAGCAGTAACCGTGGATGCTTTAAAAAAAAAGTGTAAACACCAAACAACTCGTGAGAAAAAAAGTGTGTGAAAAATAATGGAGTGCTCAATAAAAATATCGCAGTATTTATTTCGAATACAGATGGAAATCGTCCATAATTATTCCTCTAACCAAGAATTGGTTTTGGAAAACAAATGAAAATATTATTGATAACTTGAAGCACTTTTTATTACCCTTTAGGGCTTACCTTTTGAGCACCATTTTTTTTCTAAATGTATGCTAAAAGATCGTTTTTGACAGCTTGACACAGAGAAAAGAAAATGAAGACATTATTGATTGGCTAACATTTGTAATGTTTTTCGAATCTTTTTGAAACGTTCACCAACACAATAGTCACAAGTAACTCTTCGTCATCATTGCTATTCACAGCAGAGTATTCATCACATCCCTATTTCAAACAGACACAGCATCCAGCGAGTATTTTGAGTTAAATGCCTATTAGACCTGATGTGACTGAAAATAATTCAAATTTATTGTTATCAAGTGAATAAATATTCCCTAATGTAACTATATCTGTGTTGGAACAGATCATAAAAATGGCTACATTGATATAAGAATTAGGGTAGAAATTTTAAGCACCCGAACCAATTTGTCGTTATTTCGTTCACCATTTGCATCACTTAGCAGAAAATAGTTAAAGTAAAATTCAAGAATCATAGCGAAGAGATCATTATAGACCATTTTCCCCTTAAGTTCACGTCGAAAAAATCGCGTAATTAATCACGGAAAGCTTTTCATCCAACCGCAATCTTCACAACATTGATTCTTTATTTGATTTCTTGATCTGTTTGCCTTCGTGATCCCACTGGAATAAAAATTTAATTTACTGTAGTATTATCCAGCCCGCATTGTCGTACTCGCCCATCATTTAATCACGGGTGGCTCTCTTATTCTATACATAATTGTATATATTGACTGAGAAAAAAAAAGATCCTTGGCGCAGGAGCAAATATTCCATAAAATATGTACCATCTATATTTTACAACTGTGGTTAAAGCAGCCAACGTGCAATACGCAAACAACGAATTAACGTTCGTAATAGAGAATATAAAGGAAGATTGTGGTCGTGTTACGACTAATTTGACAAAGCCGAAATTTGGTAGTGAGCAATGTATTATAAAGTTGGAATGACGAAACGAGGGCCATATTGTACCGTTGCCCGACCGCAGTGGAGTGTACTTTAACGATATTTAATTGTCAACGGCAGTACGAACGGTAATTGAATAGATAAAAGCGCAATAATCGGCGCGAGAGGTGGTGTTCCGGTCACTCGAATATAGATAGGTTTCTACGATACACTCTACTGCCAATACCCCTTCAGCGCATGTCCTATGTCGTTGTGAATGTACAGCCGTTGCGCTGTTTACTTTCGATTCGTTCAGCTGCAGGCATTTCGCGAGCGCTGCAATGTATTGCCACGCTGTATGAGCTCTCCTTTCTCTCTCACTCTCTCTCTCTCTCTCTCTCTTCCTCTCTGTTAACCTCTCTTTTACTCGCTTTCACTCCTACGCTCTTTTCCCTCCGAGCTTTATTCGTAGCCCTAAAAGAGAGATTGCACTCCACGCTCCATTGTGTCCATCGTTCTCACCAATGCATCATCCTACTGGGAGGATGCCGTTGCTACCGCAACGCTTCGACGCTGCTCCGGATTTTTATTCAAACAGCTCTCGCTGAACGACTACCGCGATTAATTTATTTATTGGAAATATACGCGATGGACCCTCTCGATAAGTTCCGCTCTGCCTCTCCTTGCCGTTTTGTTTGTTATTTATACACAGATTTTTTCTTTTTTCAATCCATGGTTTTCAAAACTTTGTTAAAGCAAATGCATTTTCACGAGTAATTGGATATTCGTGTAGAAAGGACTCAATCGAAAGGACTTCTAAAACTGTCCAGAGTACAATCGTATCGTGTAATATTGCGCTATCCTTCCATCTGATAATGTGCGAGCAGCCGGTAAATCCTTCTCAAGCCCAAACTTGCCTATTTTTCAGTGGCTTAACGTAAATTCGTGCGAGCTTTCCACTTGAGAATTAACGTCCTATAAATAAAGCGTGTAATGGAGAACAGAGCTATTTTTACGGACTCCATTTTCCCTACTTTCTGTATTATCTACTCTGCACTATAACTCGAGCCATTTGGAAGTGGTTTACGAGTTGTTTCGTTTCACCGCAAGCTTCGTGTCTGCTTTGCCGCGTGCTTTTCGAACAGGAACTGCTAAACCAGACACTAACAGATGCGAAGAAACGGTCCTGAAGTGAACCAGATTGCCACGGTACCGAAGCGAAGGATCTTCCAAAATGGAGTTCGTGGCAGCAGCCACGTTGGGAGTCTATTTCGCGTATCCCACCGGGAAATGAGTGGTATCGATCTCGAGTACACCTCTATTCGTTCAGCAGGTTCTACTCTCTTGTCATTTGCAGCTTGCTGCTCTATATCGTTTCTGCTTCTTCTGGCAATAGACAGTTTGCTCCGTGATGTTAAAACGGTTCGCCCGGAGGTACTTGGCTCCGCGTCTCCACGATAAATATGTCCATGTTGTATATCCATGTTCCACTAGAATGTTACGTCGAATATTAACTCAGAAAGAGCCTATACTCGCGAGAGATTCTTCGCAACCGGTCGTGTTCGAATGATGCTCACATTTTTCTTCAATTTTCTTCTAAACCATTGAAGATGAATCTAAACTTATCTTCGAAAAAATTACACGTCACTCTGCAGAACGTCGTAGCGTTGTTTGTTTTTCTTTTGTTCAAACAATTCATCGTAAAATAAATCATCGAATCGCGGTTTCGTTAATATTCTTATTATTCCCGCACAAACGAAAATATTGTTGTAAATAAACAAAGCGACAAATCTCCCATCTCAACGTACAATAAGTGTTTTTTTTTTTTTTTTTTTTTTTTTTTTTTTTTTTTTTTTTTTTTTTTTTTGGAAATCTAATGGTTCAATGGACGCTTTCCAAATCTCCGTACTGTCATCAGCTCACCGTGACTATCTGTAGTTGCACATGCCGATCGAAACAACGAAGACCCAACAAGGAGGGTGATGATGATCGATACGACCAAGCACAGCTGGTTACTAAGCCCGCTGATAGACATTTTGATCTTGGCACGTCCGCGCTTGTATACACAATATCCGTTCTACATATAGGTTACGATCGAATTCGTGATGCGATGGAGGGGTCGATTTATCGTTCCTGCCCGAACCTCGTCACAATACGTACCCTCTTCTCCCCGTTAAATGTTTCTTCACCGAGCACGGTCTAACGACTTCGTCTTGTGAATCGAGGTTCGAACATTGCAGAATCAATGGTTATGAATGATCTTCCATTTCCATTCAATTAGCTGGTGCATTTTACAATTTTTTTTCATAGTTTATAAAAAAAAAAAAAAAAAACGTTGCAAATCGTTGCTGTTTGAACTGATGTGAATAATAGTTAAATTCAGAATAACGTTGAAACCATCAGATTACGAACTTTCGTTCGAATTGACGTCATTGTGAAAAAAAAAAGAACTAAGTCCATGACAATAACATTGAAAAAGTTAGTCTCACGAAAGTTTTATCGCTTTCCTTTGTACTTTTATCTCGAGTTCAATTGTCGTAACGTTTGATTTGATGAAAACGTCAGGTCCTTGTGATACTATACGAGCAACTGATAACACTGAAATACCAAGACTCGTCCTTTGAAATATGATCTTGGGGTTTTTAATAACACAACATTTTTTGTCCTTGTAGATGGAATTACAAAGATTCTTCAGAAATGTCATAAAAGTCTTCAATTTCGTTTGTGTTTTTTCGAGTTTTGTGTCATCGTTCATAAATTTTCGTAAATCCAGAAAGAATGAACTCTCATTAAGAGACATGAAGAGATTGAAAAGTTGTTCAATCATATGTATAAAATTTTTAATTCCACTGTACTAAAAGTTTTAGTCAATGATATATAGCTACGCATAATGAACTACGTCTTTAATGACATACAAGCAAAAAAGACGAGTACAATTTTCATCACTGATCTGACATGTTCGTTTTTTTATGCCAGTAGCTTCTGCCACGATAAATGTCACATATGTCAATTGGCCATGGTCGTGTTGCGTATCGAATCGTGAAAAAAGCGGGCGGAATAATCGATAACATTTGCCATTTATACCGAGATGAGATGAGGCGCATCGCAGTGGAGACACACGTGAACCAATCCAATTCACATATGTATGCGCATATACACACGACATGTTGGTATATATATCCTTCGTTCGTAATTCATGATACATTTCTAATGCATAATTATGATTGGCATCGTTGAGCTGTCAGATCATTTTAATTTCATCTACTACATTCGAATATATACATTTGACGAATATTTCATGAGCCTGAATGCTCCAAGGAAAATGGCCGATGTTTACAGTAGCATAGTATAAACTCAATAAACTCTATTTATATGCATCGACAATCAAAAGTCAAAAATACGTGTCGTACTAACGTGTAACCAATGAAACGAAAATACTTTCATTTTGCTATTGCAGACGCTTTCAAGTCCGTGTCAGAAGCTCTTATTCAGCTACAGATAAGAGAGCATTTTACAAAAGAAAAAGAAGTTTTAAAAATTTTAATTTCTTTTCACTATACGCCGTTCATGTGTTTTTAATGGATAAGTGACGACCAATCCAGCGTGCGCTCGCACCACGTAACGTTCTTTCCTAACGCGACGTCACGTTGCCTGTCACTATCTAATTTTTAACTCATCAATGGCATATGGCATAAAAAATGCAAGAGAATTTTTTTTTTTTTTTAGAAATTGTACACTTTATTTACCCTATAAAACTTAAGCTCCGGCGCAGACACACAATCTGCACGTACATAAATTGTTAGTATACAGTTGTCCAAACGCAAATGTCATCTGTTGTACAAAACACGACGCATTTACGAGACTACAGCGTTTTTACGACAATACTCTCGCACATTTAATAATTCGTTCTTGTTTTACGATAAAACACATTCCCGAAGCCAACCTATCCCTCTGGCGCATAATTTAAATGGTTATAATTTTTCTCGGCGCGTGTACGACAGCGCGTATTACCCTCGAGGCGAACTTTCAAAGTTCTAATTTCCATGACCACGGCAAGTCCCTTTTTTTTACATCGATGAATCTGCCCTATCCCTCGATTCACTCCTGTAAGAGTACTCTCTTATGAACTTTGCGCCAGCACAGCTGGAAAAGAGCATTAAAGTTGAAAAAAGAAAAATAAAGAGCTAAACTTAGTTATTCCGTTCTGGAACACCGTTGGAAAAGAAGAGAGACGAATAAAACGTTATATTCGTCGAAATGTTTTCTTTGCACTCCTAGGCAATTTTAAAGCAATTACTTCGTTCTAATTAAGCGTCGTTGAAAAAGATTGTTTACTACTTTTCTTGATTTTCAACGATTCTGTAACGCTTAACCATATTTTTCTTTACTTTTCTGTTTCTAGCCGACAATCTTTGGAACTGTAGCATCGGACCTGAACCCGAAGGACGGCAACAGTCGAAGGGTGAGTAAAGTCAGAAGACATTTTTTCTTATTATTCCTATTATTTGAATGATCGAAAAAATAAAACTGTGAAGTATAAAAGATTTTTTACATGCAAATGGTAAGTGTTGAAAGTATGTCATGCTCCGAATGTGTATGAGTGGTTCATTTTCTGAGGGTGCATACCGGAACTTGAAATTTCATCATAGAAGCCACACAAGACCATGATGATTTCATTGTCTTCCCTGATTACTGATATTTCGCAAATATGAAATAAAATTAGCTCGATTTATTAAATAATAGTTTTAGGGGCCTAATCGTCTGCCAGTATGATGAAGATAAGGAAAAAGTACATTTATCGAGATTTCCCGGGAGATTAATCGGGTCGAACAACGAGAGAAGCTCATAGACTATGTGATGTGCGTCGACTTTGTTCTCTCTTCTCTTATCCGCTCGCTTTAACGAGGCTAGTTCAGGGAAAGCCTGGTATTACAGAGTAGCTCAAAAGCATTATGCAGCAAGAGAATTAAACAACGAGACTCGCGGGGCTAAAAGCTCGAATATCTTGCCAAGAGAGAAGCAGTTGGAGAAATCCTTGCTTGTAGGAGGTGCTAACCCATGGGACATTTTCATCTTTCTTCTTGGTTGGAACGCACCACGGGGAATAGTCTTGTCAGGCCTTGGTCTTCGTAATGAGTAAAAATCGTCGTTAAGTCGCGTCAAGGCACTAACCACCGCAGTTGAGATAGCGGGGGTGGTTCCCCTAATTAAAAGTTACTGCTGCGCCAAGTGGTTCAACCGCTCCACATCATTTTTTCCTCTTTTTTTCTCTGTTCTCCACGGACCAACGATTAAAAACTTTGATATCCTAAAAAAATTATTATCGCGTACGTAGGCTCGACTGTTTTTGTTTTTATATTTTTTAGTTTCATGATCGTGCTGCTGAATTATTTTAAGATGTATGACACAAAAAAATGGTGTTGTTTTTGAAACCCTGAGTGGCGGACTCAATGTGAACAGGTTTTTCTATTTTATCAACTTTATGATGAATGGAAGAAAACAGAAACCATTATCGGTTTACATAATTTCCAGTCAACCATAAAACGTTGTACTGTTCCAGTACAGTGTAAAAAATACTCATAAACGTGCAGGTGGAACGTTGCACTTACATATCGTATAGATTCCCTGGAGCAAAAGACACTTGAAAAATGTTGTGGGAAAGTACTCCACGTCCGAGTCGCGATTTCGCTTCGGGGAGTAAAAACACGAGTAAGGAAAAACCCTACCCGCAAATCTTTACAGACACACACATAAGTACGTATTGGAGATATGTGTATATATGTGTTAGGGATAAAAATGTTTAAGCGTTTCCAGTGTCGTTCTATTGAAAATCGACAGCTGGAAAAATTCCATCAGTTACCCTTTCCTTTCCCCCAGGCGTTCCAGGAGGATACTACATAAAATAGTACTTCATGGGAAATGTCGTGAAAATCTGTGACGAAGATTTGTGAATATCGTACGTAGATGAACGTCATATAAGAGATTTGCGATTGAAATACGAAAAAGAAATGCGAAAAGAAAGAATAGATGTAAACGTTCGAAAGGATTCGATGAAAGACTCGAACGTCATATTTGTCGAGGGTAAATATTGCTGACGTTGAGCGAGACGAGAAGAAAAGAAGAAAACATTCTCTCCCTCTATCGCCCATGGTTTGGTTATGAATATAAATATCGTCGTTGGTTGTCGACAACGCGTCTTCGAGATCTAATAAAGCAACGACATATATATACATACATGGATATGGCTATATATGTGGATGAATATAGATTACGGAGCATTGCATGAAAAAAACGGAAAATGCTCTTGGCGTTCTGGCAAATAATATAGATTATCGTGATATTAATAATAAATTCCATGACTGCAATTTTCCTCGTTGTTCTCTTTTAATTTTCAATATAATTTTTTATCAATCGAATGATTTTCTGAGATTAAATACCCACTTTGACGTTGATGGAAATAAGCATCGAAAGTTGTTCAATAAGTGAATGATCAATTCAGCTGCGAACTGGGTTAATGAAAAAAAAAAAATCGTTATTGGATTGGATCCTATCTTTAATCGATTGCTTCGGTCGGTGTTGTCTTGGATCACCAATTAAACGACATGCGCCGAGGTTGTTAATCTTGTGCACAATTCGCACGACAGGGTCACATAATGTGCAATTATACGTATATGTATACAAGAGACTAATTCTCGTCTTGAGCGACATAAATTCACTGTCATCGCATGGTACGAGAGCTGGTTTATTCACGTAATCACGATGAGCAAGCCATCGGTAGTCTCGATATGGAGGAGCTAGGGGATTCAACGAAGAGGAACGGGGAATGAGATTCTCTGATCAAGGATCAAACCGATGGTCCAGTATGGATGTAGTCTGTTCGAAACGTAGTGCAGAACATTCGAACTAGAGTGAATGACACCTGACACCCTGCTGGAATCAATGATCGAAGTACGTGTGGTCGACGGATAATCCGTAACAATTAGACAACCGAACAATCTGTCTTGTCCTCTCTTTGTTTTACACTTGTCCAATCCCTGGAAACTACATCAACCAGTGACGAATGGTTGCCTGAGAGAAGTGTACAAAAAATGGATTCATCGCGTAGAGACTTTTCTCAATGGGATTAGTGAAGTGTATTTCAAAAATTGAAATCAATGGCCAAGTCGGATGAAAAGGTTGGGAAAGCCTTGTTCACGTCAAAGTAACGTTAAACCCTACTAGTATTTAGTGATCGCATTTGTTCTGTCGCCCTTTCAGCAGTGTGTGTTTTCTCATTCCAACGTATGCAAGCATTCTAGACCCGTAGATGTTACAACGTTAACTAACACAGACGCGGATTTGCTCACTTGATGCAGCGACATGCTGGATACGACCCTTCAATCCCTCAACCTAATACTCAATAACGTACACATCAGTTCCCGTACACACGTATAAGCATGAGTTTCCAACGGATACCGGAAGTACGTAGACATTCTATAGTTTGCCTGCCACTCGAGAAACTCTCGAAACTCTCGAAGCAACTTCAACGCGGCAACGATCCGATGACCCTCTTGTCTCGATATTCTCAGTGTACTCGTACTTCAAAGAGCAAAGAGGCATGAAAGGTTAGGTGACAAATATAACAACATCAGATATTTTATTGGAAAACTACCACACTCCAAATACAGGGAAGGTCTATAAACCTTGTAACCCAACTGCAGCGTCTTCTTTACTCATATTTATTGCTAAGCCAAAATAAGTGAGGTAGTGACCAATAAGAGATAAGACATAAGTGGTGACCCAATGATGCACTTTTGATATAATAAACAGGAACAACATGAAATGGGTCAGCTCTTTGCCGATCTCTTTTGCGATTAGACTCACTTTCAACCTATAGATGGTTCCCCTATATATTGTAATATGGAAATTTAAGAAAATTAGATTATATTTTCCATATATGGAATAAGGGGTCTGCTGCTTTAGAGTGGGCCCTGGGGCAAAGTGCTTTCGTTCTTGTGGATCTATCTGGGTATAAAAGTGTGCAGCAATTCGACTGACACTGAACACTATCACAATAGAATCCTACGTGCACGTGTCATTGATATGGTGTGCGGCATATTTTATACATGTACAAAATGTGCCCACATAGAAACGCGATCTAAGCTTTAGCAACACGTCGAAGCAGCTTTCTCAGTGCAATACAACGTAACACGGTGTATTCTCATTCCCCGGGAGACTAATAACAGTAACAATGGCGATAAACGTCTTTATTATCCGGTACGGGCCGAGATGAAGGTGCTTGTAGTGAAAGATGCTTCAACCAGATAAGGGAAACGAAGCAACAAATTCTACAGAAATTGCGGTTTCCTGGTGTACACTGCAGCTGGTGGTACTGTTACCAGTCGCATAGACGTGTACACGCACTTTTGAATGAGCCTTGAGCATCTCTTCGAAGCCCTTGGAGGTATACGATTGGTTATAGTGGGTACTTGATGTGGCAGAAGCTATAATTGAGCGACCTAAGGAAAATTGAAGTATTGGCACATAACGATATACTACTATGGAACCTTTAACTATGAGATACAAACCGATCGATCATAGCATGTACTAATAGAACGACTGGTACTCTACCGAGATAACAAATTTGTACCTGTTATTTCGAAATGAGTGGTAACCGTTTGACACGCCTAACGCAATTTCACGGATACATAAGTGCGCATTATAAACTGTAACTCCATGTACGCCTAGTTTTATCTACTAGTGCCATTACATTCAGTCTACTTCATTGCTAAATAGCTATTTGCATGAAGCCAGCCATCGATTTTATTCATTTAGACTCATCTAATACATCTGCATTAGTTAAACTGTATGCTCACAAAAGCATAGAGAACAACAGGCGTTTGCATCGACGCACAATAAACGTGAGCCAAGCTCACGCAAATGGAAAACCCTTTGCGGTCTGCAAATACGAAGCATGTACCAATACTCCATTTGTGACTGAGAGCTGGGGAGTAGATCACTCGTACATACAATCGAGCGCACCCAGCGGTAATCGCAATGCGTTATGTTACTCACTGCACAGTCTGCCTCGATGAGTATTGGTACGAATTTGCCAGTGAACACATGATTAAACTCAATAGCTACGTTCACCGGGGGATTTTCCTGAGACTAAAAATGACTGCAAATTAATCGTAGGCTATCTTCATGTCTAGTCAATGAGGAACGTAGTGGAAAAATTCGCTTATCAAATCAAACAAATGTGATGCAATATGGAAATTATTTAAAAAATTTACAGGCCAATCATGGGGCCAAAAATAACAGGTATCGAATCTAATAAAGCAATTTTGAAGTTAGATTGAAAGGTTATAGTAGGAAAGTTGAATTCAGAATAACGACATAAAGCAATGCATCAATCACTGAATTTGATATCATCATTTGGCCATCGATTCGTACGAATAGTGGTTTATAGCAGGGTCACAAACTATGTAGTTTCTCTCCATAGATTACTGTGTACCATACGTCGTGTCGCCTCGACGTGTTCGCCGGGAGGATTGTTGAAGGTATCTACACAAGCATCGTGAACCGCAACACTGGAGGGATGCTCACAGAGACATAGACAGATGGGTCTCGCTTTCCTTGCTCATACTTGATTGAATACATATGTGTCACAGACTTCTCGTGAGTTTGACGAATACCAAGAAACGTTGCAAATTGGAGAACCATAGCTTTCCGTGTATTCTCTGTAGAACCTATAAACATATAATGTACAACACAAGGGAATATGACGTGACACATACTACGCTCGTGACACATCTGCAAAAGGCATATCAAGATATTATGTGGGTGACTATGATAGCAATGTGGATGTATACATCTTGGTATGTACTTACCAAACATGAAGATGCTTTTCACCTAAGCAAACGCTTCCACAGTAATTGCTTTCTCTACTCATTTTTGAATTTCGCCAGAAATGATACTAAATACAGTGACTTTGATTACTATCTCTTACTCTTGACAAACCAAGAGTTCAAACCATTTGTTTTCTCTCTGCGTTGTGGGAAATTCCGTCACCACTGATAACTATATTACGCTATTTATATACAATTGAGCATGTAGAAAAGCGAGATCTTATCAGAACGGTTTCTTGCAGAATATTTTCGTTCTTACCCTCATGTACCCGTGGTACAGTGATGTACAGCACTGTCCACTGCATTTACACATTGCAAAACGGTACTCAAGCTGGCGGGTCAGAAAGAAAAAATTCTTTGTCGTACCGTATTCGCTAATTTGTGCGCACAATGATGAATTAGAAGGTTTCACTTGTTAAGTGAAAGTCTCAAACTCTAAGTACAGACTAAGACTCTAACTTGAAAGTAAAAAGGGCGGGAACGAGGAGGGTTTCCCCGATCCGAGTATGGGACGTTGGATGTGAAGGAAAGCGAAGAGTTTCGAACAAAAGTGATTTTTTTTGTTAAAACTACTAGCAAAAATTACAACGACAAGCAGTAGCAGTCGGAAATAAAATGTATAGACAGACGGCAGAGAATGCCTATCGTACAGTTGGTCGGTTCTTAAATGCCTTTGGCATTCCCTTCTATTACTCTGAATGCAACCCATTCATCTCTATCGAAGCTCTTCTCTCTTTATCAACCTATTACACCTCCGTACTTTAGACTTTTCCTGAAAGGGGTATAGTCATCAAAGACCTCTAATTTACAATGGAGAACTTTCGCATATTTAAAGTACTTGGAGGCCTGAGTCGAACGCAAATGGTAGAGAAGAAAACTACTGTAATGACTTTATAAGGCCAGACTATTCCTTTATTACGAGTGGCGTTCATACACTTTGGTCTGAATGTCCAGCAAAAAGATAGTACCATTCAAATGCTAAAAAAATCGTAGTTTTGACTATGCAGATAAAAGTAGCACGACCAAGCTGTCTAAATTTTGCGGGAGTCTTGTCGAGGCTCTTACCACGACTTGCCTATAAAATCTTCCCGGTCATCTTGCTGTGACTCACACCAGACACCCAAAGCTCACAGAAACTTTCCGAATATATTTTTTTTGTTAACGATACTCTCAGAGAAGGATCTTGCTCATACGAATTTTGTTCTGCACGGGATTCTTACCGTAGGTTGTCAACATGATTGGTAGCCATTTACTTTATATTCTCCACGGCAGCCTGAGTGCTTGTGATCATTCAATTAAATACTGAGAAGTTTTTACTCACATTTTGGTTATGATTCTGTTTTTATTTGGGTGTCTTTTCATAAAGGGTTTATCATGGATGTTTCCAATACATTTCAGTCAATATACCCAGTTACAGATATAGCTTCTAAAGGGTTGAGAAATGAGGAAACTAGTAGAACGCGAACGCCAGTAATTACGAATAACTAGACTCATCACGGAGCACCGCTTGCTGAGAGCCCGCGTTTCTGCTCTTGGTGTTCACAGTGGTACGAGTCTTCAGTAATAAATCGAGCAGGGGGAAACACGACGTGACGCCTGGGGCTGCTCTCACCTCGTTCGCTCTTGCGCCCACTGTTCCCTCACTACGTTTGTTCACTGGCACATTTTCTCTCATTTATTAAGGATCCACTCGGGTGCAAAATGATGAAAGATCGTCATATTTGCTGCTTTGCTAACCGTATGCCACGTCCAACTTGCCCACTAAATTACATCACTCCGGTCCTTCGTTTAGGTCAACAAAATTTATTCCCAAAGCGAACTTACGCGTCAATATACTCTCTGCAAAATTATGGGCCAAGCGCTTTATGGAGTAGAGTCATTTGCCAATTACGCCAGAATCATTTTTCTCCCTTTTCAACATTTTTATCGAGTCGCTATCCAAAACTTTTCAGTGTTAATGTTTGACATCTTCGTTTCTTATCGCTCACTATCTACTCATGACAACATTGCCGATGTTACTTTCGGTGCCAAGACCGTCTATGTGGCATTAACGCCACTTAGTCAAGAGGAATTTAACCCTCGAAGCACGCAACGACCTCGCTTCACCGTCATATCATAACCATGAGTGGTAAGATGACCGTCGGGCTAGGATGGAAACGAGCAGCTGGCCTGGCCAGGCAATTTCAGGTAACGGTATGAACGGTACTTGCTTGTATCTCTATATCGGTTAGAAGTATACAGTACTGTGGTATAGCTCGAGAGAAAAAAAAAGCAGTAGTCTGATCTTATCGACGGATGCTCCATTGCCGCTTCCACACTGATACGCTGTCCTCTACCTATCTCACCGGCCAACCGGTATTAGCCATACCTTCCTGGTTGTACGTTACTATATATTTGTATATATACGGCTATAACCAAGAACCTCGACGAGCTGCACCGTCCCTCGGGGCTTTTGGGAGATTTGCATAACCCTTCTCTACCCTAAACAGGCAGCATCAACCTGATGCTCCGAGCGTACGGGCCAGTAAGTGTAAGTGGATCTGGCCAAAAAGTTTTGGATAAAAGCCATGTGTAGGTCGAAACAGAATTAACCTTATCTGGAATAAAGATTTGTTCAACTCATTAGCAGTTGGTGACAATCCTCGCAGGTATTTTTCTTGCATCATAAATAAATTGGGATAAGTTGAACTCGGAGGTAATTCTTTCCATTCACGGGTTATCAGGAAAGATTTTACAATGGCATATTAAGTCAGATGTCATAGGTGAAGCTCTTATGACTTGTGAATGTAAATGATGAGATGTTTCAAATAGCTAACGTACTAAAACGAAATGAGTAAATTCATGAAGAAGTCAACGTTGTGGATATGCGCTTAGGTCACTGTAACTAGAGTTTGACGAAGCGGTTTGGATAATGACAATTCCTGTATGTTTAGTTCATTGGGTGCTTACTAGCGCATGCAAACGTCCTTTGAACGATCACCGATTCTATCTACTATCTCCCAGAAACTTCGAGATTTATTGTAGTGCTTGTTCGGCGTAGGTGCAAATGCTTATGTCCCTTGGAGCGTATTATGGATATACATCCCGGTAAAGTGTGATACAATATATTCGGTAAATCAAATACACGAATAGTCGTAAAGTCTTATGAAACAGACTGCTAATGTTTGCGGAGGATGATCACTTGAGCGAAACGGAATGAAATGGTTTGGTGTCGATTATGTTAAATTGTACTCATAGTGCGTTTCAAACGAACTTTGAAACGGAATAGCAAACTGCAATCCTGCATTTTTCTAGTTCGTGTGACGTTTCTTTTCAATTTTCCATGCATGGTCATTACAATTACATTTACGCCACAATCCTTTGTGATGCTGACAAACGCCTCAATCGTATTCCACTCAGCAGTTCCGTCAGCTATGGTGAACGTTTCTGCCCCGTGTATCGTCAACGAATTTCATGTGTCATACGATTGCGTGCAAAGCGATATTTAAACGAAGCGGAGCAAATGTGCGTAGGAGTACAACTGATGTTCGAGGCTTGGTTCCGACGTTCCGTGGTTTTCCGCAACGCAGCACGCACGTTGTCCCGTTCAGTTACATATGAACGTAGTATTATTTTAGCGTAGTTTATCTCACTGGCTGATTCACACTGGGAACTGGAAAGCATTCGTATAAACCGAACGGCTAGCAGCAGGTCTCGTGCTCGTTCGCACGTGGCAAACCAAAATTTCCGGTGGTGAAGTCATCGACCGACACCACGACGGAGCTCCCCAAGAGCGTGGAAACTAGCCTGAAACACCGATTTGACACCGCAACCAACTGTATACCAACTGCGGTAGATCGCGCAGTTCGGGATCGTGCCTAAATACAATACTACTCGTAGTTTACTATATCTGCCTGGAGTATTCTCATGACGTGTGTGTATATAGTAAGAAATCGAATAGCAGCGGATGAGAGGGAGGGGAAGGGATGGAGAAAGGGGATTGGTTTTGCCAAGGATGAGAGCAGTCGGCTCTGGAGTATCGAGGCAATTTGTCACCTGTACCGACGCCGAACCCGCCCGTGGTCGCCCGTTTGATGGGCTTAGATTAATTACCCCTGTCGGTGGATACGCTCACACTTATAGGCATATACACGTTTAGAATCGAGTATACGCAGCTCGACGGCTTGCCAACGCGTTCAGTACATGTGCGTCGTTGCCCTCCAAACTGGAAAGCAGATCACGGCACAGTTTGTCTGCTTCACCAACTTCATTCACACTCCGTAGCGGGCATGATACCCATGCTGTATAGCTAATTTGTTTTCCGCGGTGATTTTCAATAAAACAATACAGATGCCTCGCTTTCAAGAGCGACTTTGTTGATTGCACTGAAAAAGAAGAACAAAAACAATGTGGATAAGAATGATGGGCTGCTCCAACTCATGCACCGAAGTAAATTATTCAACATTAAACGTTTGATGAGGAGGATGAATCATTTTTTAAAGTTTCCGAACGGTTTTAAATTGATCCAGATACCAGAAAACTTTAATTTCGTAACCTGTACAAATCCCTGTCGTTTTGAAACGCCATTTGGCTCAATAGATGACATGTACCACGAGATACGAGAGTATACGACGAATGAACAAAACAGTGGAGTAAAAACCCAGTTGTACTGTATCTCACGGACACCGGTTAAACACGATGTAAATTAATCCTTTTAAACCATGTACGCTCCAGCTTTTCTCACTTAATCCTTCGGGAATGTCCGAATAAATACCTTTGTTTCACCTCCGGGCTCGGTGTCCCACATTGTTTAGGCAGAAGCTTTTTTCTACTCGCCACTTTTCTTTCGATATATACACGCGCGGTTTTCCATCCGATGTTCATTCAACTATTTTCAGTCTTTTATTTTAATTCGTCAAAGCTATACACATTTTTTTAGTTTAAGAGAAGTTAAAAATTGGTAATTTAATAGAAATTTTAAAAGAATACCTAAAGTACTTGAACGTCAACTCATTTAAGTATGCACATAGTATATTAGAAGGAAACTTCGGGTTGGTGTTACATACACCCGTAAGGGAGTTTCTACAAAGCTTGTTCGTGTTCTCAGAGCTTTCGAATCGGTTGTTGGAAATCTAGTGAATACATTCGGAGCACGGAAGCAAGGTTGATGTGGTAGGAACAATGAGCTATCGAACTTCGTCAGCAGACCAAAGTAAGCGAGCAGCTCAATTCATTATTAATAGGTCTGGTGGAAGCGGTCGCCGGACGTTCCTGATCCGGGTAACTCTACGTTCACATTATTCTGCATCCCTTGACCGGAGAGTCTTCATTCAAACTATATCGCCAGTGCAGTCAACCGGATGCATCATTTTTTGTTGTGTCTTCATTTTCTATTCCTTACAACCGGCACCGGAAATTATACATCGCGTTTTCTTACATTAACAAGCACATCCGTTGGTACGGTGTGCAAAAGAACTTGCAGAGATCCATGACCCAAGATTAACTTGCTTTCAGACATTCTCAAATATTTAACCTGGTTCCTATAAATATTTGATCTACGGCTTCTTCGTCTTTCTTTACGCTGTCTCTCCTCTTTCTTCCTCGACTCCTCTCATTCTGTTTCTCCTTATCTTCGTACCTCCTGCTCCTGTACAATCTTCACACATAGTACCGCAGTAAGCCACTGGAAGGAGCTGGGCAGGACTTACAGTTTTCCTCCACCACAACTAAACTGATACAGTAAGAGAAGCTGTGGGTAACTGAGAACTTCGAATAAGGAAAAGCCAGCAAACGCAAGAAGGCTTTGTTGTTTATACACTTCGAAGTTACTCCATGAAGGTTGGTCGAGTGTCGGTAGCTTAAGCTTGCCCACGGGTATTTCATAAAAGAAGAGATCAAGTAAGAATTCTCTCAAATATGCCCAGAACTAGTCAAAGAATCGTAACATTGTGGTACATCTTGATAGCAGGTGGCGCTTCTCGTCGAATTGGAATTATATCATGTTGAAGACATTCAAAACCCTTGACAATTAAAAGCCCATCCTTGCATGACATAAACTCGTAAATTATCGAAAGTGGGTTCACGTCACCGGACGGATGTTAAGTCGATGAAAATAAAGGCACAAAACGCTTTCATCGATCAGATAACAATAAATCAATGCAAATCCTAGCCCATGATGCAGATCAGGCGAGAAGATTTCGGTATCTTTGTGGGAACCGGGTCATGCAAGTTATATGGTATACGATGGGTCTCTACGTAAATAAAATAAATACATCAGCTCAGCGAACCAGATGTTTATCCATACAAGGAATGGTCCTGTTGATCTGACTATGGCTCGAAGACGAAACGCGTTAGACGAGAAGGATAAACATTTAGCTATATAGAACAAAAGATAACGGTGTCCTAGTAGAGGCGCCGAGGACCAAACGGAATTCAAATGTATCTTTGCTAGAGCTTCGTTCGTTCAGCAAAAATTATTCTGCCTTCACTGTCCTATCCCGGCTTTTACTTTACACTGTTCTTCTGAAATATTGAGGTCTGTGACACACTGTGAATAAGAAGTCAAAGGAAGTATATTTTGCTTTGGTTCTGTCATCGCTTAGTAAAGCGACAAGTTTTTTTTACCCTTCCGACTACCATTGCACCACGCAACATGCATAATCATGGTGACCATTATTATACCTATAATGCAGTTCTAGCGTTGAAAGGCAAGATGTTCTTTTTGGAGATTCAACGTTTCAGGATATTCATGTCGTGATGCATAAAATCGAAAATGCCGAATCATCACTAATAAAATGTTAGTTTTCAAGCATTTTGGGGGTCGTTGGAAAGATTTGTTGAAAAGTCTGTGTTGAGAGACGAACTTTAAAGTTGGCACGGGTAACATGTATATCTCGACAACGAGAAGATGGAAAGCCCATTGGCGAGCTGACGGGCGCGTTTTTCTAACCATGATTCTCGTCTTACGTATCTGTTTATCTTCTGGCTTCTCAGACGATCCTCTTTCCTTGCTGAATCTTTGCCGCTTCGAGTTTTCTTTGCCCTCCGCCTCCTCTTCCTTCTCACCCACCGTCGTTTCTACTCTTTTTCTCGTCTGCGTTACGCTTTCGTTGCCGCTCTCTACTTCTTTCATGTCTTCATGCTCCCTAGGGAGAAACGAATAGAGAGCGTAGAGAACTCGTGATGAGGGTTGCGCGCGTAAGGGGACTCTTCCGTGCGTATTAAAATCAGTCTCTAGAACTTTTGAGGTAACTTCCACTGCCGCTGTTCACTCTTTTCTCTCATGCGCCCTCTTTCTCGCTTTCTATCTTTAATAGTGATGCTTCTATTTCCTGTTGGCGAGCTTTCGCTTGGAATTTTCTATCGTCCATATTGCCCCGCATCCAAGTTTGACACCCTATCCACTCTCCAAGAATCGCTTAAGGTTAAAGAGATGCCGCCGCCTTGTATACATGAGAATGTGATAAGATATAGAAGAAGATCAGTGCCGCAAAAGATAGATACACGAGTGTAGACGTTATCTTTCGAGCAGACAAGAGAAAGCAAAAGTAGAGAACAGAGTGAGTGAGTGAGTGAGAGATAAGGATAGCTAATACGAAACTATCGTTGGATATAATAGCAGGAGATAGGAATTGCCTCAACGAACTTACCGTAGACTAATTCTACGAGACGATTGAAAATTTGCAAGTCGATGAAAGCGTTTCGATGAAAGGATTAGTGACCCAAGTTGGCCCATTGTTTGCACACAAAAGATTTACTTTTTTGTTTCGCTCCTTGAAGATAGTCGAGGTTTGCTATAATGATTACTGCGATTTAACTATTATTTATCGATACACTTATCTGAAATATTATAACGATTCACACAGAAAGTAGATTTATTGAAATCTACTTGGATCGTTTATTCTCTATTTTTTAATTTCAATTATCACAAGTTCTATTTGCTTCAACAAAAAATTTGCTGATGAGCATCGCGAGGCATTTTTTACATACGAATTAGGCTCCAAATGTGCATGAATTTGTAGCAACCAAAGATTTATTGTTCTTACTGACGATATCTATGAACACGAAATCAGTTGTGAATTTTCATACCAGCACGTACGGTTGCAGATCCATGGAAATATTATTAATTAATGATATAATTGAATATGATATCAAGAGTGTTTTGAAAGTCATTTTTAATTAAACTTCATGCTTGTTATATTTTTCAAACTTTTCTCACATTAAAAACCACAAAACTAGGCTCAGAAATATAAAAAAATTCAGATGGAAGAAAATTAATCCGAAAAAATGTATTTTCATCTTGTTATTGAAGTGTGGCATGAACTTGAACTGAACAAATTCTTTTTGTGTCACTTGGATGATAAGAAACTTTTAGCTCGAGTTTTTGTGCTGGAACTGCAATGAGATCATCGCAGACGATCTGCGGCATACGGATTAATTATCTCAAGAAAGTTTCCGCGGGAAGCAATAAAAGTTTGAGGGCAGAAACTGCGATGAAGACAGCGAATTGTTTAATTCCCTTCAGCAAATACATGCCACATTAAACCGAACCGGTTTCTTTTATGTGCTCGGGCTTGAGAGTTTTTTTTTTAAACTTATATCGAACGAATTTTACAATAAAATCTTTGACGGTTAGGGTTTTTACATGATTACGGAAGACAATGCTCGAGTTAACGATCATTTGCAAAAGGTTCTGTAATTCATCAGGATTTCTCGTGATTTCTCGGCTATTCGAACATTTTACATCGACCTTTGTCAGCACATGTAATTTTCTCGTGTACGACGAAGAACTATGAGCAAAATGAACGTCCGACGTTTTGAAAAGTGCATGGACGATGTTAAGGCGTTCTTTTCCATACAGACTCTGATTCCACACGATCGATGGAAACAAAGTCACTGACTGGTTTTCCCGACAATTTGGGTCGGCTGATTCAATAGCGAGAGAAAGGCAGAAACGAAAAGGGTGAATGGCCCGCAAGGATGTACAAGTATACGATTTTCCTACATCCCGAGACACGACTGTGAGTGATTTAGCGAGCGATTGTCTTCCGCAAGAATGCAACGACGAGAGGCCGAGAACGAGATGGTGACTCGAAGAATCCCTTGGGAAGTTTACGTGCAGAAAACATACAAATAGTCGATGCACAACGTTTGAAAAGGTGACCACCGATAAATGGTTTTTCTTTCAATATTCGATTTCGTATATAGGGGCTTTCGCTGCGTCTCAAAATGCTGATAAATGAGATTTAGTTGAAAAACATTAAAGTTGAGGAATCCACCACAATACTTTTTGTTGCACAAGCCAACTTTTTTTTTCTTTACAGGCCAAATAAACACGAGTTTAGTGCATGGCATTCGCGTCACTAATTTTCTCCCTGCTGAATATTCAGTATTCTCTTTCACCGTCACTCGAGCAGAGACGCTATAACGATTTTCCAAAACTCCTTGCAACTCGATTACACCAAATTAAGCTGATCCGTCAGAATGTTCCATCAACCGTAAGCCCCGAAGCCTCGTTGCCTTCTCTCTCGTTGCAGATAAATTTAAAAAAATGTGCATATTCTTTTTGAACTCATGAAATTAACATATTTTTCGTATAATAAAGTTTGTTAAGGAGAGTGCTGTGAGTAGTGGGAACGAGGAAGAATTATTTACTCGAGCAGTCCCGTAATATTGTGAATATCGCCTTGGAAAAGTATAGAACGAAAAGTTTACTTTATAACATGGCCTCAAGGGCCTTTCCTCTCGAAATATCTGTAATTCCCCTCTTGAACTCTCTCGTATCTTTCATACAGTGCACTGTTACGTGCCATTTTCATCGTTCCAATAAGCTTAAGTAAAATGGAAGGTTCTCCAAGGTGTGGCTCAGCATGATCGCTCGAACATTACGAAAACGAAACGTTTATATGTATATATATATACGCACATATCCCAAAAATGATCTATCGCTTTCCTAATATCAAATATGGAATATACAGTGTGTCCTGAAAGTAAATGATTGAATTTTAAAAACAAAAGTCTTTCAACGTTCTCGTGCCTGATGCACCAATAACGATATTTTAGTTATTCAGTGTATGACTAACAGCAGCTAAAAATTCTCCACTAGCTCTTCAGTATTTCGAAATGTAGTAATCCTCCATAGTTTAAGTGCGATTTTGGGCACTTTCTATATATCTGATGAAAGATCATATAGGCTTGAAAGGAAGAGTAAAGGGTGGTTGGTGCAAAACGACGCGTCGACGGGGTTCGGTGTAATTAAGCGAGGTAATACATCTTGAAAGGGGCCTCGTGTTGAGGTCACAGCGGCTTGGGGTTCCTTCGCTTTTCCAGCACCGATTCCCGTCATGTGATGCACTGAGGCTCGAGCGACCCAAAGGCACAGAATGAGTTTCCTATATTCTGCTCTTTCTCTCTCTCTCTCCCTCTTCCTAGAAGAACGATATAGTCGCGAAGAGCGATTTTCCACACTCATTGTGTTCGAGGTTGGGATTCTCCAGAGAAGGACCCCCAAGATGCTCGCACGAAAATCAGTGGTGTCTCTCGCACTAGAACGTACTCAATCTTCGAGCCATAAACGCGCGCGAAACCCACTCCCTCTCTCTCTCTCTCTCAAACTCTATACCTTTCTCTTACCTCGTTGCTGATCACCCAGACACTAAATTGCCTTCTGCGCCGACCTCGCGTAATCTCGGAAGTAATCTTCCTTGGTGAACAAGGAATACACTTGTGGTTGCGTCGACGATGACGGTCTATATGTATGGAGAGAGATATAGAGATACACGATTCAAGCAAGTATACATGATGTATGAATTTTCTGACGGCGTTTCGTATACGCGCTGTACATACAAGTTCATTTTTGTATTTATCGTTTCATAAAATTTATTCTTTGGAAAATGTATCCAATTACATTTATCACCTCGACGGAGGAGTAAAAATTCGTCTGCCATAAAAACACTACCATATTAAGGTTTACCAACTAAAAAAAGGGCTAAAATCCACAGAATTTTAGGGCACATTCGAAGTGATTTTTTGTAGTTAATTTTAAAGATCCAGTTACCTGCAACTCATCGGTTCAGTACTTGGTGTATTTTTCCACATAGTTTCTACCTCCTTCGAGGAAAGAATTGAAAAAAAAGCGAAAGCTAACGGAGATATCTCAACTGGATTTGCGACTTTTTCAATGCCCGTCACAAAACGACACCCCGCCGAGCGAGATAAATTACATTTGGATGATCCTTCTATCGGGGTACACGTCAAGATGTCCCAAGCTTCGCTGGCTCTTCTGTCGTTATATGAGCTCGTATACCATGTGGACTCTCTCACGCAAAAGGGCTTTACAAATATTCTCATACGTACATTTTTCAAGACTTCTTGGCAGTGACAAGAGACCAAATTATATCCAACTTTTTTTTTTTCTTACTTCCTGTCAAACAAGTTTGTCACAAAGAAAGAGGTGCCAAAGAATTTGATTGATAAATGCCTCAAATGCACTAAGAGTCCTTGAAAATATATTTATGTCCATAGCCATTTGTGATTGGATTTGAAGATAAAAATATTTGAAATACCAATGATTGACCATTTAAAAAAAAAAATGTTTTTACAGAATTTAACAATTTGAAATAAAATTAATAGATCTTTAAAGACAATCGAAAATCTGTTAATCAAACAATTTTTAACATCAATGTTATGATTATTTAGATTTGCAAAAAGTTTTTAAAATAAAAGCTTCACGTAAAATGTCAAAACCTATGAATGCTCCACATCAGCACTTGCACAGTGCATGTAATATGAAACTTTTTATGTATTACGTTATTTTTCCTGTATCAGAGATGAAAATTTTGCTTTGTACAAATTCCCAGTAGAGAATAAAGGTAAAACAGCGATTTTCCTTCACTTTCCGCTTTTTCTCTGTATTCAACCAAGTCATACAAGCAGGTCGTATATTACGTTCATTTCAATTCTCGAAATAGCGTACCTCGATGTGCATACGAACGACAGAGCAAGATATTTAACTTTATATGAATATTTGCCAACTTGTGATATGAGGTTTGCCATTTTTTGATCCTTAAGCACACAGCGAGATTAAATGTAGGCGCACAGGTAGCGCGTGATTAAGTTTTCCTTCGCGTCTTAACGCGCTAAGATAAATCCTGCAAGGTTTTCTGCAGAATTTCTCTGACCTGGTTTTCGCTATTTCTACTATGAAATTAAACAAATATGTGACTAAATGTATAAATAAGTTTAAAAGTTCGTTCGACGTTCGACGTTCGACGACACATCGTAAACACCGTTTACGATATGTTTAAAAATTTAGAACAAATAACAAATTTAAAAAGTCAATATTTTATCAAAAACTTGGAAAATTTCGCGAACAAATCGCGATACGTGAAATATCCGTATCAGGGATGAAAAATTTGTGAGAGTGTACAGAAAAATCAGTAAGCAATTAACGTTGAACTAGAAAACGAGATTCGAATAGAAAAAAAAAAAAACACATTACGAAGGGGAGAAAATTCGGTCAAGAAGCCGAGTCCAAACGGCTTGGTCGAGAACACTCTGCGTATTCAAGCTTTTCGTTATTCCCGTATTTACCAGGCTCTAGAGGTACTACCTCTTTTTCTTTCTCTCTCAACTGCAACGGTATCGTGAGTACTCGACCCCCTTCCATTCCGCACACATTATATATTCATCATGTGCGCTACATATGACATGCATTCATGGATATATTATATAGTATGTGCGCATAAGTATGTACACGTTAAATATAGCATGACGATGTGTATGTTCGAAAGACGAAGTAGAGGAATGGGGACGAATGTGCTCTCTACACACATGCTCGAGATAGTGACTCCATGGATGAATTTCTAGTGGTATCTACACCCCTTTCCCATTTCGCCCAAACTACTTGTCGGCCCTTTTCTTGCCACGTCTCGCTGGCCTCATCGAACTTCTTTTTTTTTCTTTTCACAACTTCCAATTAAAGACTCATTATATTCGTCTCACCTTCGACTTTATGAATTTACCCACAGCTCTTTCATAGAATGACAATTTATATAATTCACCAAAAAGTTATTTTACTTCGATCCTAATGATAAGTTTACACTGGAACAGTCTCTGAATAAAAGTAACATTGGCTGCAACAGCGTAGCGTTGAAAAAAAAAAAAAAAAACATTAAATTCTCTAGATCATTGAAGCATTAGGTTTCGAGTGAAGATTATTGTGGTTGCATTTCTCTTTGAAGATACGACTACATTCTGATATTCATACCAATGCCTTTTTAACCTTTTAATCTCTGTATTCTCGGTATGCAAGAAGTCTCTTTTAGTCAAAGCAAATGGGGAAACAGTTTTTAGGCTGAAATCCTCGGGCCACGAAATTAAGCGCCACAAAGAAAGACATGGGATGCAAAAACAAGCAATGAAGTAAAAAAGTAATTAGGTTTAGAACAATAAAATAAAAGAAATTGTCGTCGAGAGTTGGAGAATAAAGGAATTAAAAGAAAAAGAGAATAAAGGAGAAAGGAGAAAGGAGAAAAGGAAAAGGACAAATGTTTGATGCATAAGGTCGTCTCTATAACGTTAAGAGCAAGAGAATAGGGTGGAACTATGAAGAGTACAGGCAGTGAAGGTCAGAGGGAAAAGGGAAGGGCTGGAGAGCAGAGAATATTCGGAAAATTACTTTGCCGATTATCGCCACGGCCGCCCCTTTGAACATGAAGCAGTTCGTCATAATCCTTTCAGTCATGGAACTTCCTTTCATCTCGAGCGGCCAGTGTGCAACGGAGAGACGGTTTTTAATAGACCCGTTGATGCCCCTTCCTCCACAATGTAGAACCTCCTGGTACTCGGCCATCATTCTTTTAGCCTGAACATTCCTTCGCGTTACCTCTCCGTTTTTACTATATTCAGCCCTTTTTCACACACCTTCACGCTATTGATTCCTGAATAACGAATACTTGGTGTTTGCGTGTCTTCCTGACATTATTATTGGCCATGTCTCCGATTCACTGGATCAAGAAGTATATAAACGAGAGAGAAGGTTAATTTCCGGTTGTTACTTTTTTTTTCATAATTTCGAAAACTATACTGTTTCCCCGAAAATTATTATTCCAAATGGCTTTACGATGATAATCTTTTAAGAAATCAATTTGTTCGTTTTATTCATACAGATTTTTATTCGATTCAGTATAAAATCTTTATCTCCGGACAAATGATGTTTACATAGTTTGCAAGGAGGACAGTAATCCTCTTTCCATGTTTAGTCGTAATGAAATGCGTCAGAACAATAAATGCGAACCTATTTATACGCCTTAAAGTTTCGTCATATGTTTTCTCGAGTTCTGAAGAACGCAACGCCCTGAATTATCGTCAATTGTTATCCGGATCAGAGTTTCCCGAAGATCTCAGATTTCACGTCAAAAGTTTGTAAAAAAAAGTTCTTGGCTTCTCGATATCTTTTATGTGTCAATTCATCGTCACATCGAAGCCTCGTAACTCTAACAATGCGTTGGATATATCAATTTTTTTGCATCGTCAATCTTCAACTTTTACGTTTTATTATAAGTCTAGTAAATGACGATGCATGAAAAAATCTTTGAGATAATTAATGAGCCTCGAATCCTTTGTGAGACCGCGATTGTACGATTTTTAAATTATTTTTATCCTCTTTTTAATTCGTAACGTTCTACACTTTTACGTGGCGTCGGATTAAGACACCCCGAGAGGGGATGGAATTGCTTTCTTTCGCGGTGCTATGAAACTCTGGCTCGGGGAAACTCTCTCACTAAGGATAGAAAGACCAAAAACCTGGTAAAAGAGTAAGAGAGAGGATTACACGGAATTAAACGGGCATGCCACACGCGAATTGCATTGCGCACTGGGAATTTAAATGGAAACATCTCTCGACGTAGTTTTATCGGATTCTTTTTTATCTTTATATCTGTAGGTGCGATCCAACCGCGTTACCACGACACATTCATGTATACGTAATGTAATAATGCTCTTTTGAACACCCGCAAGTACGACACGTTTGGGCTTTTTTTTAATCCATCCTGCTCCTGTCGGCCCTTTTGACTATAGATTCATCTGTTTAACCATATGAGCCTCCAAAAACATTTACGGTCTTCATAATGTAAAGTCCTTAGAAAAAAATCATTTTGAAAAAGCACTTTTTATCATTTTATGGCAAGCCTTGAAGACTTTGTTATGGAATAAAAAAACTACTTCATTAAAGAACAGAAAAAGGAATTTTAACTGCATTATTGTTGTCCCTTTCTGCTTTTAATTTGGTGAAATTGCCAACGGTGCAATCGTTAATTTCTGCTTTGAAAGTATAATTGAATTTGGCGAGAAAATCAGCTGCTTTGAATCCAATACTATTATATACACGTATACAGAATTTAAGGTCTATTTTTTTTACCTCGTTCAATCACATTTTTTTTAACTTTCTCTTCTTTTCTTCAAAGTCGTCGCCGGTCTAATTTGTCGTCGGTTTTTTCTTTTTCCCCGCTTGTTTTATTTGTTCTCCTTTCTTGGGACTCGGCTTAATTTCCTTGTTAAGTTAGTAAAAGCTTGGCATCTTATTTGTTTGCTTTTTTGTTCTTCTTTTCACTATTCTCCGAGCGTTCCTTTATCGTCTATTCGCAGGTTTTTTCATTCTTTACTTTTCGTCGCCTCTTTTCCTCCCAGTCTCAACACAACCCTCCACAATCGACCCATACTCTTTACGCTTTTACCGTACCTCTGTCGTACCCATTTTGCTCACGTTTTATTTTTTTCATTTTTTCATTATCTCACGGTTTATATTTTATTTGTACGTTTTTTACATCTTCCGAGAAGTAAAATAAACGCCTTCTCAGAGCTGATGATGTGTCTTCGTCGGGAGACATTGGAGCAGACACGAACGGAGCATGAAAATAGTACTGCGCCAAGTATTCCGTGGCATTGTCGCTCTGTGCGTTGAGTAGATTGCCCGTTTATACATTTTCTCTATTTCCCTGTCTCTTGTGGCTTCCAAGACAAATTCTATTGTAACGTTTGTTCACCTGCATCAAATTCCATCTTGCACTTTCATGCATTCCTCTGTCGAAGATTCATTACTTCCTTTTTGCGTCTTGATTCCCAATCCTTCGAGAAAGAATTCTGATCATTTGAGCATATATCGCGAGCAGGCGGTCGGTCGAAATATCCCAACAATGATGAACCAAATAAAAATAACTCCTCAAAAGTAATATCTCGTGTAAAAAAAAACCCGCAATCGTACAACGAACAAGTAATATACAATCACCCAAAATATATGGTTTCTTCTTTTTTTTTTTACAAGACGTAACCCTCAAAGCCAAATAGCCAACAAACGTACACAAACACATAGCCAAACGCATCCCTGAACTTATCTCAATTTTTTTCAAACACAACCAAACCCCAAACTCAAACAGCCAACAAACGTCAATGAACATATAGTTTTTTATTTTATTTAAACCCTCAAATCAATCTCGAGGTGCAAATAACAAAACACTACCACATAACGACATGTCTCGAAATTTATTAAAATCATGCTATGTATATATTAAATAATATTTAGGCTGTTAATGTACTTGGATTGTTTATGGGATATTGTTGTTGGGTCACTATTTTGTATAGGATATTTTGATCGGGCGATGACGAGTAAACATTTGGACTTGTATCCAAAGAGTATATGCTGTGAGTATCGTCCAACATATATAGAATTATGCATTGTTGTGTTTTCCTTTGGTGAAAGATCATAAAGCTTAAGAAAATTGTTCTCATTGCCAAATGCAAGTTGTTGTCTCTAGCAACCACAACAATCGGTCGTTGTTGTTTACCTGGAGCTTGTAGGGGTGTTCCTTGGCCGAACAGCGAAGGCGAGCTATGGACCGTACATGAGTCCTCGTGTTCCATCGTCCCCATAGAACAAATAGCAAGTACCGTGACACAAGAGCAGGTTATAACGAAGGAGAGAATGAGAGATCGAGAAGAATAGAGCCTGCGGAGTGGGAATGACGCATAAAGATTTTCGTGTGCTCCTTGTATCGTGAATTTCTGCTATTTCTAAATTGATAATGAAAAGCAATGAAAAAAAAAACATAACCGCTGTAAAAATCACATCATAAATATGTAAAATTCAATTGAAAATGAACAGCAAGTCGTTTCTGTGATTTTCATCGCACATTTTTCTCATTTATATCGTAACTTCAATTACGTTTTTCTGTCTTTTTGGTGGATACAGAAACACGAAATTTACATTCGCCAAGATTTCCATAGATACCTATACGCGCGTGGGTATTTCTTGGCGACGTCGTCGCTGGCTGCCCTCGGGATGGAAAAATAATAAACAAAAGTTTTCGTTGCAAAACTTTGGTTTTAAAATGATATTAGCCGAGGGGCAATCGTGTTAGGTCGGTGAGCCTCTCGCAGTTGGCTCGACGTGAACAGGGTGAATAAGAGAGGGAGAGGGGAGAGAGAGAGAAAGTGAAAGAGGGATATAGGCAGGTCGACGAGTTTCGATGTACGAGAGTAAAAAGTAATGATAAACTTTCGAACAAGTCCTGCACCGAATGTGTCTGCGGGCTTTCCTTTCCAAGCCCCTTTTTCATCCCCTTACAATCCGCTGTACTCTTTCGCTCTTCTCTTTGGCCGCGAGCTCGCCACCTCGAAGCCTTTCACTCCTACGTTCTCTCTTCTTATACTTCTTCTTGTTCTTCTTCCGATACTTCTATCGCAAGTCGCCAAAGCTCACTCCCATTCCCATGAACCTCCACAAGACTGTGCTCCCCGCTACTTGTACCGTTCTGATTCTACTTCGTGTGCAACGTGTGCCCACTTCCCTTCTTCTTCACCTTTTCATCCTCCCCTCTCCTCCGTCTCTTGGATCCTCCTGGACTCGCAGTTCATTCGAGGAGTTTCGTCTCCTGGTTTTGTTCGCGTCCTGGGAAATCCATCGTCCCTCGTATAAGCTTTTTTCCATTCCTTTCGCAACACGACCGTCTCTTTCTTTCTCTCTTTCTCTCTTGCTAGCTACACACCTATTTTCCACGTACTCAACAACGATGAAAGTTCTCTGAGGATAACACCACAATCCTCCCAGGATTCGGGTCCTGCCCCATTCGCCGCTCTCTCTTTCTCTCTTTCTCTCTCTCTCTCTCTCTCTCCCACTCCGTTTTCCTATCCCACGTGTCATGGTGTTAAGAACAACATACACACATGAAAAAGTCCAGCAAATGTTTACAGCGAAAAGTCTGAAAAAATTTCTCAAACTCCAAATGAAACGCTACTGGAATAGTAATGAAGTTCTACCACTCTTGTGAAAATTTACAACGTCCAACCGGACCACGAAACTATTCAACGAATCAATCCGAGTTGTGGTCCTTGAAGTTTTGCAGCAGCAACATAAACGTTTCACGATGTTATTCCCCGAGTTTCTGAGTATATTGTCGATTAAATTATTCCGATTATCTTGTCTTCAAAATTCGAATTATTGAGTGCAAGTATTTTCAGTTCAACTCGGATCCTACCTTTCAAAGTATTTACTTTATTACAATCTCCTAGTAATAGAGAAAATTAAAATTAATACACAAGAAATTCTTTTACTAATATTACTTTTTAATCGTAGTCATCGTTAGGGCTCAAACCCAAAATGGTTCTTCAAATAATATATTCAACATAGTCTCTTGAATCGTTTGCTCTCAACCATCAAATATATGGTCCGTTTGCCTCGTCCAATTTATCTCTATCAATTTCTCTGTCAATTGCTTTTTCGTTTGGATCCTTCCGCATAAATAATTGAGGGGAAGTGATAAAATTTCATAAGTGGGGAGCTTGAAACGCGCGAACTCATGCGGGGTTTGCATTAAGATCAAGCAAACTACTGGGCACTACTGCTGTGCGTTTTGCGTGTAGCATAGCCACCGAGTTGTACATAAAACGGTTGTTCAAATGAAATTCGCATACAATATGTTAGGTTACCATTGATTTTCCACCAATTATTACATCGACCGTTGAGTCTCCGTTTTAATAATGTTCGCATAAACGTCCGCCATCCGAATCGAATGTTTTATGATTTCCGATATGCTTCCAATCTTGCACTCGCATACGATTATTTTCGATTCGATCATCAATCTTCGTTGTACGAAAGAATAGTGTTCTGGTCTGTCTAATCGATCGCCATGCAGATTGGTCGCACCTAAAGATTGTAATTTATTACGAAGGCCATTTTTAAATTCGAACTTGTGAACATGGTCCGTGCGAATATATATTTTTTCAATGATCTATATTGAATACTTAATCACATTTTTCTTTAATTCTTGACAATATTGAGTCCAAAATTTTCTATACATTGTGTCGTGAAATAATTGTTTTTTGTTACAATTATTTGTTGGGAATAATAAAATTGAAATATAAACGTGGTTCGAATCATATCGATCGATAAAAGCATATCCAATGTTTATTTTCGTGAACTTTTGACCTGCAGTACCAATGAAAATTAATCATGTGAATTATTTTAACATTGTTAATTGTCTCCCAAAGGCTCATATGTTTTTTTGGGACTTTTTGAATTTGTTTGTACGAGTAATGAAAATTAGTATAAACTCAGTGAGAGCGAAAGAGACATAGAAAGATAGAGAAAATGACGTTACATCACTTAACAAATTTCGGTCATTAGCCTCGACGAACTAAGCACAGTGATACAGTTCTACGAGAACGAGTTTTGGTTCAGACACTGATGTGAAGGGACTACGCGAGACTGCATGAGCTTGTCTCCAACAGTTCTGACCACGTTCCCTCCTTCCTTCCTGTTCTTGTTGATGCATACCAAAAGTGAATGCAGGTCACATCCATTTTGCTAATTGCCTCACTAGGTTCAAGCTCCTCATTCAATAATTACAGGAAATTATTGATAATTGCTCAAACTTATTAAAATATTTATATGGCACGAAAATATTGCTCGTTGAGGGTATATGAAGAAAAACAATAAATGTTCGATCGTTGTTGTCGATTAAATGGTTTCCTAATATACAGAAGAATACAAAAAGAATGATGCGATTGGATATTTAAACAAAAGGGCCTTCGATACGATAATTCATCAATTATAAATTTTATCTAAATTTCTTTACACTTTCTCTCTTCGTCTTTTCCTCTCGTAAAAATATCTTGCTTGTAACGGGTGTTGAAGACTCCTACATTTGAACATTTCTATTCATCGAAAAAGTACCCTCGTGGAACGTCGTTAAAGGCTATGAAAAACTTAACGAGAAAGATCCTCGGCCGATTAGTTCATTTAATGATCGTTAAAATAATCTAGGTTTTTTCCAACTCTTGAAAAGCTTGGAGGCCCGCTTTCAATGATGTGATATCAATGAAAGGAAATGTCGAGAAGTTTTGTAATTAAATTTAACGATATTTTAATGTCTTAAGAACTTGACATACATCGTGTCATGAAGATCGAACTCGAAGTATTAAATTAATGACAAATTTACACCAACAATATTCGCTATGGCACTGATCCAACGTTTCATTTTCTAAATCAACTTCCATTAATTTCTCTCTCTCTCTCTCTCTCTCTCTTACGGATTCTTATTTTCTATTCACCTTGTGCCAATCGTTGGCTGGTTTCAATTCGACGAAAATATTTGCCAATCTAATACATAACAGTATATTCTCACTCTTGTAATATTCATTCGCCATTCGAATTTCTAAAGAAACTATTCAACCGTTACGTTTCACGTAACTATATTTTTTTGTGGATGAAATATATATTTATATCAGTTGAAACTCATTCGTAATTCGAAAAGGAAGAGCGAAGTGTTCTTCAATCTCGTGTCTGCATACATTCGAAATACGGAGGAAATGCTCGGGTATTCTCTTTACCGTCGTTGCGAAAAATTCAATTCAGCCCTTTCAGGATCCATCACTGTATTGCAGCTCCTGGATGCTTTATCTATTCTGGATCCTATACAGTCTGATTCAGTCTGCCACATATCCGCCATATTCTCTCGAAAGACGAACACAACTTTAGGCAAATATGGACATATGTCCATATAAGATGGCAGAGCTCAGCGATCAAGGTTGAAACAAATTCTGTTTGTATATAAATACAGACCGTACTTGAAGAAATCGCAACCTTTTTTGTCCTTTATTCAATTTTCATATCGGGAGACAAATTTACCCTGGAAAATAACTTACAGGTGTAACGAAATTTGTTTTAACCTCGACCACTGAGTTTAGCCATTTTTTTCCAATAATCGTTATTGAATCAAAAACCGAAGAAAATTTATAAGCGAATTTCTTACGCTCTTTCCCAAATTCCATGACAGACATGATTTTATTTTTATTCATCATCGTTATTCGATTCTTTTACGAATTTGTAAACTCATCGATTGATTTTCCATCATTTTTTCATAGATGACCAGTTTTTCTAGATTTTATAAATTGAGTTATTCGGGTAATTGTAACGCTATTTTCGAAGTTTTTAAAAATTTTATCAGTTGTGGGTTCCAGTCGGGGGCAAATTTTTCCAGTCCAGTTATCAGCACTTCAGAGAATTATCCCAAAAATTTGAATTCTCAAGAACGGTCATTAGCGAAAAGTAAAAAAGTTGGGTTTTCTCATGGAAACTTGATGAGAATTTTTTTTTTTCGTTTTTCGGTGTTGTCGAAGAGGATGGATAAAAAAAAGCTGTTGGAAAAATATCAAAAATTAATAAATGTTGCCTCCACGCGTACTTCCCAGACATCGTTCTCTGCCATTCTGTGTGTTTCTTCGTTTCATTCTCGTCGAAGTGTCGTTCAACCGAACAAAGTACGAATAATATATCAATCGAAAACAAATGTCGATCCCTAGCCAAAATTGTGCAAGTTTACAGGCTCTGTGCATACTTCCTCTCGTTTCGCTATATATAAATATATAGTTTTCTTCTAATGTATACACGCATATGGTACGGGTTGCCAATGGCATTGTATAGTGTCTTCTAAATTTGTGGTGGAACATCAGGTGTGTCGATATTTCGTTGGCACGTAGATGTCTCCCATCCTCGGAATTTTTCGAAGCCCTCGCTCCAACATTTCCTTCTTTTTTTTGTTAACCTTTCTTCGCAAAAACGAAGAAAAGTTGCAACAGCCGTGGTCGCTGCAGAATCTGTTTCATTTTTTTTGCTTCTTTGGGAGTTCTAAAGTTTTGACCTACCGATGTGTCACTCTGTTAAAATTTACAAAAAAAAAAAAAAAAAAAAAAAACAACTGTCTAATACAATTTTAAAGTTTCACAAAGAGAAAAATATCCATTGTAGATTATAACACGAATGAAAGAGATTTTGCATTACGTGTGGATACATACTATTTTTGTTTGTTTATTATTTCACAAGTTTTTTGTCATCACGGCATTCTCAACATAATAGGGTGCACTGATACTCTCTTGACAAAATTTCCGTCTTCGTAACGTGATGAAAATTTGAAAACTATTCAATCAGAACGCTCTTAGAACGTGCAAAATGACCGGTGGATATGGAGTTCACGCAGTTTTGGACGTAGTTCCAGATAAAATATGCATAGAGTCGTGGAATACATATTTTTACTTTTCATTTCAATTTTTCTTGCGAAAATGTTTTTTTTTTTCAAGTCCTAGATGAATTACGAAACTTCTGAGCGCAAGTTCTAAGTGAGCGGATTTATTTGGGAAAGTAAAAGTGTCGTAAAAGGCCCCACATATATATATATTAATAATCGAGAACCTACTGGGAAAACTCTTCAATTATCTTTTTGCTGTTCTAATCGCCCTTGAGTGTAGAAAATGTGTCGATTCGAGACCCGTACGGACCCTGTCGGGCGTTGTTTGCTCTCTCGTTCATGCTATATTGACAAACGACCCCGATAGTCTGAAACTCGTCGAAAGCATCCTCAACGACTACGTAGGTTTCTTTGTCTCAAGTTGTGAACTAAGCGAGGATAAAGAAGAAAAAAACGATAAAAGCAAGAAAGAACACATGATATCTTGAGATCGATGAGAAATAAATGAAAGAGCGTGACCCTCGGACCCTGATATCACTCGAGTCTTCATTCCATTCAGTATATCAATTCTTATAATTGTTTTCCTTGTACACCGGTTACAAGATTGAAAAAACTAAAGTAGAAGAAGTATAAATATGCCTGGGAAAGAATACATCATTGATTTCCCTTATGGATGAAACTGCACGGAGATATATTGAGCAGACGTTCACAACGTGTCAAATATATTCTTATCAAAGAAATTTGCAATGCTGTCGTTATATTTTGGGATAATGTATTTCTGTACAGAAATATCACTTTTTATCATTAAGGGGACGTCGAAATACAGAATGGATATAAAAACAATAGGAAAAGTTTTTATATCTTCAATATTCCTCCAGATATTTCTCACCCATGGGATTTGGTGGGCATATCAAATTATAAGATAAAGATACAGAGTTAAAGTAGTGTTGGTTTTTGCAATAAGGTGATAAAGCGTCTGTGATGTGTTTCACGTTTCTCTACTTTACTTTCCATCCCCTTCTATCTAGCTACCCATAAACTAAATGAACTTGGCGTACGTGAACAGACTTTGATTGGGAGTCTAGACCATTGTCCACTGTGTCCATATTGCGGTGTTGATGTAACAGCAAAAGCTACGAGAAATGTATATACCAGTATGGAGCCCTGTCGTTGTGCTTGATTGAGAGGTGTACGGACAGAAATTTCTAGCAAAGCCTTCAACTCCCTTTGATCATATTCAGGTTGTTTGCTGATACTGATTATCCATCAATCGTTTTGAAGGGCATCTATCTGATGAATTCGATTGGAAGGAGGGGGGGGGGAAGATGTAAGACAGTTTGGCATGAACTTCAAATTCTATACAGTCCCAGAAAAATCTTAGTTTCAAAAGTTTTTTTAACATCAAATTTAATTACGTTATTTCTTTTCTGTAACTTCACTTATCACTGTTGCAAAACGAAGTCTAGCTTAATGGACTGAGTGTCAATGATATCGACGTCATTAAAGTGTGCTCGTACTTTTTGTCTGCGAAAAATGTCCATGTGATAACACACATTCAACCAGATCACAGATCAGATGTGGTTAATTTATTTAAATATGTGAAATTCAATGATGTTCTGTTCCCTGAATGATATTCCACATGAAAGTGAGGATTTTAAACATCTTTGAACTATTTGTAATCATGATAAATTCTCATCTGTAACCATCAATGGATAGAATTTATTGCGAATTATAACGTTGGTATTTTTTTGTTTGTTTCAGGTAAGCATACGAAGATCTTTTTCAAAACTCTACTTATGAGAATAAAACATTGGATGTTTGGTAAGAGAATATAAAAATGAAAAAATAAACATATAATAAATATAAGTTATAGAAAAAATGGGAAAACATTTTTTCATCTAGTGGAAATATCTACGTGGCTCTCAAACCACTGAAGGGTTGGAGAGACTCTTTATTTCGCACCAACTGCTTTATGTTACGCTCAAAGTGTCGGATGAGACATTTGGAGAAATGCGAAGGTTACTTACACTTCTATCTTCAGTGACACGTTTTCCATTGTCTCATTTCAACGATCAGTTTATCTCCTCAAATTTCGAAAGATATTACGTCCTGCTATCGTCCTGCTTCTGCTGTTATCGATAAGCATGAAATGAAACCACCTCCATTTAATCTCGATGACGTCGATCACTAATCTCGATCATAATCCTGAATTACATTGGTAGATTGGTATGCCAGTTTAATGTAAAACGATAAAGATCACGAACACGTTGATGCATGAACTCCGCGAGGTTTGAATTTGCCAGAGGCATTCGGCAACTTTTGTCCCAGCTGCATTTCTTCCCGTGGTTAAAAATTGAGAGTAAACGGAGCTTGATGGAGAAGAGTATGAGGAAAACTAGCAGACAGAAAATGGTTGGGGCGGAGCAGGGGTTGGAGAAAGGGGGATGGGTTACGTTAATTTCACGGCAGGTGGACGTTGCTCCCGGGAGTTACGACGTTTGAGCTTCAAGAAGGTGGCTAAGCTCATTGGGGGTGGAAAGAAGGATGCGGAGCTGCGAAAATGATGTAGAAAGAGAGATGGATAGTTGAATGAGGTAGGAACAGAGGTAGACTTGAGTCAAGACCCGTCAAACGACCAAGAAATAAGAGAGTCCCGAAGTAAGTGCGGCGACGGGGCGATGGGTTAGAACGGCGAGCGGTGGAAGAAGTAAAAGTGATAGGAGGCTAGATAGGGCCGGAGAGTTATTCTTCAGTGGAAAGGCAGACGACCCAAGGGAATAGAAACTGCAATCCTTATGTTGGAAACCAGCAGGTACTGGAGATTATACCTAAAGCAGCAATTGAGGCAGCGCCGATTCTGCGACATTTTACGAACGCTACATACTTCCGGTTTCGTCTTACATCAGAACAAGAGTAGATGGACAACAGTAGTTCCACAGTACCAACTTACAAGGAGCAACAACGATGGAAAGTACAAACCATGAAAAAGGTTTGTTTATAAGATATATTCTAGTATCGTTGCTTTGACTGGGGATTCGTAAGCCATCTCGTAATTGGAGACTTTTAACGACCTCTTTCCTTGAAGTTTAAATGCTGCTACTCTGTACCTACTTTCCCCTTGGTGGTCGGTTTACGGTATTTACAAGAAATACTTGCAGCTCTGCTGCCCGAGGAATCTGCCCATTAGACCAGAGGAAAGAAGGAAAACACAAAAGAGAAACAAGGAAAACGATCGTTCAGATAACAGAAGGCTATACAAATAATATGATAAAGAATCAAGAATTGACTCTCCCTTGTTTTATTGCTGTATCAGTTACCTTGGCACATCGTATCTTCCACTTGTTTCACTCGTTATCCAGGCTAAAGATACTCTTCGTCATACTTCGATATATGAGGAGGCGGAATGGTGGTGCTCAAGAGTCACGTAATACCGTTTCGCTTTCCTGAAATGTCATTCGCTATATCTCCTAGAAGTTGTAGACACGTACATTCGAACCAGTCTTGTAGCTTCGTTATACCTTTCTGCGCAAGCAGTGAACGTTTGAAAACCGGTGGTTCGATAGACTTGGACAGAATAACGGGCTATGCAGTAAAAAAATATTTACCTTACAGTTTTTCTTATTTTTTGATGCCTCCAAGTAATTGTAGGAAACCAGGTAGGGCAGGTGTACTGGCAGTGTATGGCAAACATTCACTTTATTTTCACTTGTCCCTTTCGGCCAGTGCTTTTCCGAGATATAAATGGATCCAATTCCCGAGGTATTTCAAAGAATTCTTTTCGTTATTTCTCTCAACACTTGTTCGCTAATGGTTCCTGACAATACTCGACGATGTACTGTATCTTCCAGAGTTTCTTGTTCACTATCACACTTCATTTTTTCGTAACTGGCACAAAGTTCTACATGAAAAAATTATATGTTTCGTGAATACAGATTATGAATTGTTTGTTAAAAACTAGCGAATCTGAGCTGAATGAATCATGTCTCCAGATATCATTCTCCAATCTCCAAATGGAACCATCTTTTACCAAGTCTTTCAACTCATATTACCATTTCGAATAGACTTTTCACTTAGATCACGTATTTCCTTGAAGCCGACATATTGTAACCATTCTTGTTATCCCAGTAAGCCAATTACATCGTGCCAACAAACGATAAACATACCTCTGATTCACTTACATCTCGAACGAAAGCATCTCAAAGCTTCTTTATCCACAAGCTCTTATACTTTTTCCTTCTTTCATCCCTGGTACCATTTTTTGTATGCTCAGATCCTTAGTTCCACGTAGTCCGGGTTTCTCCTTCGCTGTCGTTCATCCTCGATCTCACTCTTCGTTCTATAGCTTGGGGGATGTACTAGTCCTGGAGGGTGGAAAGGCGTCCAGCTGCGATTTATCTGGCTGTACGAGAAGAGAATACCCAGCTCCATGAGGCTAGCTAGCCCTTACAATCTTCTTTCTCCCTTTCTCTTTTTCGTGTGCATCTATACATATATATACTGATATTCACACATACATACACAAATACACACATTCACCCGTATAGACTTTCCCCGAGAAGGCTTCTACAGCGCGTGGTCTAGGCGTACTAAATCACGACCCGTCCTTGTTGGCCGACGGTCCTCTATCTCCACTCTGCCTCCTGGCGTTCTGAGCTCCTCGCCTTCTAGTGGAAGCAGCCACCTACGCTAGCATCAACAGTACACGGTAGAGTTTTGAACCCCGTAAGGGTGTGCTTTGCTTGCTTTCCTTGCTCGCTCGATGTACGGTGCTGTTAGGGATGCAGAGGGCCACGGTAAACGGGTGGCAGAGCAAGAACGAGCGGTTGAAAAAGACTGGTTGGTAAACAGATGCGAGAACCAAGAGAAAATGGAGGTCGAAGGCTCAAGAGGTTGCAGGCCACTTAGTCCTCGCTTTTCTCAAGTTTAACCTCGCCATGACGTGAACGTTCTGCTTTTCTTCGCATTCCCAGAAGTGCGATCTACATTAATTTCCATTCTACTACTTCTCTTCCCACATAATCATCATTATTTATGCAAACCTTGGTGCATGATTCGCTTGGATATCAGAATTCTTGATAGTTGTTTTGCCAATTGCAGGATACTGGAGGTTTTTGTTTTCTAGTCATACCTCAGTCTCAGGTACTGGTGACTCTTGCTACTTTAACGTGACCGATCGCGGTAGATCCACCGGCTTCCTTGCCGCAAATGAAAATTAATAGCTCCTCGTAGTCGTCTTAGTCGTGCCTTCCAGGCTGTGAGTGTGAGGGTAGAAATACGCGACGATCGATCTTGTCTCGGGGGAATGTCTGGATAGCTCTTCTCACTCCCTAGGTCATTCGTATTTTGGGCCTTCCTCTTCGCTTTTCGTTGCAGGGCTTTTCTCTCACTGGAACGCCATCAACGACGATACGAACGATTCGGTTCAGGGACCGTTCCACCGGGAACTCTCCCTAGATTATAGCCAGTCGTTTGGACAGGTCCGTAAAGATGTTTACGATCTTTCCTACCGATTCTACATGTCATACATATACCTATATACGCATAATATGTATCTTCTCCGCACCACTTCCACTTGCTCGTTTTCTCTTTTCGTCATCGAGAAAACGTCGCTATGCGAGTTTTCTACTAAATTTATCTTTTTTTGTTCTATCCTTGGCTCGAGAAGCCGAAATTTGATTTTAGCCATCGTTCTGAATGTATAAGATAATCAAATTACCGGAGATTCGCATACGAAATCAAATATACTTTTGTCTTATAAAAAATCTTATGGTATTTCGTATGTAAAACTTCGTTGTGGCAACTTTCAATTTACTGCTTTACGATCAATGCTATGTAGCAATGAAATGAAACAACTCTCGCGTATTGAAATCGTTTCATACTCGTTGTAGACAATGCAAACTTCAAATATATCTTGAGTTGTTGGTAGAAAGTAGTTACGACGATTTTCAAATGCTATACTTCGAATGATTTTTAAAAAGATAAGTAATTTGAGATAATAATTTCATATCAAGAGTCTAAATTTAATGGAGTTTTTTGGTGTTCGTTTTCATTGAGGTACGTTTATTTATTTTTTCATTGAATCAGGAAACAATATATTTTGAACCAATTGCGAGCTTATAAAGGACTGCACTTGATATAGATTGTACGTGGAGCAAGATAAAATGACCCTCCCGTGGGATTCAGGAGACAAGCAGCAAGAACGAAAAGGCCAGAGTATAGCTCGAGGTCTCTCGCGGGACGACCAATTAAGGGATACTCTTGGGGGTTTATAGGCTTAGCGTGGATACACTCTCGAATGCATTAACGATACCACGAATAGTAGCCACACGCGATCATGGGTCCTGGAAGCAGGATCTCAAAACCTCGTTCTCTCCTATTTCATTCACCGCACCGTCTTACCACAAGATAACGTGTGATATCGGCCGTTTAATAAGCTTAAGAGCCCCTAGTTTATTTAGCATGATAAACGGAATTTACAATTCGCTGGACGCAGTGGAATTCTGTGAAAAAATAAATCAAATTATCTTCATATTCAAGGCAGAAGGGTTAAGTTATATTTTTCATTTTAACAGCTTTTAAATCCAGAGTCAATATTGCTTTGTACATTTGCACCTCGTGCACAATTACTTGCAAATGATAATGAAAGCTCAGAAAAATAACAGAACGAAGTGAAGAGAAAGTAAAGGGGAAATAATTGTTGTTCAAATACAACTTATTACAACTTTTGACTTTAAAAAAAGGTAAATTGGATGGCGATGTTGCACAACGTCACAGCAGAGGAGCAGAACAATTTTCATAGAATATTCGTTTCCATTAAAGATTCAGAGAGGCTCTGAAACTTGAGAGTATGTGTCAACGTCGGTGGAGAGTGTTTTTGAAGGGGCATTATAGTTAGTTGAGTTAGCTTGGCACTGCGTGTTGCCGAGTCACGTCACTTATTATGCATATAGATATATATATGTATATATATGTAATACCGGATACCGCTTCGTGAGGTTCACGAATATCGTTTCCGCGAAGCTCTCCACTTCGATAGTCGAGCGTACACGCCCAACGATGGACAATTTTAATGGAAGAAAACTCGATAGTCATCGAGTGCTATTTTTTTTTTTTTTTTTACTTCTTTTTCTCTTTCACGGGCAAACCCTCTGGGGAATAATTTTGTCCCGTGGCTGGGTTTCAGCGTAGATGTTTTATATGGACCATGTTATATGGATAGAGTTCCCCAATTTGCTGTGCACGGCGTACTATGTCGAACTCTCACACTTTATTGTATGCGTGCTTAAAAATTGCCCGAAACGTTTACTTTTGGTTATCAAAAAGACCTAACCACCAATTTATCGTGGTATAAAAATGTAAACTTTGATCATTTATGTATCAACAAATTTGGGCGTTTAACTACGATTGCAATTATCCACATTTTTTTCTTTAAATTGTTTTTATAGTCGCATCAATAACTGAGTTATTGGCGACTAAATATTGATTATTTGCTGTTCAATAAATATCTCATTTTTCAACATTACTATATTTCTGATGGTGTATAAAAAACAAATATTTTCTACCACCATGAAGTTCTTGTTATCCATCTAACTCATTCTTTAAGAATTAATTAGCCTCTAAGACGAAAGATAAACGAAAAAGTATTACTGGCGAAACCTATAGATCGAGATCTCGCCCTACGGTACGTATAACGGGCTTGTCTCGTGCATACGATTCAGGGATCCTTTTAAAGCGGCTATTCCGCAGACAGAGAGCACGAGAGTGGTACAGTCAGAGGACTCGCCGCACGACTGAGGGGGGAAAAGCTCTCACCCCGCGATGCCACCATAAATTCGAAGATAATGATCGCAGTACGTCTGCGTCCGCGGAATCTACGGCGCGCTATGGGACCCATAACTTATTCGGTTCTCTGCATGGATCTATGTACAGTGATATACCAACGTATGCATGTGTGTGAGTATGTCGCATGTACTACCTCGAGTATTATTCTCGTAATACCGATTCTCGTCGCGGTGCGTGAAATTCGCATATTCCTGTACACGAGCGAGGCTCACACAACCCTTAACGCTCTTGTCGCGATATAATGTCTATACGTGCTACGAGGCAAAATAGACCATGTGCAAAAAATATCACTCAACTTACCAATATACAGAACGCGTTTGATATTCACCTCGTAAACGATTTATTCATTTCAAAAATCAAATATCATAAACACGAAAAATCAACCGACAGCAATGGCTGCGTGGTTCGTCGCTTCGGCGATCACCAAAGTTATGAGCAGCCTCGAGCGAAACTAGTTCTTGGTTGGCTGACCACTTATAGCTGCAGAACTTTCAGGGACTTACCGCGAAATGGTAATCAAAGTCTCCAACGCGGTAAGATTTTCAATATAATGAAAAAAAAAAAAAAAAACACATAGTCACAATCTTAAATATCTTCTGAGCCTCAGGTCCGAATCCTGGTGATGGAATCACGTCAATTTATTGAGAAAGGTTGAGGTAACACCGAAAACCTTATATACGTTTTGTAATACCTTTGTGTGTTGGTGTATACACAATGCAAATAGTGGCTGCTGGGCTACACTTTTGAATTTATGGCGTTTAGGCTGATCGAACCGCGTCCCTCGTCGCCCCATTGTCATGTATTTCCTATCGCACGTGACTTTCGCGAAGGCATGAATGCACCTGTGTATACTAACTATATATACACACGTGTATTTATTTTAACGTGTGGAGTGATTGATGTTGCTAGGGAGATTTAACCAACATTATTTTCTTCACAAAAACTGCCATAAAAATTTGAAAAAAGAATGCACAACTCATTTTGCACAAATTTTTCACGTCATAGAATTTCGGATGCTTTTATGCATTTATCATTTTTATGCTACTCGTATGTGAAAACCAATTAGTTGTGAAAATACATGAACACGAGCTTTTTGCTCTGTGTAACTAAATGTTTTGTCAATTTTGCTCGAGACTTTTCCATTTTTCATTCATATGTGAATACATGTTATTCGTGACATATACGCTTTTACTCAATCACGTTTAATCATCGCTGTAATTCGTTATTTTGAAAATACGAGATAATATTTTTTTAATGCTTCAACAGATAGTTATATCACTCAATTTATGCGTCGCTGTGCTTATGGGCACGGTCGCTAGCTCGTCGTTCACAAAGTCAACAAATTCTTTCAATTTTTTATTTTTTATATTAATTATGCACAAACAGTGTTTGTCAACTTTATATACGCTTGAAATCAAAACAATTATCGATTCGTCTATAACCGAATACCTAGCAATGATGTTTGATGGAAAAAAAAAAAAAAAAAAAAAAAACTGTCGATATTTATTCATCGGACGAAAAAGTTAATAAAAGATCGAATCTAATCGTTTAATATGCTTTACGAAACAACATTTTCCGGTGAAAGGAAAAAAAAATCAAAAAATAGATTCCAGTCATGTCGTGAATACGTAAAAAAATAGATATCAACTATATTTATACGTATTGAAAACGTTATAGAGTCGTGGGAAAATGGGGCACGAAGTTGATAAATTTGACTATGAAGTTATGCGAAACAGCGTGTATGGGAAGTGTACATCGAGAATTATTCTGGCGTCTAGCCAAAGCGTAACAAATGCAAATGAAATTAACCATAGAAACAGTCACAGCATGAGATAACAGAGTCCGTGGGATTCTAGCACTCATCGCTTGACCAGGAGGGGTAGTCTTCTTGATTTCAGCCTGTGGCAATAGCGTCGAGGGGGTGATACACCACGTGTGGTTTAAAATAACGAAAAAAAAGTGCCCATTAAAAAAGGGGTCGTTCTGACCCTCGCGCGAAAAAAAGCTTCTCCTCGATGCCGAATGAAAATGGTCATCACGCAGTGCGGAGCAATTTAGCGCGCTTGGGAATTCAAAACTTCGTTTCTAATATTGCAGACTGAACTATTTCGTAACGGGGCCGGAATTTCATTAGAGCCCAACGGGCGAGCACAAATTCGAGGTAGTTCCGAGGAGATTAGCCATTTTACCGATCCCTCGAAATTATTATTCTTTTTTCTTCGTTTTACATTAACCAGCATTCGTTTTTTTTCTCAATTTATTATGATTTGAAATTTTTTCAAGTAAAGAAAATCAAATACAAAGCCAAAGTGCTGCGAGGTGTACCGGGAGGTTAATCCTACCTTACGTAATCCTTATTACGTAAGGTAATAATTCGATGTACCTATTTGTACAGTCTCCACTGCAGATCGTTGGCTAGTTTTGTACCAGATACGTTAAGAGAAACTCGTAGTTCTCGTTCGCCAGCTGGTGGAGCACCTATCGAACAGACGAAGAGGTTAAAAGTTAAAACGGAACGATGTTCCCAGTAGATTCGACTTATAACTTGAAGCTCCTAACTCGAGAAGATGACGGTTCTCTTCAGGATGCGATGAATGTGTGAGTGTGAGAGAGAGAGAGAGAGAGAAAGAGAAAGGCAAAAAAATAATCCGTATGATCGCAGATCGAGCACTACCGAGAAAAGTAACTGGCAATGTATATCAAAACGATTCCAATAAAAATGAAATTTCATCCAACTGCATATTACACGGAATTTGAAAAAAAGTAGACAAAAAAAAAGAATCACTCGTAAAATTTTCAATAGGAAATTGAAAAATACCGAATGTCGAGTGAAAAGTTTAGTGATTTATGTGGAAAAAAAATATAGTGTCAACAGGACAAAGGCCATAGGATTCAATAATTTTGTTGTTTCGAACACTAGAAAGTTGAGGATGTTTTGTTTCGATGCTTTCGGTTTGGAAAGCGATGTCGAACGAAAATCCACTACACATCGGATTCTCGAATGATATATATTATAATACACGTCATAACAGAATTCGACGTTGAAAAGCGAGACTGAAATTGGGGTGTAGGTGCAGAAACGAGATGCGTATTTGTTCTTCCGCAAACATACACATGTGTAGAAGCTTTTGACTACTTCAAAACTTACGCCTGTCCTTGTGGCTCTGATATAGATATAAAATAACGAGGCTTGGCGACGATCCAAACTGAAAATTAAATCTAAGCACGGAGTAAGGGGTGACCGGGTGAGGGGATGACCGAAACAGAGAAAGAGGAAGAAAAAGAGGAACAGAATAAAAGTGACGAAGAGAGCAGGAAAAAGGGAGTGAAGCGTGGCAGAGACGATGCGGAAGAGGAACTTTTGTCCTGGCCAATATTTCCGCACGCCTCTTTCGTCTTCTATCCATGATACAAATATATCCCAGTTCTCAGATCCAGCAGCATCCAAAAATCTGAGAAAGCTCCCTTGATCGCTGTGAGCTTGACCGGACGTAACAGAAGAAGTCAAAAGAAGGGGCAAAAAAATGTGACGAGCACAGTAACTTTTTTGCATGAAAGTACGTATCAAAAGTTTAAATTCAACTAAAAACGTGACAAAATAGAAGAATGAATCTTTTGAGTTTTTTTGGTACCAAAGAAATCGTAACTCATCAGTATAATAGCAAATGTGAAAATAAAAATAAAGAAATACTGATCTTCAGCATCTCGACGTAATATCCTGTGAAATGTTAATCATTGTCCGAGTTAAAAGATAATATCTCATTTATTGCGAATAAATGGAATGTTTAATTTAAAAAACAAGCAATTATAAGGTCTCATTTGTTGAATCACGAAAGAAAAAAAATAATCATATTTTTTTGGTGGCATTTAATATCGATAATGATTAAAAAGTGTAATGAATATTAATCATTTTGATCAAACAATTTTTGTCTCATGCTCCATTCGCAAAATTGGTGTCATGGTGGAGTAATTACACCCCAAACAACGGAAAACATGATACTAGTAATTAATCATCAAACTAGGTCGTCCGAGCAAAAACTATATTCTACCACGAATTTGCATATGAAAGATATTGTTATTAGCTATTATCCTAACTGAGATAATAATAATAGTGGAGCCACATTTGAGACAACATAAACTACGCAATGTGTTTACACGCTTGACTGGAAGACTCGTGGGAAATTCGTGTATCAACATAATTTATGTACCTGTCGTACATGATGGACGAGTTGGTGGTAATTTGGTCCATACACTCGGTATTTTTAGCTATTTTTAGATCCAGTAGAATTCGGGAGTAGTTGGACTGCGAAGGGGGGCACAAAATAAATTATAGATGAAGCAAAAAAATCAGTGAATCTTCATTCTGCAGCCAAGAAATATCGGACCATTTGGCGATGTATCGATTGATTGGAATTCGACCGATTAAAATTAATTATAAAATTTGATGTGGCTGAATCACTTGCACATTTTAAACTCGACCTTCGTTCCATAAAATTCAATCATCAATTTTTTTAACGCTTACCTATTCGAGAAAATTAATGAAAGAAAAATTTATGACCAATTTGAAGTCTTTCGGATGAATGTCTGAAATTCGAAATTTCAGTTTGATTTTTTTTTTTTTTTTTTGAACAAACGCTCGAACTAATATTTTAAAAACGTGTTAACATTAGTCTATGGAATGAAAGATCTATTTATTGGAATAAGATTCTCATTAAGCGCGTGTGAAAATACTAAAGGAAAGCTAGTACTTCAAATAAGTACGAAATAGTATGTACGTTTTGTATGATTGTACGCTTAATAATGCAGGGCCATCGAGGCACAAGATGTTGACTTTGAGATCCTTGGAGATTCTTGTCATTGGTGGGGTGTATATTCGGTGCCATTAATGCCAAGTGTATGTTCTTGATCTACAGGAGCGTACCATGAATATACAAGGCCCTTTTGTAGTGGTAATGTAACGCATCCTTACGCTTTACTTAGCGACTATTGCTTCAGGATAACTCCAGCTTACAACCAAAATATAGATACTCCCACATTATACTCACATGAATTGTTTACAAAGTCATGGCTGACATTCACGGGGTAAACGAGTCATGAAATACTGAGGAGAAATGTCCTTGTGGATTTTTATTTACGATTCACCGTTGATGAGAAATTAATTGAATACTGAGAGCCAATCTAGATTGCAAGGAAGAGAGAACGTGGAGTGAGAAAAGCGTGTTCCGTTCGATTCATAGCTTTGGATTCGCTCGTTACACTCTACAAGCAGCAAAAATTTCTATTTAAATCTACAGGATCGTTCATGGGGTTGTTTTTTTTTTGTACTAAATAAACAGAATTTCTATTAGCTCCAACCAAAAAGCTGCGTTTAAATTAAATAAATGATGCTATTAGAGAAAGTTTATTCGATTCCAAAGTCTCTCGCTCCGACCACGCCGTGGCAAAGAGCGTCGAGGCATTTTCGTGAATTTTTCTACTCACGCCGAGTTGCAGACCTATAGAAATATTATCAAATAAGAATTCAATTGAATGTCGTACAAACAATGTTATGAATATGATTTTTCATTAAACTTAGTGCTCGTTTCATTTCTTCTAACTTTTTTGTCAAAGAGAAAACTTAAAAACTACGGTTTGCATTGATTAAGAATATATAAATATTTAAATCTATGAAAATAATTCCTTAAAATTAAATGGAGCTCTATTAGGTCGCGGGACAGGGAAGGAATTTGTTTGATTTAATTATGGATGCAGGTCAAATGAACTACATTTTTTCTCTATACTAATTAATTAATGTCTCGTCAACACTAAATACGACAGAAAAATGGCTAAGAGTTTTTCTCTTCAAAATCTTGATCCGATCACTTCGTCGTTTAAAACTCACTTTCACAACTTTTTAGACACTGTATATACAAGTTCTAATACACCAAGAACGCAAGACGTTATCGAGCACATCTATTATGGTAATGAGAGATGGAAATATAGACACGTAGCTAGAGAAACATACGAAGAACCACGAGATATCCCTCGCTGCATAAGTATCACGTTTGGCGTGCCTCTGGCACGTTCGCAAATGCCGCAGAACGGACGCCCGCCAGGTTCATGTTATTCTCAGTATTCTCAACAACGAAGATGGAGAAAATAAAATTCGAATCCTTCCTCTCTCTCTCTTTCTCTCTCTTTCTTCCTGTTCTGTTTATTTCCTGCCCGAGGCAAATTTTATGATTCTCTAAGAGAGCTTTAGAGAAGATCCCACGCGGTCTTAAATTTTTCCGATTTTTTAAAAGTTGCGCTTCAACCACTCGTTTTGAACCTGTGCAGCATCGACATAGCCAAACTCAAAAGTGTTTCACAAACAATTTAATTCATTGGTTTTTCATAATTCATCAATAATTCTATAATTTGAACACAACTCTTCGTAAACATAAAATAGTGAATTAAACTTATCATTTTTTCGTGCCTCAGTGAAAATGGACTAAATGAGACATTATGTCGATCAAACGAGAAATTTCATGTTATTTTCCATATAATAGAAAACTTCATGCGGCAAAAATCTTTGGAATTTCAAGCTGTCCAAATATATGAATGGTTGTCACAGTAATTACCTTCTCTCGGCTCTAAAAATCCAGAGCGACGCCCGCCGTTCCTGGAAATTCGTTTTGACGAATTTTTTCGGTTTTTCACTCATTTTTTTTTTTTATTATTATTTTTATTATTCGGTGCATGGAGAGTAAGTTGGCTATAATTTTCCGTCTGTTCCGGCGTGATATATATATATATAGGTGAACGCGCGCAGGAATGATTGTGTAACGCAGGCGCGCCGTTAACCCCCCTGGCAGTTGCTACTCGTTCTCTCGCAGCAGCTTCGAGCTCGACTGGCGGGGATGGTGGGCAACACGACGTCGGTCTATGTGACGAGTCAGAGTACCAGTTCTGTTTCGCCCTCACCCCGAGGTTACCGGAAATTGTTGGAACCGTTCCGCGCTTACTGACGGTGGCGGGAAACTTTGTTCCCTCGTTGTCTGTCTCGTCGTCCTATGACACGATCGTTCGTCATTCTTTCGGTTTTGGTTACTTGCTAAAATTCTAAAAAAAAAAACCTGGAAAATACATATACGTCCATAAATTCTAATGATGGTGCAACGACATTAATGCGACGTTTTGTGCAGTGATTTAATAATCAAACCTTCCCCAACTTTTTGCCTCGAAAATTTTCATTAAAACAAAAATAAAAACGTTTATTGTTGTCTGTCGAATATCGAGTAATCTTAAATTAATAATAATTACAATATTGCCAAAAGTTATATTTAATAAAAAGTTAAAATTAACAATAATTGTGTGTAATTAAATGACAAAAAAAAATTATTTAACAACATTACTGTGATATATCGGCTTTAATAATTAACCGATTAAAAATACCGAGTGAAAAGTGCAACTTTGTTCTTCTTTTTATTGACGTGAGCAAATAATGTTATAGGGAAATATATTTGATATTTCATTGAGTATTTTTGTGTTACGAGAAAAGGTAATTTCGCAAAAGTTTTTGCCATGTATACCTGTAAAAATGATACGGTTCTGTGGTTTATTGATTACAAAGGATTTATGCTAGTTATTTCTTTATTTTTTCTATTTGAAACCGTGATAGAAAGTATAGAAAAGGGGTGAGATTCGAAGCTCTCTCGATTATTACACTTCGAAGTTTGTTCCTCTTTTTCTTTCTCTTTCTGTTTTCTGTGTGTAAGCGCCAGGAGTTAATCTCATGAGTGCTTGTTCCGCGAGGTACCAGTGCCAACAGAGATCGATTGACTCTTTGGGGAAACGGTTCGGAATCTTTTACAGTCAACCCCTCACCCTTACCACCCTCCCATACTGTCTGATGCTCGCCGGAAATCCGTGCACCAACTACGAATCGAGAATAGGGAAGGATTATTGGCACACGTTCGCGACTTCTCACGTATCTAACCATGACGCTTTACACATGTGTGTGTATATACAGATGCATATGTACAGACTTACACGCGTGTAAGATTTTTGCGCGATAAATAAAAAAATCGATAAATATTTCTTCTTCAATTTCTTTTATTTTCAATCGTATCGAGTTTTTTTAAGTCCGTGCACGAACTTTTTCCAAATTGCTCATTCTCACTCGTTAAAACAAAAACTTTTACACACTTTTTCAACTCGTATCCTGTATTGCGCGAAAGGAAAATAAAAAAATTAAGAGTTACCGACGAACGAAGTGTTTCGTGATGCTTATAGCCATTACGTTTCAATATTTGCTGTCTTTGATTTAAAAGACACTCAAGAAAATGAAAACAATTCCCGAAACTGTTTCGTTTTTTCGATTCTGGCCGATCACCATCTAGTTGAAACATACATTTTCGAAAATTTGTGTTTTGTAATTAAATTTCTTGTGATGATTAAAGGGCAAAGGAATTCCATGATATTTACATATTCATTCGTGCGCTTCACACAGCTTCGCATGCGCTGTGAAACTCGCAAAGTTCAACGTAATGCACGTTACCCGTTCATCGCGGTAATTAGTTTATTCGAAGTATGCACACGTCATTAACAAGACGACAGTGAGTCAGAAAAATAGAGAAAGAAAGAGAGAGAGAGAGAGAGAGAGAGAGAGAAAGAAGGACAGAGCAGGTGAGGGTGAAAACCAACGAGCTCACAGAGATTTAAGGGCGTGAGTGAACTTACAGTCATGCAAATACGATGACCAGGTCATCCGTTGACGAAAGACGTGTCAAAGTTAACGTTTGATCGTTGAACGGCCGGAAAATCGGTACGTAAAACGTTTGTGGATGGAACCTATTCGATCATATGATTCAATTTGTAGTTCAGAGATCGTGAGATGTATCAAAGGTAGCTCGAGAAATGAGGAACGGAAAAAGATGGAAAAAGGAGAGGAACTTGAATAAAAAGATATATAAACGAGCATAAAATCACAAAAAAAAAAACATTACGGGTCCGCTTCGAATTTTCAAATGCGTCGTACGTTTCTCGAGAACTTTAATATTCCAATTTTTTTTTTTACTTTCTCTGGAAAATCTTGACATTCAACTGGAGTAGAGTCTTTTAATTTTGATGAAAACTCAAGTAATAAGCAAATAAGGCGTTGCAAAATGAAATATTTAAGAAACAAATATTAATTAATACGGAAAATTTGTTACGGGTTTGCAACACATTCATTGTCAGAGAATTTTTTAATAATTTCAAATTTATTAATACGTTTAGTTTTAATTGAGTTTAAATATATAAATTATATAATCGTATGTTAATTTTCGTGAGATACTTTTTAGGACGTTTGAGATTTAACGCAAAAGGGTCTCGGAATTTATTCATATTTCGGATGATAATTCGTATCAGATGGTGGTAAGTGGTGAAGGGTTGTAAGAAATGTGGTATTGGAGTTAACCATAACGAGTTGAAAGATTCGCCACCATCTTCAAGGATTTCTATGTGAAATTTAAGGTGAATCTCGTGATAAAGCAAAACTGTGTGTACGTGTAGGTTGGTGGTGTATGAACGTGTATGCGTTTGAGAAATTCTCTAGGGTAGCATAAAGTCGCCGTTTTACGATTTCGTTTAACGCCCCACCGGAGGATTCTGAATAAATTAGCATTTAACATTCTCATACGTGTCCCCTCGAACAAAATGAAAAAGTGGCTAACTTGGAGCACATTTCACCGCAAACCACAAACGTCTTACAATATATATTCTCTCGTTCTTCAAGCGCGTTGAATTCTTGCTCGAGGCTCTATCCTGAAACGAATATTTTCGTGATTCTCCTCTATCGCAAATACCGATATAGAAGCTCAGGGAAATTCCCTAATCCCATTGGGATGAAAATTATTTCTCCCTCTTCCATCCTCGCGACCCCACTGAACTTCAACCCTCGCTTTACTTCGCAAAGAGAATTATCCTCGGCACTTTAATACATATCAAAAGCCGTTAACGTAAATTGAAACATCGCGGAATAAAATATTCGATATCTCTCCGCTCGTCGTTTCACCCCTGCGAAGATATTATTCTTATCGTATCTCTCGACACAACCCCATTACAACACCGCTCACTGATATTCAATAAAATCTTCATATCTTAAAATAGTGAAATATGTCGTTAAGGCAAATGATTTATCATTAACACATTCTAACGAGTCACAATGATGGCGGCTTCATTAAATTAAACACTTCTTCGTTGCCCTTGGCATATTTGTATGACCCTCCATTTACCGACAAAAATGAATAAATATCTAACCTCGCCTCGTAAAAAGTTTTTTCGAACAGGATTTAAAGGGCTCGAAACCAGAATATCAAACGGTATATGATGGAGAGTGCTAATTAAAAATTATAAAATAAAAACTAAAATTCAGTACAGAGAATACTTCCTTCGATATTTTCTCTGCATATCCCTATATTTCTTTCCAGCTTGGAGTTTTGTTTTCTACATCCCTCGCAATTTATCTCGTGGTCAGAGTAAGAGAAAAATAGACACGTTTTACCAAGCCTAGTACTCGTATTCACTCCTTTATCTCTATCTCTCTGGATATTTGCTTTGCGGTCCTATACTACGAACGTAGTTCTTTCAAAGTTTATATCCATACGTATATATGTAAGCTAGTGTGTGTGTGCGTTAAAAAATGCTTTCGACGTGAATTCATTCGCTGCGTTACTGCACCAATAAAGAGCGAACGCTTCGTCTAGAAAAATTGACCTCTATACCTTTTCAATTCTCCATTTTCTTCCTACATCGCCCCGCTAATATTTTCCTTTTCCTACTATGTCTGCATTTATATTATTTTTGGTTCCTCTTCACAGAAATTTTTTTGCTTGCCTTATTTCATCATTTCATCAGGGCTGGAAGTTTCGTTCAAATACGAATGGCCGTGAAAGCTTCAAAGCTAGAATGAAAGATCATGTATAAATCTGGTGAAAAATCATTCCAAAAGTTGATATGGAAATTAGTGCCACGATCGAACTAAGTTTCCAGGATGCTACGAAAGCAAAGCCCTTATCACAGGACCAAGGAAGTCAACCAAAAGTAAGGCTTGGAGATGGTTCGGTATCTGTTTCTGTGCAGAGACCAAACGAGGGAGCAGATTCAATGGTATAGCGAATAAGAGGTAGAGTGCAGAGTGCATGGAAAGCAGTGAGACGTGTATAGCAGGGTTAGCAGCTGCTTCGAGCCTCCGGGACTGAGGCCTTCGGGTCAACGTTGCTCTCAGTCGAGGCTCGTCTGACACGACACTGAGCTAAACCACTGTGAATGGACTCTCCTACCAAAGACTTACTAGCAGTGAAACACACTCGCTTAAAGACTCCTTCCCATACAGCCCTAAGGCTTTGACAGGACAAACCGCAAAGCAGGAGTTCCAGCTATATCAGAGCTATATCCTTCCAGCTATATCCTTCTCGCCTTACTGGTACTGCTCAACTCACCACAGTTTACCGAAGATTATGCGATCTTTCAAGTGAATTCAGGTTCTTCGTGTGATGGGCAAACATTTTTTACCCAAGAGTCCGATTTTCATCTAAACTATAATTTTTTATCACTACACTCGAATTATTCGATTGTGCAGCTCGTGCGAAATCCTTAATTAGAGAGAACAAATGTTACATACGCATTATTCAATTATATTTACGAATTTCGGAAATTTTATTTTTCAAATTCATGTTTTTTTTTTTATTAGGAAAAATACTTCGAGATTCATGTTGGCTATAAATTATTTCTTTTCCTCCATATATGCTTTCATGGCAAATAAAATATACTAAATTATTGCATTTATGCTACAGAGTATAGTGTGTTCTGTTATTGAATTGAAAAATACAAAAGTTGACAACTCTGTAGGTCTTTTAGAATCGAGCCAGAAAAATATATTTGTGAACATACTCTAAACAATATATAGTTGTATTGCTCTATTTGCTAAAGTGCGTCGCCCATTTCTCGTTTGGAGAACATTCAACTGACATTCTAGAAAATGTTCAATTTTTTAGTGCATAGTTTCCGAGTGCTTTTTCTTGCATTTGAAAAAAAAATGTGTTAACTGCAATTTACGTTTATGTATTCACGTTTCATACGTGAACTTTTTTTCAAATATGACTTTCATCAAAAACTTTAGCCAAAAATGTGACTGAAATGAATGTCGATTGACGTGTTCAGAGTCTAAATCTAAAACGTATAATAAATTGGAATAAAATTCTACTGGTTTCTCCCGTTGAAAACATCCAATAAATAACAATTCATAAAATAATAATATTTTTTATAACGAGTTCTAAAGTCTGAATACATTGCTACACGAATCAATTCTACGCCAAATGATATAACTAAATTTTTCAATCCGTTGGTAATGGATTAATTGCAAGGGTTCGATTCATTCGATTCCTGCTGTTGTTCGATGACATTTTTTTCCTGTGGTAATGTCATTGAGATCCTCTCATGTTTTGGATGTGAAACACGCATTGACGTCTGGGTAAAAAAAACAAAAAACAACAACATCTGAAAAACGCTTTTTGCGGACCAACTTGCTAGGGCGATTATATATACCTGCTGTAAAATAGCTGTAATGTTGATAGTATTCCCGACTATCGGAACGTTTTACGATGCCATGTAAACGCCCTCTCGTAACTGCGGTACGATCACGATAGAAATTTATCGTTTTGTCACACTCTTGTCGTAATCTACCCTTCGTAAGCTACGTCTATCATTGAAGTTGTACACACACACAACTATACACATATTGACAGTCATGACTCGAACGTTCAACATTCATTTGCATTTCCCAATGTTTCGAATAGAACGAAACACGAAAAACGATTCATCTGTGAAGTATTTTTTTGCATCGACTGCTGTTGATCGTGAGAACTTTTCGTGAATCCGTTCCATGAACAATAAAATAAAGAATAGTTATATTTATAGATTTAATTAAACACACCAAGTAATTTTAATTATTGACTGGATTTCAAAGTCCATTATTTGTATCGTACTTCTCCCAGTTTCTCTGTCATTCATTGTAGCAATATATATTTAGATTTGGCTGTACAATAGATGATTCAACTGGAAGTAGAAAAGTCCCATATGCGATCAGACTCAGGATAAACCCCCGGCATCGCAGCTGATTTATATCCTGAATACTTGTTATATATGTAATGGGCTCGATGTAACGTACTGCGAGATGCATCATAAACTCTGGAGAGCTTCCAGCAGGCCTCTCAGTACGCGTAAGCAACAAGTACTTCTTAAAACTCCTTTCTGTCTATGGACTAAACTTCCTATGAAACAAGGCCAAGCATTAAATTTAAAAATCGTTCTTCAATTAAATTGGATGAAAATCGAAGTTTTTCAAAAATGCAACAGCCCTGAACATAAATCGTCGAGAAAGAGAGCATTGTTTTTTTATTTTCACGAAATCAAAAAGCATATCCAGAATTTTAGCTGGTGGACTGGTCAATCGTTTTCTTTATCGTGACATAGTAAAAAAAAAAGAGATTAAGAAATCAGAAAAAGATCAAGAGAAGGCTACTAGTTGGGTTCCCAGGCTCTTTTCTCATAAGCGTTGCAAATTCTTTCAATATAAACTGCTTTACATTTGGCTTTACTGCAGTGCAGTTTAGCATATACAAGACTCGTCCTAAAACTCGTGGCACAGGGTTTGGAATGATATAGAGATATTTTCGTAGGAAACGTTGACGAAAAGTTAGAGGGAAGAGAAAACGTGCGGGATTGACTGAACTCGAGAAGGACGAGGGACGAGAATTTGCCTGTGCAATAGTTGCAAAAGTGAACGACGAAAATGTATATAGCACGCACATACATATATCCCTCGGTATTATGTATTTTATATAATATAATATGTATATCGTCGAGAGCACAGAAACTTCCGACTAGGATTTGTGATAAACGCAGCTGTGGCTCAACGAAAGGACCTTCGGTGATATAGCAACACGTGGCACGACACGCCGTGCGAGACGCACGAGTTTCCAAGGGATGGAATAGATTATGAAAGGAATATGGTAGAAATTCATGTTGAATTTCACATCGTATGTTTGTGTGACGAATAAGTCTCCAGTTGTTACTATCGAAAAGTCTCAAAAAATTAGTTATTCCTTTTTATTTCTTATCGACGGAGTTTCGAACTAATGTGGGTAGTTAAAAACTATAATTCCTGGTTGTCGCTCAACATGTTTCCTGGTTTTACAGGCCATAAACCTGCCGGTAACCTCCATTTCTTCAATTTTGCTTGGAAATATTGCAAAATACATTTCCTGAGGCGAAAATAGACCGCTGTCTCCGCAGAGCCTGAACAATGTGTGTATTTACGCATTTAGTTCAGGACACGTTTCATAGAAAGGTGTCAAAGGTCGTAACTGCTCACAATGGAACACTGGGTGAGGCAAAGATGTATGCCGTCAAAAGAGACAAACAGAAAGGGACAGTATATTGAAGGCAAGAAGGTAATTTAGTCTTTTGGCTTCAGGCTTGGAAGAGAAGCTGCAGGACTAGTGCGTCCTGCGTGTCAAACCCGAGACACTATCTCTTATCTCTCCACCTCCCTCTCTTTCTCTGTCTGCCTTTGTGGCCTCCCAGTAGAATGCCAACTGTGCATCGGACGTACTTCCTGTCCGGAACCGTCCAACCGGTTAGACCTAAATCACAGTCTCTGAATAGGGTTACAAGCTGGCGTGACCGCGAAAACCAGACATCACAAAACGTACACTAGTAAATATTGAGTACGAAATTTATAACACAGGGGTTTCAGAGTTCCATGCACCGATGCCCAAACAACATCTCATCCTTCCGATCACCGATGAGACAGCCAGACGCGTGAATTCTCTAATTTCAATGTCATTTGAATTCGATGTTCCCCCAGCAACAACATATCGTCAGCTTTTACGGGCGTTTATTATAAAGCTCTAAAGAATTAATCGACTATGCAAAAGTTCCATGACTTGTAAAAATTCAGTTGATAAACAAAAAAGAAGAGTTTCTGTGGATATTTTGATAAGCAAAGTTGTTATAACATTAATCACCATAAAAGATTCTCGATTCGTCATAGAAATTATTCTCCCTTGGCCAGTTTTCTCTGTGAGAAAAATAAATGTTTTTAAATCTACCCTTCGACCATCGAGTAAAAATTTGATCCTATACGTTTTCTCATCTCCAAGTGAAAATAGTTAAGCTTTCCGATCGGTTTCAGTGAAAATAAAGGTATGTCGGTATGCGCGCTCCTCAAAAGTATCAAATTCTCGACATTGTTTGTTTCTGAAATACTCTCATCGATCCGTCGATGTAAACTGTTCGCAGATAAGCCGCAGTGACTCGTTAGCAAAATAATCAAAATGCTGTACTTGCACATTCCAAGCTTTTAGCTCTGACGAGACCCCATGAAATATGCAATTCCACAAATACGATTCATCTTTGAATGCAATTTCACAAATACGACCCATCTTTCAATGCAACGCAATTACACTGACTCCTGAAATACGTTCATTGTTGTTGCTGTAATAAATTTCATAGTGAGGCCTACGATGCAGCAAACATTGACATTTTGATGAATTTTTATTGTACTTGAGTTTTTCGTTATATTTTATTTTCCTGGACAGTCAATTCTACACACATGTCAAGGTCAACGTACAAAACTATATTTTAGTTCTGTACGAATCATAGCACAGAAATTTCTCTACTGTATGTTAAAAAAAAGAAAAGCTTGAATATATTTTGTCCACTTTCTGACGCGACAACGAAAACTGACTTGCATTTCATTTGTTTAAAGGCGCTTTTTGAGCGATGATTAAAATCAAAGTTAACGTGAAAACTGGCAGAGGCTAGAGGTTGAGAACCCTTTGCGAGGTCGAAGCTTCTGATCGGACGTTAATGGCTTTTCAAGCACAAATGCCCACGCCTCTAACGGATAGGGAGGAAAAGTGGCAGAGTGGAAGTACGGTGGATGCGAGAATAGGAGCTCGTGGAGTAGAGTCTATCCCACTCTCTTTCCTCTTGCTCTCACTTTTGAATATTACGAAGACCCATACGATTGCAAAATTCTGGCAGGGAGTTTCCAGATCTCCCTAGTAGAGCGTATAGTTATGTCGAATCTCGGGTCTTTGCCGTTTACTCAAGCCCTAACATAAGGGTAACGCTCTTTGTTGGGTATAACGGTTATACACACATCTTCCACATTGAGGACCTCTTGGATTCTATACTCTTTCGGAAAACCACGCTCGCTCACCACGTTTCCGTAAAACTAAGAGGTATACAAACACGTGTATATATGCATAAGTTAATATATATATATATGTAGTATATACTAGCGTGGTGCGCAAATTTCCAGTATACTGCACTCTGTAAACCTCACATCAGCTCTGGGGAAAACGAACGGTGAACTACCCGCGCTGCCTAAAGCTTTCCTCTAACTATCTCTCTCTCTGTTTCTCTCGTTCAACACGAAATCTGTAACGCCCGATTGTACGTTCGAGAAATTCCCATGCCACCTCATGTATGCTTCGGGTCCACATGTAGATCCAACGAATCAAATGCCAATGGAAATTCCTGAACTAGCTTCAGGCGCTGCCGGATTTTGGTCATCCTTGCTATTTTTTTTTTAAGCGAGTGCTTTTGAGGTTTCATGTTAACACAGATTTTAAAACGATAACATGGAAGATTTTACTTATTGATGCACATCGCAGTTTTTTTTTTATTCAGTTCAAATTTAAACCCATGATCGTACAGAGTATTCCTTCCGTCAGCAATCATGTTTTTCAGACCTCTCCTCCGCACACTCCAGATTTTAGATTTAATCTAGTTTTAACATGCGTTTCGGGATTTTTGAAAATTCAGAAAAAATCTTGCCTCCTCTTGAATGTATTCACCAGAGTGGCCAATAGATTATCATCCAGCATTTTTAGGGATGAAGAACCAACTCCAAACATCTCTATGTGACTCGGTATTACATTTTGAAATTTCGACTGCGTCTGCAAATCCCCAGTATTGTCTGTTGGAGAATTCAAAGTGATACCAGTTGTTTAAATGTCTATAATTAATATTTGATAATAGCTGAAAAACTGGTAACTGTTTATTGTTAATAATGAGAAATATTTCTATCTCGATGAGCTTGAAGTTGACGATTGAACGAATTCAAGTTATACGCGCAATTGACTTTTCTAGCATCTCAACTCTGTTCTCCTTTTTTCGCTGAATTTCATGAAGTGGAAAGAAAAAAGTTAACGTTCTTTATCTTTTCTCCGATAAAACATTATCTTCATTTTTTTTCTTGCCTACAACCAACACAGATTTGTTACCAGGTTTTTTTTTTTCACCTCATTATTTTCTTCCACACCACGTTTTTCTTTACCTCTAGTACCTCGAATTTTTAGAGGAGAATGCATCAAGGTGCCTCTGAGAGTGAACGTTGCGCTAACGCGCGACAATAAGAATTTTTATAGTTCCCTCGTAAAAATTCAGGAAAGTGGGACGGGCAGAACGTTTAACTCGTTTTGGTTGACGTCAAGCTTTCATTTATAAATATATATACATCTATATATATACCACAAATGTTATAGTACAAAAGCTAACGGAGTTCATTTTGATGTGTCGATATGAACGACGCGAGTACACAATTCGTGTAGAATACAATGCCCTTTCGTTTTCCTCAATCTGTTATAACGAACTTTATTCTATATATAAACAATACGTGACAGTAACATGTGCGATAAGCGAACGTTGTTATAAGATCGTTCAAGGTATAGCTGTTCAGGAAAACATGAGAATGTTAAAAAAAATGTTCCTACAATCCTAGAACTTTAACATTTTTTATACGTTCACGTTCGTAGTATTCATTGTAAATAGAAATAATACTCATCAACTATCAATTAAGACATTCTTTCATTAAAGACATTAAATATGTCAACAGCTTCGGTAACTTCGTGATTAACTTTGAGCTCCAAAATGTGAAACTAAAGTTGCTTAATTTGACGCTTTTTTCTGAAGCACCGGAGATAACGACATTAAAATGAAGCAGACAATGAATAAACGAACTTTCTTGTACGAGGCCAGCATTTCCGAGCCACTAGAAATTAAACAGATTCCTATGTTTCTTTTTATAAATACATATATATGATCGTTATTCAATGCTAAGAGCTCTCTTACTAAAGATAAAAGTTGAATAACATGATCAGTGCAGAGTAGAAAAAATTTTACAAAAATGACTCCTGAGCTTTGTTAAACAGCTTTCTGGAAATTACGAGACATCGATTTCGATATTTCGTTACTTTGTCATACATGACATCATTGTCAATGACTCCCGTTCAAATCGCGATAAATTTTCCCAGAAAAAGCTCAGTCCTCTCTACATCCTGTTTTTACAGATAAATATAAACAAAAATATTTCTACATTTGTATGTATAGTAGAAGTAGCCTTTACGAATCTTTCAGATAGTACATTTTCCAAGCGTATCACTGAAGCACTCGAAGCCAATTCAGTGTCCCCGCAGAGGCTACTGGACACAAAGAAAAATTCTATGCATCCGTAAGTGAGCTCGATCTACGGGAATCGCTCCAATGTATTTTTCTCTGCTTTTACTGTTGTCCTCACAGAATATCCCATATAAATTGCCAACTTTATTCTCCGAGAATAAAGTTGAAAAGAGAACAAAAGAGAAAGAGAAAGAGAGAGTGAATATAACGATATTGCAAGGACCTGCCATATGTTATATTGTATAATTACCCAGCATAATTTTCTCGATTGAATTAATCGCATAATTACATCGAATCGAAATGATCTAATATCTGATTTCATTGTTATATAATTACATATTCAATGTTCGGATTGTGCGCGCCTGGAATAAATTTGGGATAAATGTCAAATATTGTATTCATAATTGTTGTGTCCATAATTTCGTACTATCCCCGTAGGGAAATGTACGTGATAAATTTTTGACGTAATTGCCGATGTATATGTCAGTAATTTAGTTAACCGCCGTAACCAAATGGCCTCAGTACTCGTTTTCATTGAACGTTCTTCAATTGTCGAAATCCGCGACAATTTATTTTTGTACAGAATTCTTTTGTTATTCCGAGGGCACATGCAGGATATAGTGTTGTGGACTTACGTGCAACTACTACGTTAATAAACAAATTGATGATTTTTTTTAAATCATTAACTATACCACGAATACGAGCACGATCATTTATTTTTTGTTGAATTTTCCGACTTTACGGTTGTCTCAGGTGTCATCATCCGTTCGTGGACTCCATCTGTAGGTCTGAAAAAAAAAAAAAAAAAAAAAAAAAACAAGAAAAGTGAATACCCTGCGGTTGCTAGGACGCTGCATCGACATCTTCCGTCACGATACACGATTGTTCTGCTTGTGCTGTCGACAACTATGGCAAATTGATATTTCGTTGATGATAGAAAGAGAGGTAAAGATAATGTCAATGGGGTTCTCGATTATTGTATGGTGGAGAGAAACGAAGGCCAAACGAACACGAGACGAAACTTCAATATTGACTGAGACAACCTCACTGTGTTTGCCCTCGACACCCTTTCCTTTATAGACGATCTGAAAGCTTGCGAGCTGCCAGCCTGAGTGAACCAGACTCGAACCCCTCTTATCGCTTTCGCAGTAGTCCCTCTCTGTCTTTTTCTCATTTTTTTTTTTTTTTAAGTCTTTCTTCAACTTTCTTACTCTCGTTTCTCCGTACGGCTCTCGCGCGACTTATCCTGGAGCTTTCACCCCTCTAAAACCCCCCTTCTTTAATGTTCCTTGCGCTCTAGCCGATAATCGGTTTCTCACGAGTGAGAGAAGTCTCGTGACTTCTTTTTTCCAACTCCCTTTTTTATTCTTCATCTTTACCACTTTCCTTCTCTTCCACCGTCACTCTTTTTCTCGTTACACTCAAACAACTGTACAGCTTCGTCTCTCATTTCCTAAATGTTATCCAACCACTTCTCCAAACGTTGGTCCTTTCGCAAGACTTCATTACTTGCTGATTCTCCAATTTTTTTTTTTTCCAAATCACGAAAGTATTTCAATCTTTGATTCTATCTTGCGGTAGAATATTTTTTTACTTGAATTTCAATTCTTTGCGATGTTTCCGATCGGATACTGCCAGGTTTTCAATCGTAAGTTCGAATTTTTATTTACAAAAAGTCGGACACGAGGATACACAATTTATTAACGTAGAAAACTTAATGAGAAATATCATTCAACGAATGTTATTTAATTCAATTGCCAAAATGAAAAATAAATGAAGTTTAAATGTTGAAAAATTCAAAGAATATGGAAATCGAATTATTATAAAAGAATAATTGGAATTCGATTCTACAACTGCAAACAGTAATTAATCGCGAAACTCTGTCATGCACCATTGTTGAATATTCTTTTATTTTCAATAAAAACGGTCACCTCCACACAATTAATTAACCAGAACTTTCAAATAAATTTAATCGATGAATTTCAATGGCTCGTACGGTTTCATTTCGTTCCGGTTATTTTTTAGCGTGTAGAAATTTTAGCCATTACTCGTATAACAAAGAGTATTTAATTTATAACTGATTTACGGTTAATAAGGTTTCAGTTTGGCGACTCGCAAATAACACTATCAGGAGTCAATATCGATCGACCTAATCGGACCGGTAGGCACGAAATTTTTAGTCGTCGTTTGCAAATTCGCGATACGACGAAATCCGTTCTGGTCATGGATTTCGTGACCGTTTAATTTCCGACTCTTTTATATCGCCACATTATTTAACGGCTATGCGCCAGCCGCGGTGGCAATATCGGGCAAGCAGAAAGCGGCCCAGCAATTCGATGTGTTTCGTTTATCCGGATAAATTCCCGATTTGATCCACGCGCTCAAACTCACACAAAAATACAGCACGTAAAATATGAAAAGAGGTGAATTTTCGAGAATCGCAAAAAAACTGTATTTTCTCTCCTCAAATGGATGAATATTGTAAAAAAGAGTAGTTATATGTTTTCCCGTAACTTCCAAAACGAGTCGCTACCGTGTCTCTTAATTTCAATCTCATACAAAACAAATTCAACCAGCGAGGAATTTCAATTAATTGACCCGTTTCCCTAAAACCCAAAACCTTTCCTCCGTTGTTTGAAAATTGCTAAGAAGAGAAAGTAACTTTTAATCATATACGCAACGAACTTATTTAATGAAAAATTAATGAACACAAAAGTGTTAACATTAGTGCCAGTACTTGAATGTCCCCTTTAACGGTACAATAGCCCGATTTTATAATGACAATCATCCTCGTCCTGTAATATTTGCTTCGGAACAAAATTAAACATGTAGTGAAGAGGTGATGACCAAATATCTCGTCAAAATCTATTTTCCTAGGAATTTCACTGTTTCCTGATTAAACGACGCTGCAAGTGATGGCAAACCGTTATTAATGACGGCGTTCCAGACAGTTTTCCAATGGATCTCGACTGCCCACGTGGTACAGATAAATATATCTATATATGGTCCCATGTATGCACTCGTGAACATAAATATACATGTATGTACAAAAGTAAAGGTATTACATAATCACGTGAATTTTTTTGTCACATTCGACCGTCAATGTGGAAAAACGCTCATGCATCTAGCTCCATGGGAAAGTATATGGCAGGAAGATTTATAAGTCCAACGGTTCCGTAAACACGTGCAAATATGCCGGGTTCGATACAACATCGTAGAGAAAAGGGATCGTTAGACCTCGACAGATTTCTTTCCGTCCTATTTGGATCGTTCACTTTTTTTTTTTTTTTTTAGGTTATTACATTTTTTTTACAGTTCGCCAAGCTCTAATTTTTCTGCTTTGACGTACAGACGACAGTTTCCGAAGCGCTCACTCACTCCCTGCTCCCACTTCTCTCGCTCCTTTCATCTTTTCAACGCACGTCAATTTCATTGAACAGTAGTTATACCAACGTGTTGCGGTAATTAGTATTCAGAATTGAGGCAGCCAGTGCAAACTCTACTGTGAAGCATATTTGTATGATGGAGGGAATCTCCCCGAAACTCCAACAACCTTCTACCCCCTTCTCGCCCACATTTCTATCGGTGAATTGTGCGAACTCGAACCCGGAACCCATTTCACCATTTATATATGCACAATGAGTCTACTCCATAGCTGCAAACGATCGAACGGACAATGATTACTGATTCAGTCGCGGTGACAATGTCGATATAATTCATTGATACCGTAATCAGGTTACTCTCTCTCGATCTCTCGCGCTTTTTCAACTCATACACAGACCCTCATACATCGACATATATCCACAGGGTATTACAGCTAATTATGTATATCTTGTAATGTATGAATATTTAGCCACATCACGTGGTTTGTTTTCGGACGATACCCGATTGTGTACTCGAGGAAAACCCATATTGCAACTTCCACATTGTAAATTCATTGTGCTTCACCCGTCTGAAAGTCCAAAAACAATCGAACGTTTAATTAAAGAGTAAACAAACGAGTGATGGCTCGAAATAAAAGTTTCGAATATTTGTTTTCTAGTGTAATTTCGATTTAGAACAAAACGTTGTTTACATTGTGCAAGAAATTTGACAATTAAAAAAAAAAAAGTAAAACTCGTTTGTCTGTTGCTCAGGTTCGTATTTTTTGAATTTTTCTCGATATGAATTGGTACAGGATTTTATTTTTTATTTTTTTATGTAACTGCAAATAACAGGTTTTAATTGTATCGTTCAGGCGTCTTCTTTAAAATTTGATCAACTAGGAGAGCTTTTTTTAACGATGCATTGTTAAACGTACCTCACATAACAACTCGATGCTTTTTAAGGGGTGGATTACACAGTATTATTTTGTTTAACGAACTATAGAATTTACTGTTCGATTATATTTACCCAAGTGGTAAGGTCGACGCACGTGTCTCGAGTACGAACCACCGTAAGTTGAATCTCCTTGTGATTGATTGTAATTGCTCTCGATAATTCAAGAGAGTCGATATCTCGCTCCCTTTAGAGTTCTCGTACACTACTCTCATTACGCCATCGATTGTGGGACCAGGGATTCTTGGTTTCTTTGATCATGATTTCTAGTAGTTCAACTTCCCCTAAATACGACGACATGTATCGAATTCCAATCGAATTTACATGGAATATGATCTTTAAGCATGTGGTACTTTTCAAACTCGTCAATATTCTAAGTTGATTTTACAGACGTTTTCTTTTGCCTATTGAAATATGAATATTACGAATTCTTCTATAAATATCAGTTAAAGACAGAGGTTACATCGAAAATTAATGAAATGTTCAAACATTGAGAGATGAGAACATTCTATACATTTTGTAACTTGGAAGACGAAACGTGCATTTGTAGAAAAATTCCGAAATCGATGATATTCGATGAATCACAAAAAAAATTTCAAAAATCTCAAAACGATGTTTCGATGAATTTTCAGAGTAATTGACATAATTGCTGTTGCCATGGAATTTCGAATTCTTTCATATCGAAACGCAATTTTGAATATTTCCATTTAAAATATGGCGTTCATTGCAATTGACCTTTTTGTCTGCACTTTATTCTCTCTTTCGTGTCGAATTGTGTCAAAGTGCCGTTCGCGAGCATTCCTGGCAGAACAATCCTTGAAACAGGCTTTCAACAATTTTGCCTCGTTCGTCCCCGTCACGGTAAATTTCTAGATTCGTTTTAATGTTCTGGTGCATCTCTCGAGCGAGAAAATCGGCCGAGTTCTCGGCCTCACAATCCGTTCGACTTTTATAGACAGTACGACAAGATTTACGCGAATTTTAACAGTGGGATCGGTCCTCGGGCGGACTACCGGCCTCCCCGTCGTCATAAACAACGGCCTTTTGTCAGAGAAAGAATCGATCGAAATACCGGACTGCACCCTTCTCGCACTCCGTGCTGTATCTCCTGCTCCATGCTTTCGTTCTATCATACGGCCACGTTTTAAGTTTACTATTTTTTATCTTATTTTTTGCTGCTCCATTCCTCCCTCTAGTGATTTAATGGCACTGAAGAGATGGACCAATTTAGTTATTACCGTGAACTAATGTTTTAAATCCATTAGAATATCTGCATAAAAACCGAAGTCCGAAAAATGATAAGATTGGTCAAGTATAACAGGTTTGGTTCATTACCCAGTAATCATTAAATCTAATAAATCACATTCAATCGTTTTAGCCTACGACTTGAACCGGAAAAAAGTCTAGAAAAGACGTCAATACATGCCCATGACACTGCTTATAAAAGTGAAAGGCGAATCGCAAATATGCGATCGTCGTGTAATATTTGTACAGTACAACTTATTTTTTTACGATCCCTAGCTGGAATTTAAAAAACATAGCAATGATCGAGAAAGAACTGATCTAATCAACTAGCGAACTTAACTCACTCGATCTTCCGTTGATCCAGTGAAGGTGGAGTTGCGAAAGGTTATATAAATTTATAAAAACGTGTGGATAAGTTGGTCAAAGTGTAAATTTTGTAATTGGATAAAAACAAATCGTCATCGACGTCAGTGATGACCAGATTGAGGTGGCGTTCGGGTCGTGGTGTTAAGCTCTCGCCGGATAAATGTGCGCGATGTATTATTATGCGAGCAAGCTGACTGCGGCGGCCCTGAGCGCAGGTTTGCGCGGTGGCGGTGGTTCAAGTGGCAATGGGACACATGGACCAGGTGGCAGTGGAATATGTCGGTGCCACGAAATGGAAAAGCCACCTGAACCAAGGACACCGGATCGATCACAGTGTCTTGACACATTGCCACCACCACCGCCACGGGCCCAACATCATCCAAGGTCATCTAAGCTAAATTCAAACCCTGGACCTACCACCTCGGCCGAGCACGTTGTTGCCACTGTCAGCATTGAACATCCAAGATCAAATCAACATCATCGTCATCGTACAAAGCACAAGGTAGGATTCTCGAGAGCTACAAGAACTAACGATTATGTTTGTGTTGGTCGAAAAAGTTCAAAAGCAGATAAAATGTTGATGACATCCAAGATTCCACACAATATTCACTTGGCTCTCAATAGATTCTCTCTTACAATCGACTGCACTGTGAAAAGTAAATTTAAAATGACGTAAAGTGATTTTCTGAACGAAGTAGTTGTAGAGTCAATCCAAGCTTCTGGAAGTAAATTTATGGCTAAGAGCTATCTGCACATGAAACTCTAAACTCATAAAGTATGTGCATAGATTGTTAAACCTCACATTTTCCTGTATACGTTGTTAGAAGCTTAACTCGGGCTTCGTGAGGCAAAGTTCGTCTTGTACAAGTATCAACCACTCAAGACCTACGTTTACAATGAATTTCAGAGAATAGTCACTTGGGGTCGAAGTTTGTGGGTTCTTGAGAAAGGACTCATGGCGACATTGACCACTGGCTTCCCGAGGTTAAATGGAAAATCCTTTTGTTTCCCTAATCCAGAATTTGTACCATCATAACTTTGATAGACTTTATTATAAAATCTCTTTGTTCCATTCTTAGAAGAATTGATTGATAAATATTTACATGACATGTTGGAAAATCTTCAAAATGCAAATTAATTTTATCGGTCGAACATCCCATTGATTCAGCAGGTGATTTTAATTGGAATGACCCTATTTTCCTTTCCTCTATTTTATGATATACAACTAAACATTTTTTCATGAAATTGCTGTGTCATTCACAAAGAAATATTATGCATAATATCAAACGAAGGTAGCTGTAGTGTCAGGAACATCCTGTTAAGGGAATGGCCGTCCAGAGGCATTGGCTCAGTATTTGACGTAGGAATACCTCACGAAATTCCGTAAGAATTATTCTTCAAAATGCAAAGTTACAACGAAAGTAAAACTTTTTCCTGTTTCGGCTGTATATTTATATCTATATAAATATATATATTAAAAGAATACCACAAGGGGCTAAAGGGCAAAAACTTTTGCGAGTAACAGAGGTGAGCGGGTGAACCGTCAAGAGGCAGCAACCACAGAGATGAAGATGAAAGGAGAACAAAAAAATAGTCATAGAGGCCTTAGTGGAGATGAGTTCGAGGTAGCGGTGGTAGCGTCGCGACGTCTCTTTAAAATTCCCGACCCCTTGCTACACTTCGCTCTTTCCATGACTTTTTACCATCTACCCAACGGATCCTCCGAGCCTTGTACCTTTTCCTCTGCCCTTTGTTCGTTCACATGTTCCTTTTTTCAACATTACACGCTGGCTATGCCACTCTCGTCGACTGTATTTCTCTCTCCCTCATACACACTCTCACACTTTAGTTTTCCTACTTTTTTTCGAAAGAAATGTGCTTACACCACTTGTTCAGAGCATAAAATCACAAAGAACACGTACAATTTTTTATATTAAGATAGCATTTAAAGATGCGCGTACATTTTGAAAAAAAAGTGGAAGACTTACAAAACTTGTTGCAACTTTATAATGCAATTTATCCAATATCTTTGAAAATGCGATTTCTTTGAAATACATTAAACAGGCTATTAGTATTTTGAAACTTCCGTTGGAATGATGAATTTATATTCTCCCCTCGAGAAAAACGGTGACTATTAAAATGTAAATCGTACGAATTTGATCATGTTATATTTTGTTTTCTTGCGTCGTAAAGTTTACTCAAAAGTGTCTACGAACTTTTTTTTTCTCTAAGTACCATTTATCCACCAATGTGACATGCCGAGCCAGACACCCTTTCGATTAAAAAAAACTATTAAGAAAAAGTGGGGTCTCTCGCCTTTCGTCCTTGTATTCTGGACCGAGGTGCAATTAATTTTCTTTCTTTTTCTCTCCTTTCTTACTCCATCGTATTTTACATCGACTTTCCTGTCGTGTCCTTCTCGTTTAGCTGCAGAGATCGTCTTGAGACTAATTTAATTTCAATTTTCACCCTCTTCAAACCACGCTCTCTTCTCTTCTCCCTTCCTCTCTTTATCGACTGATAGTTGTGCAACACTCTTATAGCTAACCTTTTGAAACATCTTATACTGTTGGATATTGTGCTTTCGGCGTATTTGAATTGGGTTTTTAATTACATTGACAATCCCGACAGCGGTGGGGGTGTGCGGTCGATGTGTGCTTTCCTAGTTAAGCAGCCTCAGGCGAGGTCAGTACTTAGTTCGGTGACCCCTTAGCCATGCACCAGCTCGTGCATTGATCACTGAAGGAGAGTCAGTTCTTCAAAGTTTCTGATGGTGCTAAACAATTTTAACTCAATAAAATAATGGATTTGCAATAACGAATCTCCTAGATTAAAAAACACCAAAATGACCGTTATTGGCTAGTAATAATAAACACCAAAATGGCAGTTAATCAAAATGAATCGTTTTTCAGTGATATGACGGCATCATAATTATTTCTCCAACTGTCAACGTAGGAATTTTTTATAAAATTGTCTCTGTTTTTCAAGCGCCAGAAGTATCAAATTCTAGAATACAACATCGAACCTTGGTGCTTTCACTCAATCATTCGCACTCTTGTGATCTGAGGGTCCTCCGTCCTGAAACCTTGGCATCTCCTGGCACGTTGAAACTTTCGCACCACAATCAATCCTTTCCCTTCCAACGTTCCATTATCGAGGAATTTCTGCCTGAAAGATTTTTCTTCTCTTTTTCCCTCTTTCAGCCTCGCGGTAACATCGATGAATGAATACCCGTTTTGCTCGAATGCATCCGTCGCTCCTAGAAATACTTTATTCCCGCCTGCTGCAATTTTTCATCTCTCTTACTATCGACTTTTCCTTTCGGAAATATTATTCGTTAAAGACGGATGAAAAGTAAAAGAAGTAAAGAAAAAAAATCGTGAATAAGCAAAAAAAAAAAACAATATCAAAGAGTCTACTTCTTGGCAAAGATTGTCAGGCACAATTTGGTGAGCTGTGCATTCAAATTTCATCGAACTTTTACCAACTGCAGAAAAGCTTACCCGAGCCGCATGCAATTTATAAGTTATATCGTATTATTGAGGATATTTTACTAAAGCCAGGTCACCATCTTGTATCTTTTTTTCTTATTCTACTGCATTGTGTGTATCATCCAGTCTCGAAACTCTTGTATAAATTTCAGAATGGTCGAACGACGGCCTGGTACATAGTCGGCAACAAAAAGAAAATTTGTACAAAGAAGGAATTTTAGTGAGTGTATCTGCACATGTAGAAGTGTGTGAGTATGTGCCATGCAGAAGGCTCTGCAGGAATGATTTTCTCTGGTCAAGTTCTACAAAACCTCGAGGCGTTGCGCCGAGAATTCGTTGAAACTTTCGCACCATTGGTGGCACAAGCTAAGAGAACCCACCGATGCAAACACACACACACACACACACACACACACACATCTTAGGTCAGGCTGGATTGCCAGTTTTGCGGTCGGTTCCTAAGCCTTTTGCTCCTCGTAGCCTCGTCGAAACTTTACTCCTCTTTTTTTTCTCTTCATCCCTTTTCTCCTCTTGATGTGCTATCCAGCTGGGGAATTGGCGCTTCTTCCATGTCTGCCACCACGGAGGTTTCTTTTTCGCGTTACCGACTCTCACGATCCCACGCAGACATACACACACAACGCCCGATCAAGACTTCGACTTTTCCGGATGTCGTCTGCTCGACCTTGCCGTTGTTGCTGCCAAGTTGAAAAAAGAAAGTTTAAAAAAATAAGTTGCCGAAAAAAGCAATAGATATAGGAGGAAAAATGCACGAACAGCAAAGCACTTTCGACGTCGTGAGATTGACCCGGCTGCTACAGATTTTACGGCCTCGTGGTATCGACATAATACTTATTTGCACCACACTATTCCTATATCTTCTTTTCGAAAACCTCACCCTCACTATTATACCCTCTCTCTCTCTCTCTCTCTCTGTCTTTCTCTCTTACACACATACTCAGACACGTACACCGTCTATTTTGACCTTTTGATCCTTTTTTTCTCAGTCCTGGATCGACACATTTTATTTCCGCGTGGTTCAACACGATGAGATCAAAGCTCGCGGGATCTCGGAACTTTGTGGAGGATTTTACGCGACGATGTGTCGAAATTGAGGCTGAACCAATTTCATCCTTCCTATTTGTGAAAGAAGTTCCAGAAGTCGGAGTAGGGTTAAGGAAGACTGAGAGAATATTTATGGTTTCTTATTCAATTAGTCACGTTTTCGTCACGAAATAATCAAAGCTTCGTCATATACGTAGTTGTATTATTTATCATATTCGTGACATTATATTAACGATTAAAGCGTACACCTAAAATACTTATGTCAGGAATAATGTCACACTATCAAGTACGAAAGAAATAAAATGTTTTCACACGACTGAGAGAAAGTCGACATACCGTAAACCTTTATCTGCCCTAGACGAATGAATATAAAGTAGGACATAATGTGTATGCAAACGAGAAGATTCACGCGCCCGCGTTTCTACGTAGCGTACGTGTTTTTATATTCAACCTTATATTTTAATAACACATAACTTTTACGGTTTTATCTTTCAACGGTAACGATGTTGTTTTGTATATACATTATAGGATGGAAGACACAGAAAGATAGGTCGTTTGGCCGATAGGGTTGTTTATTGTCATGGTAGCGACATATAACTGACGTCGGTACACCGAGGCTCAGGCAGAGACGTAAATGATGTGCATGCACTTTTGTTGCTACCACAAAATTTTAGTGGTAAACTCAGCCTGACGTGCAACACAAGACATGAAACATTTCAGCAAGCTGACGATGGAAAAAGAAAGATTTTCAGGTTTCAAATATCTCTTGTGCAAAAGACAAGTTTTCGTTGGTAGACGAAGAAAATAATAGAGAAAATGAAAGATGTTTCCTTGCGATGACGGGGTTAGAGATCGAAAATAAGCTCTATTGCTTAGAGCTTTGGCTAAGAGCAAAATTTACTCGGTGCCAGAGAGTCAATGCCGAGTCGAGATACAATGAAAGAGGACGTCCCCCCCCCCGATCTTGGCCTGGGAGAATCCGCTCTCGACAACATTTTCAACCTTCTTCCTCTCTCTTTCTTCCTTTCTCTCTCTCTCTCCTTCTCTGTTTGCCTCACCTATTTCTATCTATCTTCTTATCCTTCACTAAGATTTCCAACAAGAAGAGAGTAAATCCTTGCCGCGAGAGAGTTTTCCTCACCGTTGATGAGGGACAATTGACTGGCTTTTAGAACAGACGCGACGAGGCGCGTGAATTCGACGACGAGACACACTGTGAGAAAAGCTCACCAGTCGAAATCCCAACCTCGAGCAATCTTTCACCGTTAAAGCTTGTACAAATGGGTAAGAACTGGTTCGGGCCCCAGCCAGTGTACGTTAATTGGCTTCTCCTTAATGACGTCTTTGCAGATTAGAGACTTTTGAGCTTTAGTACTTCGTTGCATTTTGAACGATAGACGTATGGTTTCAAGTTCAGTTCTACGCTCTCCCTAAAATTTCAATGATATCAATAATAATGATACAGCAATGATAAATATGATTAGATAATTATTATAATACCGACCGACGGTGATGGCTGAGTCGACCACTTAGTCATGCACCGGCTTGTACTGTGTCAATCAATGAGCAGGAGGTAGTATTTTTTTTTTAATTCCCGATGGTGTCAACCAACGGAAACTCCAGAAAAACACAGCTGCCTGTATCGTTTAGAGTTTCCACAGTTTCCTTTGGTCCTCGTGCAAATGCGACGCAGTAGTGAATTAGGAAAAAGTGGCTTTAGACATCACACGAAGAGCTTTGGATCTCACAACGAGAGCGGGAACAAGAACAGTAAAATGGGAAAAAAAGTGGGACAAATGTGATGGGATGGGTTCATAAAAAACTGCAAGGGTGGAGGAACACTGAAATTTTTTTTTAAAAGTAATAAATCGCAATCAAAAATGATCATTATATCGTGCGAATAACACAAAATAATAATGATAATACTTGTTTTGTTATTATTATGAAGAATTTATAGAACAAAATACACCGAAGTGCATTGAAGTTACAACGCGATGGATTATGATTGATGAAGCTCCCCTTTTTACACACGAGTGCTCCAACACACTCAAGCATGCTTCATCTCCGCTCCCTCTATTTTTGTTGTCAATTAATATTACTTTCCCCAACGATTTCGTAAGGGTGTGGCGTAAAAAAAATGTGAAAGCTCTTGCTTGCATGAGCCCAATTCTTTTTAGTGATAAACTGATCGATCTGTACCCCAAAAAGATAATGTAAAACGAGTGAAAAATGAGAACACAATTTATCTAACTCTCATTCATACTTTTATTCTTTTTATACAATTTAACAATAAATTCTCGATATTTATTAACCACAATTTTGTCACATCCATACCTTTGCAAATAATCTTATCTCAAGACCCTCTAACTTTAGATAAATCGAAGAAATTCTATCACAATGAATGTCTATGTGAGTGTGTGCATGTGCAAACATTGAATGGCCTGTGGAGAGCCGAAAAGTACGCCGTCAGATGCGCGGTCATGGCGAAGCCATCCACTCGTGCGGTGAATACACAATCTGTCTTTGTCGGATGATTTTATATCAGCGGAATACAGCTTCTCGACTCAGTCCCGACACAACGCCCAGATTTATATATCGTCTGCGTGAGGGAACCTCTGGAGAATCACGACAACCTCCGACTATCCGTCTTCAACGCTCCCACCGCTTAAACGTCATGTACATGTAAATATGTATAGTATTTTGTGGTTCAACTATACACGCGTTACTGAATGAACAACCTTCTTTTCTTCACCATTCGCACAAAAGTCAGTTACCTCGTCATTCTGAATGAGAATTGAATGTTCTGCATTTTTCGTAAAAAATAATAATAATCTCAAGAGATTTCAAGCCTATATAAAAATGGTTGTTGTAGAAACTTTGTCCTATACGTATTCTCAGTATTTGTTTATTTCATTTTGACTCTTGCTATCCGTTTGCTTTTCCGACTGTAAACATCACAGTGAATGAGAGCTCAAGTAGATTTTTATAGAAATTATAATTTGATGAGATGAAATATAAAGACGAAGGAGTGATTCAAACGTTGATTGAATTTAATTAATAATTAATTAATTTCATATATCAAGCGGATCGAAAATCCAGAGTTCTACTCTATAGTAACATTCGCATCATTGATATTGTACAGTGCCAGGCAAGGATCGGAGATCCAATGTTATCAGATTGTGGTTTCCTCTAATTAGACGGCTGTTATGTCGTTAGCAATTTCTCTCTCGTATCACTATCTCTCTTTCTCTCTCTTCTCTCTCTCTCTCTCTCTCTGTCGTCCTCCCTTTCTCTCTCTTTTGCTCTCAAATGCACCCATACGTAATTATCGGAAAATCATCGGTGCGACTGTCCTCGAGCTCCAAAGCCGATAATACTCTCAACGCAGAGAAATTAATTGAGCGCAGCTGCAAATGAATTTTATTAGTAAAAGACATTGAATTCTACGTAGTTATTGGGAATTATATTGATGAACACCATACGAAATGATATTGTAAAGCAAATACTTACCTTCTAATGGAGTCAAGAACCCCATCAAGAAAGACAGATTCATTTTATTGGTAAATTCATAGAAACGTTCTTTAATTTCGATGAAATTGTCATTCCTCCGTATGATGAGAAATAAAAATCACTGAAGGAATTCCGTTCAATGGGCATTAGAGCGTTGCCCTTATGGTAGAAATGCTATGGTCCTTCTGGAATACACACGATGTGACGTTTCCACGAATTCCTTTGAGCTTTCGACACATGCATTGAATCTCTGTGGACGGCAAGTTCAAGACACAGGAAGTTATCACCTCGAATTCGGCTCATGTCTTGGCCCAACGGCCCTACACATGACCCTGTTGTACACAGTCCACAACCCCACGAACATAAGGGGTATTCTAGGTCGAGCCTTAAGGGCCTTGTAGCTTTGATGCGGCGCTACTGTCGTCACTCTCAAGTAATTATAATTGAGTTGAGTGCAGCTTAGTTAGCAGCGTCAAACCTTCGTCTCAATGATGAGAGAAGCAAGAGGAACACAACGACCATGAAACACCCTTAATGTATATCTCGACTATCACACCTCGAATGTCAATGCTCTTTATTCTCATTGTATATGTAGCAAAATATCTACCACGTTTGAATATACAGTTCGTACAGTATAACTACGCATTGCCACAATTCTCTGTTTCAACAACGAGAACTTTCGTCATTATCCAATGCAATCGTAACCAGAGACGAAACTTGCATGTTATGTTTATCATGTGTTCGCATATATGTACGCGCCTGAGGTAATTATGAGGTACAGCACTATGAACCATCGTACTCATGGCAAACTGTGACCCATAAATCCTAATCACATGAAGTGATGAATATTTCGTTCGAAATTGTCATTCGTTTATTCCCATATCGAATTTTAAGACTTGAAAAAAATAGATTTTAATTTCTTTTGGACTATTAATTTCTTTTGATTCTATTTAATTTCTTTTGATTTTTTAATGACAGTTTTTTTAGACACGGTATTCACGGAATTCCCTTGCAATAGTGGAGAATTGCCCCAGAACGATCTTGTTATTTTGTGAAGGAAAATCTATGAATTTTCACATATTTTCGTTGAGTTCAATACCAGAATTTTCGATCGATACGAATGCAGCAAATAAGTCTCTAGAACGAGCGGAAACGATGAACCTGGCTCGACTAGATTTTTAATTTATGTATAAGTATAGATACAGTAGTGCATTCTTCTCCTTCGTTGACTTGTTTGGGACTTGGATTTGAATTGCAGAAACTCATCGGTGAGAGCGAAGAGTAAGTCTAAAGTGAAGGGAGGGACATGATTCAGCCTCCTTTTCTCTCTTCATCTCTCTCTCTCTCTCTCTCTTTCACTCTCTGTCTCTCCCCCTTTCCTTCTCAACTGCTTTCATGAATGAGAAAGCGACGAACTGTAAAGGTGTTTCCCGACTTCCACTTTCTTGAAATTCCCGCCCATCCCTCTTTTCTATTCTCATGAATTCCAACCCTCGTGCTCTAATTTCGATCTTTTCTTCTTCCTCAACCGCAAATTCGTATCGCACGAATACTTTTTTCCCTCCCCAATTCACACTCCGTTACCCCTACCTTACTTTTCTGTCTGAACACACATCTGGGCTCTTGGTCCTCGTAATATTCAAAAGATTCCGTTAAGGGTCCTACAGAGTTGGCAGCGTTCATTAGGCCGTGACGAATCTAAAAATGGATACGAAACCACGGTACTGTATTCCGGTATTAAGTCGTTTCAACAGTTTTCCTTTTCAGATATTAATACTCTACTATTTCTCTTGAATATCACTTCAACCGACGTGACTCTATAGTAATGAATACTTTTCACCAAAGTAACGAAATTTTATTCTGTACTCTGATAACCTTATAACCGATTTTTGTAAAAAAAAGTTTAACAGTCCGAGAAATATGCTGTGGATAACTCAATCAACAGGGTCTAGAGTCTCTGAGGGAACTGAAATTACGAAGCTTGAAGATTAAGCAAAGCGAAGGGAGATTCCTATTGTAAATGGATGCTGTACGCCGTTGTTTGAGAGGATTGGAATACATTTTGTATTGAGTGAGGGAATATACGGGGATCGTGCCTCGTAAACACAACGACCTAACGAGGTCGCTTTCCAAATCCAGGTTTTCATAGCTTGTAGGAGGATCTTCTATCTCAACATTCAGTTGAATCGCGCGAGCTTGGGCAAGCGAAGCAATTGTAGAGAGAAATTGACGGTCTCGATACGATAGGACGGGGTCGTATAAATTGACACTGGAGTATTCTCTTTCTCTCTCTATACATATATACAGAACTGTATAAGATAGAGATATAGATGAAATGGGTTGGCTCTTTCTTCCTAGCAGAATGAATACACGACATGGATTTTAAAGCCAACGAAAGTGTACCGAAGTTTTCATTCTCTACCGTATACAGGAAAAGCTTGTGTATCTATATATTGTGCTGATTCGGAGTCTATATGACAACGACATACATACATAGACGTATGAGCATCAGTATATTTGCCCATATGACATATCCACGTTCGTAATTCTGTCAAATTCGACCCACCAACGTCGTCTCGTTATTTACCAAATTTTTCTTTCACGATGAAATCCACACAAACGATAACGATTCTTTGATTAAACAGAAAATGAATGACCTACTTTATCAATTTCAAAAATGGGTTAATGGCTCGAAAGTATTGAAACGTTTTTTAGATTTATTTTTTAGCGACGTCGCAGTCAGTTTTGGTTGTTAAGTTTAGCCAAAATGATTTTTTTTTTCTGTAATTTCGTTGGAGTTGAAAAGATAATCGACGGAATGTGATTAAATGTGCATGCTTCGATGAAGTAACGCATCAAAAACGATAACTCTGCTATTTTGTACTCGCATTTTACCAGGAATTTCTACTTAGCAGTCCACACTCTTTCTCTTGCCTATTTATCCTGTTACCATTTTTTTTTTAACAGCAAACTCAAATTGCACCAGATATTAATTGTTCAGTAAAAAAGAATTGAAGTTATACACTACACATAGCAATACGATTCAGAAACTGACGCTTTTCCTCTTTTCCATCTCTTTTACATTTCCGTTTTCGCTCATAATATATCTTTGTGTCTCATGTAGTATATAAAAGTTTTTTCTTTGCCTTTTTTCTCTTCACCGATGCAGCATCTCCGCTCGTCTGGTTATGACGCTACAAAACCGCGAATAACAATAATAAAGCTTCGTTCCCTGGTGCTATACTCTGATGTATCCCTCCCTCAAAATTCTCCCTTTCCCACTCCATTTTCTTCCTTGCACACTCATTGCTATACTTTGCTTCACTCATTCCACGTTTCTCACTTGTTTCTCTCTCACCAGGCTGCCCACGTGAATCTGGGTGCTCATCGCTCCTGTTTTTCTCTTCTTTCTCTCCTCCTCCTCTTTCTCTTATGTCATCTATAATTTCGTCCCTCGTTTTATCTGTGAGTTTCCCACTCTCGTTTCGTTCCTCACTAACGAAAGTTGCTATCTCTCTCTTTTTGTTACACCTTCTCACTCACTCTTTCTCTTTATCACTCTCACTCTGCCTATTTCTCTCCCATTTACGCTTCGGCACTACTTTCCTCATTTCGCACGACGGCAGAGGCCCGAGTTCTTTTTATTTTAATGAAAATAAAAAGAATATTCGTTTTTATTATTTTCCTTCTTTTCCATTTTTCCTCTGAGAAATGAATGGTTTGCACTTTCTCGAGAAAAAAAAATGTGTGCAGGACCGTAAAGCGTGTTCTGATTATGGACTTGCGATCGCAGCACGACTTTCACCTCCAGCCTATGCATGAAAATCATCCTCTCATCTCCGTCATGGTTTCAAAAAAGATTGAATCTCTTCTCTTTTCTTCTCTCTCTCCTTCCAAAATTAAAAGAAGATCGGAGACGTTTGAAGAATCATTTATTAACCTTCCCTCGACATTTATACGGTTAAGTCAGCATCTTTTTGAAATATTCGGTATAATAACTAAATTCAATCATTCAAAGCAATAGTAAATTCAATTTAAAAAAAAACTCCTTTTCCAACGCCATTTTTTCTTTCAAGTTAAATTAATTTTTTTGTCCTTTCTATATTCCTATCTTTCTGAACAATGGTAGACCTAGTTTTTTGGTTTCAAATTAAAAAAGTTTCAACAAATGTGACGATCATAGTTTATGAGCGTTGTTGATTTGAATGAAATTATGATACAACTATTAAAATGATTGATTCGTTAGTCAAACCTCGTTGGTTGAAATTAACAAGTGAATTCGTAATCAACGAAACTTTTTGAAGGAACTCAGTACGTGCGAAAATAGTAGAACCTCGAGTAGAACGACCTCACTAAAGTATCTGGTTCGCAAAGAGAGCGTGCCAAGAGCCTTTGTATCATTTTTTAAATTTCTCGTATTGCAAATGGTAGAAGATGAGCCACTGAAAGACGAGGAATCCGAGCCCTCCGTTTTGTTTCGAGCTCGTCGAGAAAAATAAGTTCCGTATACAGAGGATGAGAAATACGTCGGCCCAGATGCATTTTTACGACTCTCTGTGCATACTCTCAGACGAGCTTACAGCTTGATGCAGCATCGCTTCATGAATTTCTGATACTTTAAAAACCTACCAAAATCCAAAGAGAATCTCCCTTTCACTTTAAAGTTACGTTATAAAATTCTAGTGTTGAACAATATTGGATTTTTTATATTAATTTCCCTCAAAATACAATTATTTTAATAACATTCCAAATATTATTGGAATGTTTGGATTATTTGTCTACCTATGAGACCATTTTCACTCGAAAATACGACTTTCAATCAAATAATTTACGAACACATTAAATTTTTTTGGAAATTATTCATATTTATTCAGGTTTCCACAGTCCATATAAAAACTTCATTTATACATTGACGAAAAGGATCGAAAGGAAGGGTGTGGATGGGTTTGGTAAAATGGAAAGAGGAAATTGCTGAACGGTAAATATATAGATGCTTGATGAACGATATTATGTGACTACGTATCGCACTTCGTCTCTGACAAGTTTCATTTTACCGAGTGACTAGCATATAAATTCACACATAAACATATATTTAGAACACATCCCTGCGAAATTTTTGCCTCCTACGTTCGGTTCAACTTTTAACGTCAAGATTCTAGCCTTTCATGAAAAAAAAAAAAAATGAAATAACGTTTTTTCAAACATCACCCGGGAAGAAAATATAACTGGAAAGTTTTTCAATCCATGACATTGCAAGAAAAGCGACGAATTGGACCATTGATGTCAACGAGAATTATACACCAATATACATGCGACCTTTATAACATCCCTTCATGTATTTCTATCGCTGGCAGTTAAGCTTTAAAAAAAACTTAGCATCCATCGTCCTGACTTTTCCCCTTTCTCAAGTGACATGACAACCTTGTGGACGATTTATAGTATACTCCAAATGTATAGAAGATAAAAATTGTATTCTCTGATGCAGGATCCTGATAAATTCTTTTGAAAATATTCTCCCCCTTTTCTGTATCATCTTTTCTCACATTTCCGCTTCTTACCGGAAGTGAATAAAATTGTGCTCGATATTTTCTACACTAGAAGTCACGAGGGTGACTTACGTCAACCAACTATTATAAAGCTGAATATATGATGCACGAATATACATTTCAACGAAGAAGGCTAAAGAATAATATCATATATTTATTGGATGAAAAAAAGCGATAAATGTAAAAAAATACTTGGCTAATCAGTATTCGAAAGTTTCTATAGAATTTTACTCACAAAATATTTATATTTAACATTTTGTGGATAGCATAAATTTAGAACTGTTCAAGGTGTTTATGCAACAAACCGATAATAAAAGTTTAGTGTGTCACCATTTTGTGAAAAAATAATTTTTTTTGCCTGATTTTGATACCATTGCTCACGACACCGATACAAATCAAGAATGTGTTTGGTTTTTTTTCCTCGAATATAAACCAAGGATTATTCATTTGGTTAATCGTTCAGTGTTGAACCGTGATCTTCTTCTGAACACTCTGGCCGGACAATGTAGACGAAACGAGAATCAAAAAATAATAATAGGGAAATTTGAAATGTATCAGCCCTTTGGTGGTCAGTTATGGAAGCGGTTGATGCAAGAGGGTGAAAAGAAATCGGGAGTATCCTCACACAAGATTCTTGGAACTGGAGAGTAGATGTATAGAGTTACCTTCCGAACGGGACAGTTTTCGTGTCCACTTTGCATGATAATGAGAGCGCTAACGAGCTCCATTCATTCCACGGCCATGCCGGGGGTGCATTCACTCTCTTTTTATCGTTCCTTTCTCTCTGCCTCTTCTATATACTCTCAACGTTGCTTTTTCACCGTCTTAATTCTTGGGCTGGCAAAGCGTGAAAAAACCTCTTCTCAGTATATTGCGTATATATATATCTATATATCTATACATGAAAATATACATGTACTCGACGTCATGGATACACTGTCCCAAAAGGTCGTGAACTCTTTCGTCTCTTCGTTGTTCTCACCATCGTCGAATCTTGAATACTATCCGTTTTTGGGCTTAACACCCTCCGTGAAGCTTAGCATTTATGAATTCCCGCAGTAATTTTCAAATTTCGCTTGGTGAGTCACATCCCCCTTAATAGTCTGATAAGATGCTGCTTTTTTCATGCTGAATAAACACAATTTTCTTCCCCTATATCATATCGACTAGAGAATTTCTTTTTTATTTTCTTTACAAACCCGTAAGAATTTCCTCAAAAGATTTCTCTGCATAGAATATTTACTCTTTTCAAATAATGTCAATTCAATAATTAAATGATCGATAAACGTTCGATCACTGATGAGTCACCGAATTCCCTCTTGTAGTTTCTATTCTCGAGCCCTAGCGTTACTTGCGATCAAAGTCCCATAGGGCGAAGTCTTTCGTTAGAGAAACTTCTTCACTGCCAACACAGCTCTTTTGCCTTGTCAAATATGAGAATACTCGATCACTTCCCTTGAAGATGAGACCCTTGAGATTGGAGAAAGATAAGCATCAAACCCTTTTTACTGTTCCTGATCGATCTATTTATTCTCTCGCTCTCTCTCCCCTCTATTCTCCTCTTTTCTTTATCTTTTCCTAAACTTTCTGTTACGTGCATAAATCGTCGACTCAACTTTCATGCGATATTCATTTACACTTGGTGCTTTGAATTTTTCCCCGGATATCGAAACTGTTGATACAACATCCCTCTTATCGTATTTTTTCTACTCCGATGATCACGGTCTTCAAGAGCGAATGAGCGTTATTGTTTCATTGTCCTTATCGAAGGGGCGGGTTACTGGGAAATAAAATCACTGGAGTATCTATTCAGAATGGTTGAAAGAGAAATCTCTCGAATCTCCCGAACTCCAGTTCCATTTAACGTCATCTATTTTTGTTTTTCTTCTATGTGCTATACATTTCATCTGGAAAAATAATGTTCTCGAGCCCTAAACGAAGATAAGTAATGAATCGATACACAATATTCAAATAGTACCATTTTCTTTTGTTGATATACACGAATTCTTCTCTCTGGATGAAAATTATTCAGCTTCGAAGAACAGGCAGACATATACGCAAAGAATAATTCGAAAAGATCGACGTATATGTTCCCCATGATTATTCCTGAAGAGGAAAGGAAATCCCCATTATAGAAAAATATACGAGAAAATTTGCATCGCAAAATTCTCTTTATTTCTGCCAGAAACGGACGGAGCATGGAAGACGCTAAATAGACGGTAGTATAGAGAGTGGGACGAAACCATTATTCTTCATTATTACTCGCTCTTGCTCGGTGACAAAACCAGAATACACAGTGAAATACTCAGTCAGCTTCATTCCTCAGCTAGGTAGATTTTTTTCTACTGCTTTTTTCTCATTTTCTCATTTTTTTAAATGGGAATATTTTTTACGTACTTTCGAAAAAAAAACGTTGTATGATCTCGTAACCTTATTCACGGAGTTTAACAGCTTAATTTATTGTATTGGAAACGTTCTCACTTTTAAATTTTATTTCCAATATTTACTTGTCATTGTAATTATACTGTTTTTTTTGAGCATCGATTCATCACTCATTGGACCGCAATTTTTTTCGACAAAAACGAATGGCGAATATTCGTTTTAACATTATTTTATGACTTACGCAGATTCATTATTTCAGTGTAAAATGCAATGTTGTGAAACAGCGCGGAACGTGCGGTACACCAACAGCGTCATTTATAACAGACCCTGCTTTTTATTGCTGCACTATCTCCATCGAGAGATAACATAGCGGACAGACAAATTTGGACACTAAAGTACATTTTGGCCATTAATGCCATTGTGTGTGAAACTTTTAGTCGAAAAAGTGTTTATTTAAGTTCAAATTTAAAAAAATCCAAAACACAATTCGAGGAATGAATTGAGAATTAATTTTCTCATCAAGATTTTTCTCTCGAAATTACAAATTAAGTTTTTATGAGCATTTTTGTTGTTGTTGCTAAAGTTTGTCCCTCAATCGTAGATAAGCCTTGAATGAACATGAAATTTGCATTAAAAGTACGGTTTTGTTTTAACATGTCTCAGGGACTTAGTCGTAAAATGAGGCGGTCTAACGATGAAATTTACATTAGAAATTAAAAGAGCATTTGCCATGCGAGCAATATTTCCGTCATTAAGTCTTCTTGTAGCGGTGCTTCTTAGGTGTCACGATACTTTCTTCTCTTGGCTTTCGCGCTCCGTACTTTCGTGAATCCAAGGTTTCTTTGTACTCAGAAGGTTATATTATAACCCGCCACGCAGGTTCTCTCTTCGTTGACTTCATCGTCGTTGGCGACGTACACCCTGGAGGGTTGCATATTTCAGTGGTTCTCTGGTTTTCTTATGACATCGTGACTAACGACCAAAAGACCTGAGGCTCGTGCAGTGCAAAAGTCTCCATCGTTTTCTCCCTCGCTCTATCTTTCTCCGTACTTTAGTTGGATGCTGCACCAAGGAGTGCCTGAGGAACCTGCAGCAATATATTTCTTCTCGTGCCTAGCTGATAAAACTACGTATCGTTTTTCTTCGTTTTATTTTATTTTCAAAAATTATCATTCTACCTACGAGGTTGTCATAACAAGGAATTGTAAAAATTGAATTCGAAATATCGTGAGAAATTCTTTTTAACGATTCGAATAATTCAATCCCATTACAACTAGAACGATTTTTATTTCGATCGTACAAAGTGGTTACTAAGATTAAAAAAGGCAACCGTCCCTTAAATGCTTCTCCAGCATCTGGTAAGTTTCTATCAGCGGCCCTTATAATTTAATGATGTTTATAGCCGAGGTTAATGAAATCATGACAAGAGAGGTGATGGAATAAGCGAAGGATGCGAAAAATTAGTGATGGGAAACTCCAGCTGGGGAAAAGGCAGGAAAGCTGAGCGTTCCATACTAAAAGATGCTGTAGAGTTGTCGCCACTTCGTCGACGAAAAATCGCACTGTATAAGACAAATAGAAAGAAAGAAAGAGAGAGGGTGAGAAAGAGTAGGATAGACAGAGAAAAATCGTGGTCACAAGAGGGATGGGGAAATGGTGGAAAATAAACGAGTACGACTTTCCTAACGACATTCGAACGCTTCGTAGGTTTTCCACGAAATTACGGCAAAAGTCATTTCCTCTGTGAGACATTTCCTCAATTTGAAGCATTCGCTTCCTATGGAGCACGGGAAAACCGGAGAGTTTCACTCCACCTCTCTGTCGTGTCCTCTTCTCATCCTGCGCTTCCTATATTCACTCTACTATCTGCCGCAGCCTCTTCCTTTACCCCTTCTCCGGCAAACCTAAAGTTCATATACATACACCTATCTATATACACCTGTTCTGGTTTCAGACACACATACACACACACACATATTCGCAGAAGCTTCGTCCTAGTGTCCAGAAAGCGGACCGATGCTGAAACTGCAAGCTTTTGCACAATCCTGTTACAACAGCTCCTCTGACTAACCCCCTAGATGGATAACCATCCCATCAAACCCTATTTCCCAGCTGTGACCCGCGTCCTTTTCCATTTCATTCTTTCCGATCTACCTTTGCTTCCTATTTTATACTTCCTATATATGACATCAGTTCTCTCAGACATTTAAACTCTCCGTTGATAACCACAGAATGATCCCGGCAAAGTTGAAATAAACTTTGAACTACTAGTCCGATGCTCTCAGATTCTAGTCAGAATGAATCCAAGCCACGATTCAGTTGCCATAGATAAACAATTTTGCTGCCTTTTCGCAGAACCAATGGCATCAGTTTTGTCTTCTTAATATATCAAATTTTGAGTCCCGAAGAATCAAAATGAATACAGTGTGACGTAGGTTTCTTTTCATTGTACCACCCGCTCTCGATATTTATTGTAATACACATCACGAAATTACAAATCAGTGAAATGGCCGAGTCCTTTAGATTGGATTCTCCAACCGTATAAGCATGAATCCAAAGTTTCGAGCCACTTTCGAGCTGGCAAACTATTCTCACGGAAATCCCCGAGGAAGGATACTATAAATAAGAGGTCCCTCTGGCGGCGCAAATCTGCCATCGATGCAGGTACCAAAGTTCACAAACAAGGCCACCTATAGGACTACGACCAATTTACGGACGAACGCACTTAGTACCGATGTGTGTCCTCCTGAGAGAAAATCACCCGCGAAAATGGACGTAGTTTCCATGATCCTGGATTTACGTTCTTGAAACAACTCAAGGTCTACGGATACGTCGACCCTCTTGGGATCAAGAGTCCCTCGGAGCTCGATATCCAAAAGCCACTGGCTTTGATTCGTCACTCTTGTACACTCGCTTACTGTTTCATCAATTGTATTCAAATTTATATATCTATATGCATTGTGCATATTAACGTAACTAATATTTCACACAAATATAAACGATCAATCAGTGAAACCGTGTCATATATACATTTACAACGTTGGCTTAACATGCAAAAAGTCATTACAGAACTACACTACGATGAAGATAACAAAGCTTGTCAGGAATTTCCATTCACCTGAGAGTTAACTTTACATTTGAAAAAGAAGAGAGTTCAGAGGCAATTAACAACTCCAACCGAGCTGTGTCTGCATCTTCAAACATATTGATTCGTTCCGTTCTTGTCTTTTCTCTCCTGTTAATATTTTGATAAGCTTCCCCTTAATTGTTATCGAAACACAATGAAGACGAAACCATTTGTCAGGTAAACTCGTGACAATAGACTTTTGTTTAGAAAAAAAAAAAAAAAAAATCCAAACGTAGATCGTGATGACTTCGCACAACGCGTCCATCTTTCTCTCTCATCGTTTAGATAACTTCGTGAATAATAAAAAAAAAGGTGTGGACAAACTTTGAGGAGTCCCCTATATCTTGAACTTTTTCGCCCATATTTTTTGGAGGGACGCCCGTTGAATACAAATATTAGCATCGAACGTGAATGCGGGAAAGTATTCGAGAAAAAACCATTTATCAATATGGTTGCTCTGATATTTATTTTCACAAATGAAACATTATTTTATTTATCGTTACAAACCTCGAGAGAGTTTTACGATGTATTATCTGAGCAGTGAAAAATAGCTACACGCTAATTCGTTGAATGAGTTTTTGTGCGGTTTTTTGTATGATTTGAGCTCAATAAGTAAAAGAGAGGAGAAAAAATAATTTGAATAACTTAACGAAAGTGGTAAATGTATCGTCAGTGACTCTATGAGAGTCATTAATTTTCGTGATTCGTGGAATATTTAAGCTCACCTGAATAGCCAAGGCGGAAAGTAAGTTTTAAAGCTAATTGCGTTCTGCAGTATTCAGTGCAGAATGAAATATCCAATGGGATAAAACGGGGAATTTGAAAGAACTGGGTTATTATCTTTTTAACGAGATTGTATATGATCTCAACACAAATTTTTTTTTCCATCGATCGATGAAAGATAAAAACTCCAGAGTAAGTAATAATAAATAGAAAAACAATAGAAGGAAAATTCAAAACTTTGAAAATGATCTATTTCATTCTTCAATAGATTCTTCAACAAAAACTTCAATTTATTTCATAGTTGAAATTCCTGTCGAAAGGTATGAAGAGTAAATATTCCGTCAAACTCGTTTTATAACTCTCAAGGAATCGAAAGATTGTATTCGAATTCTCATTAATTCGTCTTTCATGTCACGAGACATGTCCTCTGTAATAGGAGCATTTTTTAACACCATAAGGGACTCTATAAACTACCGAAACACGGTTCATGAAATTTATTCTATTAACTGCATCCAGCAAGTGGCGTAAATGAAAATGAAAAGCCAATTAAATTTGATAGCGTAGTTGTCGAAATAGTTGATTGGGAAAGATGATCGTATTTTTGAGAGCCTTTTTATCCCGTTTTCCATGAATGAACCAAGTGAAAACGATATCCAGCTGAAGTCTCTAATCAATAGATTTGAATTGGCAATCAGATATAAACAATAGAAGTGGATCAGTCATCCTAACGATTCGAATTAACCAAGCGGTCAATTTAGTGACTAATATTTATCGAAATTGTTGAATGCGATTTTACTGACGAGACTTGCCATTTTGAAAAACGTTGAATTCCAATCAATCGTTTTTTTTTGTCGACTCAGCCTCAAGAGATTAGGGAAATTGAATACTGAATATAGCAGTGAGATAAATAAACGAATCGTAAACTATGAGAAAAAAAAAACATATGCAACGTAGCTGAATGGGTCAAGTCAATCTTGCGGTGATGAAATCTAAATATAGACGATATGTTGGCACATCTTGGTCGCCATCAATCTACATCCCCATTTCATTTTCGAGACTTAATAGCGCGTTAAGCCAACACGGCTAAGCATTTATAAGCGTGACCCACGATCACTATTAAATATCTTCACCATTGTAAATAAAGGTTTAATAACGTCCGCAGGCGGATGTAGTGCTGGGAAGGTGAGAGAATGATGGACTCCGTGACTTAATAAGCGTTTCCTTCCCAAGATGCGATACTTTACGATCCTTCATATTTTCTCTCTCTCTCTCTGTCTCTTCTTCCTCCTCACCTTTCTCTACTATTTTTTGCTCTCTCATTTTCAAGCATCGGATATTCGTTGCACCTATAAACAACTATATAATACTTATAAAAGCCGAACGACTTTATGCGTTTTAATCTCTAACCCGATATTGCTAAACCAAACTATACGAGAAAGTTGCACTCGTTAACACTTTTTAACGACCGGCTTAATAATATTAAAAACTTTCATTTGTTTCTCATTTCATATAGCTGATGGAACATTAACTGATAACGCGGTTACAGAACCAATGCAAGTAAATATAATCAAATCAGCTGGAGTAATTATTGCAAAAATGGAACCCTGCTTCCCAGGAATTACTCATTCACAATGAAAAGAAATCAAACCTAAATAAACTCCATTTAAGTTAATTTGAGTAAGTTTGCTGAACATCATATTTATGGGAGAGTGTCAACATCAAAAACATCATAAATGTCTAACCAATCGGAATAAAACAAAATCTTAGGCCCTTTCCATCATTTCCCTGCGTCGAGTCAATCGGTCGAACCGTGTGGAAAATTCTCACATTTAAAAATGCCAAGTACCTCTTTTACACTCGCGGCGATTAAGGTGATTCGACAAAAAAAGCTTTTCATATTTCATGGTTCCACAGTTTAGAAGTATTTATCTATATTATTAAATCGTTGGAAAACATTCAAGTACGTTACTCCCATTGTAGACACGAGTTCAATATGAGGGAGGTCGGAGCTTGCTAGCTGTTCTGTCGATACCACCTCATTGTTCATATCGGATCTTTTGATGGTTGGGGTAGTTCCGTAGAGTTACTCTATCTATATGGGTATGTCATTGAAGAGATGACAGAGAAAGAGGAAGAGAGAGAGAGAGAGAGAGAGAGCGCTCTTATCACCGTGACACTTGCATAATTCGTGTTCTAACGCTGAGGGCGGCCACACAGCATGAGCAACCCTTGTTTCCTCATCCACAACCCCTGAGCAGTGTACAGTATTCCTGATCAAAATCTCTCCTTCTTGCATGTGATCTCGCAGCAGGGTTATCCGATATTGAGCCACGTAGTATGTATACCATACGCACCAATCAAGTACAAGGATATCCACTTGCGGTTTACGGACTGCACACTTGCACTCCTTGAACTATCCTGTTAATCCCGAATGGAGTTGTAACCTTGATCAACTACTGGATAGGTTCATGGCAGAAATGATGCAGAGACGGACTGATGTTGGTTAGAAGTTTGAACGTTAAATTGAAACCGTCGTATTTGGAATGAGATAGAAAAGCACTGATATAGTTGGTTCGAAGAACTTAATCAGAAGAAACTTTTGGCGTTCCTGGACTATTTTAAAAATTAGCCTTTCAGCCAAGATAGAACAACCTTATCGGTGGCTTGCGTAAAGTTTGTAAAAACAGGTAATACAGTGGTATATAGGAATGTATGTGGAAGTTTTTATTGTAGTTTCCAAACAATATCAACGTTAAAGTTAGAATAAAAAGAAATTCACCCGTTACTGTCACACACAAGTGCACGTAACGTTCGTACCCTCGATCCAAAATTCTATTCTGAAACAAACACTTGCAGATTTGGTTGGGGATTTTCCCCGTTTAATCGACATTCGTTAACGCACCAGTGGGATTTCACTCCAGCTGTAGAATGGACTGCATTTCTTTAATCAAGAATGCACGAATGTTTTCACAAAGGTGAACTAGACACAAGAGAGCGACATAGAAATACAAGTTTCTTCATGTGTCAAGGAGGAGGGAAAAAGAGGGTATGCACGTATGAGAGAGAAAAGGAATCTTGTTAGACCCTTTCTGAGACTCTCTTCTCCGAACTTTGAGACTATAGTAAAGTCCGTTCCGCACGATGCCTGTTCTACGCGCAACACAACATGCATACGCTTTACGAAAGAACATCACGCATAATATTTAATACGAAAAATAGCATCGTATGGAAGGGTCTTAACACAAAACGCCGGGCGTGGCTCTTGTATTGTTCTCTCCTTTCGCGTAATATATATAGAGATAGGTAGGTGCACGGGTACCAAAAGTTTTCAGGTAATTCGAACGAGCCCAGCGCCCCGAGAGACTAACTCGATTCAGCGAGAGAGAGAGAGAGAGAGAGAGAGTTAGAGGTTGTGTGCTCTCCACAGTGGGTCTATATACCCCCAACTAGTTGGTCGAGAGTAGATTGGAGGTGGGAAGGTCGTATGCTGGGGTTAGCACAGCATATTGGTGCTACACACTGCTGCTGTCCCCTCCTTTCCCTTCCCCAGTTTTCTTTCGGTCCATCTCTCTCTTTCTCTATTCCTGCCATTCTCCATTCTCTCCCGTCTCCGTACTTCAGTGTGACAAGAAGAACAGTGGCATTCTAACTACGAATAATAGTGATGCTATAGTCACGCGTTGCGCAGTTAGTAATGGGACGCCACCGTCGCTTTTCCACTGGCGCCACTGCTGCAAAGCGCAGTAACTTATGACATTGCTAAAGTATCGGATGGTATGGCACAGTTGCGACCTCTTGTACACGCTCTATGTACATATTAGCGTACTTGTGGATACTATGATGCGTTTATACACATATCCTTGCATACCTAGACATTAGATACGCAAACTCGACCCCTCCCTTCACGGAAAACTAACCATGTTAGACAAAGCTGACTTAACTGGATTCAACGTTAAATACCAACTTTCGTCTTAACGGACGCTGAGCATAGCCAAAACTTGAGAAAGAAAGAGGTAGATAGAGACCGTGAGGTAAAGAAGGGCATATATCTATATGGAAAGAGAGATAGAGAGAGATAAAGAGAGAAAAGGAGATAGGCTAATCTACCCTCTTCTGGGATAATCAAATATAAAGTTTGTACGAGAGAATTTGTCAGAAGCTCAGGAAGCTTTTGCTTACTGTCACTTGCTGGAGTATGACGGCTAAAAGATACCGGTGCCGTAAGTCAACATCCATGCAAAGTCCTTTTCCTCTTCTTCTTATTCAATATTTCATCTCATTCTAACGATCCATACTTTCTGCTCTTGACGTTAAACCTTTTGACAAATAATAACATTACAGGACGAGCAAGATGGATAAATGTGGAACGACTTTTGCAATGGAGTTTAATTCAAATATATCAAAGTTGGAATTAAACAACAACAAAAAAAAACGAATGAAAGCATGAAAATTAAATTGTATATCATAGCCACGAATAATTAAAATAAATGTAAGGTGATCAAATTTTTTTCTCTTTTTTACCATTCGTACTGATAAATATTTAACCTAAACATAGAAATCATGAAACTAAAATTACACTTTCCGAATTTACGTAGAAAACGGTTCTGGAGATTAAATACCTTAAAATAAATTTGATCGAAATGAATCGACTTATCAAAGTCAGCTAAATCGGTAGCGAACACCAAATCTTTCGTGCTCGCTCAACGTTCTGCAATGAAAAGTCGAGCGAAACGATCGAGAAAGATAGAGATAGAAATAAGGACCTCAGAGGAGTTTGACGATAACGCTCCTCCGGCACAAAGTGATATGTCGATAACGTGAAACTTGCTATCGTCATTGAGCCAACGAGTAAGCCGGAAGCGGTTAACGAGTGAACGTGAGACAGATATGTGTGTATGCAGTAACTGAGAAGCAAAAGGTCATAACCTACTTGCGATTTACCAAGTTTAAATGATCTCAGTTAAGTCTTTTCGCTTATTAACAGTCAAAGTTTTATTTTTAGAGTATGAGAGTCTCGAATTCGTGTAAAAGATGTCTCTAGTGCGATGGAGACAGCTGAGAGTAGGTGCATACCCTGCGGCCTCTTTTGGTTATTCGGATTACACACGTACCCCCATAAAGTCCTCTCTGTCTTTCTCTCTCTCTCTTCCAATCTCTAGAGTTCTCTCTCCCTTTGGATAGTGACTGGCAACTTGCAACTATCCGGAACTGAGAAACGAGATAAGACCCTGCTGGAGGGTGATGCATGGTCGTAAATGTAGTTTCCGATCGACGTAAATCACGTTGCGTGGGTGTATATGTATGCAACCTGATTTCTGATCGTGAAACATTCCCCCCATTGCTCATATCTGGTAACGAAGAGGACTCCCATATTCTATCACCACAAGCCCAAGAGCAACAAGGGTGAGCTGATTTGCCTGATTGATATTTTGATAAGCTGAGTTTTTTTTCTACTTTCGGTTATTCGAAGTAATTTTGTTTATGCTCTTCTTTTCAATTTTGTAGGATAAATAAAATACACGAGATAACAATGAAAAATTGAATCAAATATAATCTTCGAAAACTGGAGCGAACCTTTATTGAGAATTTATAACAATAACTCACTTGCCATTCATGATTTAACACCACGTGGTTCATGTAAAGAGAAGATCCGGATTTACACCAATTTCTTTACCATCTTTGGATAAGTTGCTTTTGGGATGAAATCTCATCCTGCATACATATGAAGCACTTGGAAAGGCCGATAGCACCCTTTTCGAGTCCACATATACAATCGTATAAATTTCTCATCGGCTTTCGCTCAGGTCACCCTCACGAGCCACTGTACATAAAACAGATACATTCCTACGAGTATGTGTTCGTACACTTGAATATAACGACATAGACGATCGCCCCTGAACAGTGCTTGAACGGAATTCAACTGACTTTGATCACGCTTTATCTAGAACTTCACTCGTCCTCTGTGCACACATATATCGTGTTTATATCTATAACTAAATCTGTAGATTTGCGTTATGTTTTCTCATCTGTAAATACTCGCACGAACCCTCGTTTTCAAGCGACGGGACACAAACGACGTGAGGCTTCGATACGACTTTATTAAGCGTTTCTATGATTCTACCATCGCATATAATGGAGTGTGCGACAGTTCGCTATATAAATCGATATTGTATTCAAGACACGTACAATCGAGAGTGTACCGAATTTGGTGAAACCTCTCGAGTTTTCGCAAGTACTTTGAAGTACAAGCGGAAGCTCTTGCCAGCAATTTATAGGGGTCGCAGAGCTTTTCGATCGTGTTCCGAAAACGTATACTTGTTTATAAAAATGTTGTTCAAATTCTATAGTTGAAAATATTAGATTGTATGGATTTCAACCAATTTCTCATTATCTTTTTCTATCGTTATTGTTCTTTGCTGATTGCCATTTAATTTGCTGTTTGTGATTCTAATTTTCAATTTGATGTTTTGTATTTAGAAAAATGTTTTTTTTTTTTTTTTTTTTCAAGTAACTTTGGCTTCAATGTCATTTCATCGGAGCCTGCTCGAAAAAATTCTGTTTTTTCTCAATACTTTTACTCGGCAAGACTTGGTCGAGGATTTATACATATCGAAATTTTCACAAATCGTTTGTCACCGTTTACCAGCGTGAAAGTAATTTGTATATTTATTTTACACAGACCGAAGGGTTTCAGCTGTATCGCAAACGATAGCCAAAGAAAATGCTTCCGTATCAGCTTTTTATAGACGGATTTCTATTCCATTCTTTTTATCCAGAAGTCAAATTTGCTGACCCTTCGGAAAAGAATTGATCGGCTCGAGGCCAAGAAAGTTGGACGGTATTAAATTTATCTTTTGGGATCTTTCAACTTTGTGATTTTCCAGGAATTTCGTAGTTTCTGAAAAATCATTCATTATAATTTATGGATCGGAACACATTGACTCTGGACTAAAATGATTTGTTTTTCAACATTGGAGATATTTCCAAAGTGTCCAAAAATGTATAAGGATTTTCACCAAGTCCTTCGACGTAAAGAATTCCAGAGTAAACGTATTACAAATTATTTTTCTTTACGTGAAAGACTAGGACGAATATTTGTTCCGTATTCAAATCAAGTAACCAAATGAGAGCGTAAATAGTCCTCAAGAAGGGCTGAAGAAAAATAGGTTAAACGGTGTAGAAACAAGAAGCCTGAGATGGTAGAAGAACGTGAAGAAGAAAATGTTACGAGTAAAAAAGTCTGATACAAAGACAAAGTGTGAAGAAATGAAAGTAGGCAAGAGGTGGCAAATAGAAGGGAAGAAATAAAGGGATGGGTAGGGGAAATGGAGAGAAAAGTATTGGTGAAGAACGAAAAGAGTTAGGCAAAAGAGTTAGGCAAAGACAAATTTTGTTACGGTCTTCGTGGAGTACACGATTCGTAAGAGTATTGAAGCATTCGGTGGGACTGTGAATTTTCCCAATAACGACGAACAATTTATTTCCTGAAGTTGTCGATCTGCGAGAGAGAGAGAGAGAGAGAGAGAAAGAAAGGAGTATGAGGAAAAGACGAAAGAGTCGCCCGTACTTACGACGTTTAAAAAATCAAAGGAAACTCGTAGAGAGCAACGCAACAGACTAAATAACGAAACTAAAAAGAAAAAAAAACATCGAAAGGAACTGAGGAGAATTTTTTTGCCATCGTACAGACGCAAAAAAAAAACAAGGAAAGTAATGTTTCTTCTCTCTTCATTGAATTTCGAGTCTCCACCCGACCGAAATTTACCGCTGATTACGAGTCGACTTTGCATCAAGTTCTCGAAAGTTCGATGTGTAAACAACAACAACAAGAACAAAAAAAAACACATAAACCGAAAGATACAGAGTTTTTTTCCCCTCTTTTTTACGAAAAATAAGTGAACGAGTCATTGCCTCGGTCCCTATTCATTTCCATTTTTCCATTCGATGGATTTTTATGGGTGAATCACTTGGGGATGACCACGAGTAATAACTCTGTCGTAGAAGTATCCACCGAGGGTGTATTAGAGCAGTGAGAGGTGGTTTTTCCTCAAAGAGGAAAACTGTGTGAGAAGGGTGAGGGGAAATACGATCTGAGGGTAGGAACGACGATGGCATTGCATCTGAAATGCAATTGCATCAGGGTCGAGCTCGTTGGTCGTTTCGCAGTTACCACCTGAGCTAGAATAAATGCATATATGTATATAGTTATTTATATACATGTATATACCTATATAAATATAAGAAGAGTATGGGAAATATATGGTGCTGATCGCTACAGACCTTAACTACGTTTTCACTGAAAATGTACTTCTCTCAGGGGGTAAAAAGAAGGTTTGGGCTCTTTGAGGACTTCTACGTAATGCACACGATACGTTCGAAACGAGCAACTTCCATATACATATACATACAGACAAAGAGATAGAAACAGAGCCAGTGAGAGAAGAACGAATGAATAATTCTCTTTCCAACGTTCGTTTGATTAACACGAAAAGACATTGGAGACGGTCGAAACATTGCCGCGTTACGAAATTCTACAACGCCATTCGAGTCTCTTGCAGAGAAAAAAATCTTCGTGTCTTTCTCTCTGCGAATAAAAATTACAATTGTTATTTTATGCCAATTGTATTTTTCGAGAGGAACGTCCGAGGTGATTGAAACTGAGGACGATTTTTTTTCATACAATTGGATGAATTTGATAATTGCTTTCAACGATTATTCACATAATGTATTTTTTGTTGTGCAGTTATTTATAACTCGATTTAATTTGTTTTCGTTTGTTTCGAAGAGAATTCCTTCCAGCTTTTTTCCTTCCAACAGCAACCTTTCGTAGATGAATTATTCGAAATACCTGCGTTCATAGTCTTCCTGGGTAAAATGGCAACGTATTTCTAGAGCCTCAGAACGTGCACCTATCGTATTACATTTCACCTTCACAAGCAATGCAAATGGAAATGTTTTCTCGTAACAGAGGTTGTATATTCGCGCTTTTTGTTCAGCTTTTTCTCGTATTCTTCACAGAGCAAGGCTCTCGTCAAGTAAATTTCTTATTTCTATACTTTTACAGTAGAGTAGGATGAATTAAACAAGAAAACTACACTGCGTTGTTGCCTTTGTGCAAATGGACACCTTTGCTAAGAGCGAAAGACGTGGCAAGTGCACATTTCTCGAAATCGTAAAGTAAATATACACTTTTTCCATACTTTATTTACTGAAGTAATTACAGAACGAATTATTTTCAATAATTCCTTCTTTGATTATATTTCAACATGTTACTGAAACATATTCATAAACATTTCCATAATTTTACGAGAAAAATACTACGGAGATTAATGTACAACGTTGCTTGCAGTAAAATTTAATCCCCCGTGGCCGATAAAAAATTTTTCTTCCATTCATTTTCATGTTGATGTGATAAAAAAAACGAACATAAATTATTAACAATGACGAGCGCGTTCGACGTATAAAAAAAAATGTTAACCTAAATGGAGCAGAAAATCAGGGAAAAATGTCGTGCAAAAAAAATGTGAAAAAAGTGCAGCCAAAAATTTATTGTAAAAAAATGCAACGAAAAATGATCCAAAGAATAAAACCATGACGAATAATTATCGTGAAAAATTGTCACAAAGAGCAAAGAGTGATCGTGAAAAAAAAATGCATGCAGTACCGAGTGCATCCACGTATGTGCAGCAAAGTGCATGAGGGCTCATCGCGCTCGATAAATTTTACGATTTCGGAACCTCTGCTAAACGCTTGGTGGGTTCACTTGACATTTTTCTCTTGCTAATCGTTATTATGCTCAGTCGAGTGAAAAAGTATGTGAGATGGGAGTGTGCTCGGGAGAAAAATGCACCGACAAAAGTACGAAGTAAAGCAAATGACGTATAAATCGAAAATAGAGAAACATAAGAAAGTATAGCGAGGAGAATATATAAGGGAAAAATAAAATACGATATAGAACGCGATAACGGGATAAAGAAAAGTAGAAAGCGTACTCTCGTAAACATCTCGTCTATCGAGATCGTCAACAACAACCTGCTTTTATCGGGATTTTATGAGCTTCCGCAAGATTCATCCTTCATCCCCTCCTGCAACACAAGTCTTCTTAGTTTTCATCCCCTTTTTGGCTAACGCGGTTTAACAGCCCGTTCAGCAATTCGTATAAATTTCCGGCACTCTTCTTCGTCGACTTGGGTTATCGGACAATGAATCTTTTTGCCTAATACAAATATTGACCGTTCTTGGACCAGTGCCACGCTTACAATGTGATAATCACGATCAATTAATTAAATGAAGCAAATTTGTGAAAGTTGCAATGAATAAATTTACAAGAACTTCACATAATTAACGAATATTCGCAATGAAAATAAAAATAAAATAAATGGGGATTTTTGGTCAATTGATATCGTTTCATCGTTTTATTACAGAAAAAAAAAGTATCATAAATATTTTCTTCGTCCATACATGTTGTTGGTATTATTATCAATGGAGAATTTATTTCGAAGAAAGAAGAGATAAAGTTTGAAGAGTAGAAGAACTCGCACAATGCCATCCGTTGCATAATAAATTTCACACCCGAGTGAAATAATATTCAAGCTGTCAAGGCGCTCAAGACGGTAAGGAAGATACAGATTGGAGAAACGAAGATGAAGTAGATGAGAAAAAAGAATGAAAAATGATGAAAATGGTTTTCCGGTAAATACGTAAAGACGGCGTAGTCTGTCTAGCGATACAAACAAGATAAAAAAAAATATATATATATAAGAAAACGAAGAATACGGAGAGAGAATATAAAAAAGAAAAAAAAACCGATATGACAAAGATGTTGTATGTATATAGAGAATGGAGGAATGGAGAAGTAGCGCTAGTGTCGCTGAAATATCGGCATTGCAGGCGCACATATTGGATCGTAAAGCGTCATTAGGTATTCATTCGTTATTCGTGCTCGATCGGTTGCCTTCACCATCCCGATGGTGTCGGCAACGTGCCCGACCGATACATACGTGAAGGATACCCGAAGAACTGGAGAAAAGCTTCCCGTGAGACGCGGATGAAAAAAGAAAACCAAAAAAATAGTAAAAAAAAAAGAAAAAGAAAAAACTAGGAAATAGAAGGTTAGATTATATATGGAAGGAGACCAACGCACACACACACACGGACACGCACACACTTAAGACACATACACACACACACGTTATAGATGGTACCTCGGGACGTTTCCACGATCTTTAAACATCGTTTGGCACGGCAACGGCCCATAAAGCACAGCTTTCTCCACGTACAGTGGTGGGGCAAGCACCAGTGAGAGCATCCGTTTTCTCATATCGCGAAAGGATGGAAACCGACGATCAGTACTAGTGGTCGAGAGATATAAAGAAAGAGAAAGAGAAAAAATGGAAAGAAACGAGGTGGAGAAAGAAAATAGAGAGAAAGGGAGAGCAGGAAGTAAAAGGAAAGACAGTGTTGCAGATTCGCATGAAGTAAACTGTGGCACAGCTTCCGGTACAACGTTCTTTGACCCATTTACCCGGAAATACGTGACATGCTCTGCGCTATTTTTATTCGATTTCACGTCTCATTTAATTCCCATATGCAATTTCGACACGAGCACTCTGTTTTTTTTTTTTCAGTCTTTCATTTTTATAACGGAAATGTCTATTCCGATGATTTGATTGCAGAGGAAATTTGATTATTTTTACCACGCATAAAATTCTTCGTTTAGGGCAAAGGTTCATTCATTAAATCGGACTATTCGGTTAGACGGAATTCTGCACCGCTTTGTACTTATTAATATATACTTATCATTCATGTACGCTTGAAGTACATTGTGCAATTGTGGAGTGTGGACAGATTTATAGACATATAGTTCGAAACGTATTCATAGAATTTCCCGTTCATTGTTCAACTTTGAGAGCGGACTGTGAATGCACACTGGACTCACTCTGGTTGAGAGGAGAATGTATCGTGAATTATGAAAACAGAAGGGGCAAGCCTTAAACCTTAATGGATTATTTGCCTGTCAGGGAGAAATAAAATTGATGGCTGAGAAATAAAAGAAGTATTATTATTAAACGAAAAAAAAGTATACCATTTCATTAGAATCTGCAAAGTACTGTATTTTCATTAATTGAATTATTTTTCTTTCTCGACAGTTGTAAATGTGACAAAAAGTCCAATTTGACACTTTGCTTATTTGATCTTCGTCTATTTTACCAACAAAATATCTCGTTCTTATACAAAACTTTTATAATCAATACCAGAGAAAATAAAATAAAAGACGAACGATGGAATACCGAGGGGAGGAGGAAGACAGAGACGAAAATAATGAGACTATGATGAGGGTGAAAGAGACGACAGAGTAAAATAGTTCAACGCAATAACACGACAAAGTTTCTTTTCGCATAAACGTTGAGCTCTCGTATCAAAGTAATTCTTATCATCTCTCAGGGTGTACGATAATGAAAAACTCATTGCGATTTTTCTTATACCACACGCTGGTATTATGAGAGTGAAGAGGGAGGCAAGAGCGTGGACGAGGGTGAAAAGTTTTTTCGTTGAGAGTGCACGATATCAAATTGTGCGCTATTACTACATGCTCAAACTGGCAGAAAAAAATCCTTGTCTGGAACTCTCTTTTACATCGCGTTTTATCTCATATGTATAGATATATATGTATGTGTATATATTTCGTGTACCTGGTAAAGGGTACAGGGAGGATCGCCTACGTGAGGTCGTTAGATTACAAAAGCGAAAGGCGGAAACGTGAAAGTTGAAATTAATTCCGTTACTGGGCCACCGCACGGCGAAACTGCGGAAATAACGTCGCGGCTTTGGATCCCACAATTTCCCACTGGCCCTGCCACTGACTGGTTAAGCTTTTTTTTTCCTCCCTACCCTTTTGTACTTGTCTCTTCTCTTCCGACCTCGCCATCGCTTCGCTTTAGTCCATTCGCTCTTTTTCGTTTTCAACAAAACACACCCCAACATTCCTATATATGAATTCGTACGGATTTATGTACACACCCGCGAATGAAGGTCTTTCATCTTGCTCTCTTTGAACTCTCGCTCCATTCCGTCACTACGTTACCACTGAAGAGTCCAGGCAAATGGAAGTTCAAGAGTACACATACGAGTACAAGGACCAAACGTACTGGAATCAAATATGTAATACACGAAAACTTTTGAAAAAATATGAATGAGAAGGTGTGAACAGAATAGCTGGAAAATCGATCGCGAAAAGATTACATTCCAAATGTGTGTCAGCTTACGAAAGATGTTGAAAATAAACAGACAGCCCAGTTATCGAAAAATTATTATTATAAAGAGTTGATAGCATATAGGGCTCAGGGTCTCATGGCTTTGAAATAAAATCAGGCACGAGCAAGCTCTTTGTTAAAACTGCTTATAATCGAGATAAACGTTATTAAATTTGCAGGAATCTAGTTTTTTTTTCTTTTTCGTTGAACATGGAATGAGCTAGAAATAAATCTGGAAATCTGAGGGTATTGAAAGACTGATTCATTTGGAGAAATAAAAAACTATTGTTGACATTTTTGTCAGTGAGAATATGAATTGTAGTAAATTATCCACGAAGTTCTTGTGACACCTTTTTTCTCAACGTCTTTTCAAACGTTCATACCATTTCTCTCCGGAATTCCGCACTGGTCCGAACTGCAGCTTTTTCTATGAAGCTGACGATTTCTAGATCCCTTTGTTTCTCGCGTAAAATTGCTTGAATATTGGAGTACAAGCCACCGGAACTTCGGCGCTCGGAAATACAGCTCGGGCATTGCTTCAACCATTAGATCTGAATACTGCGCTAAAGCAGCTACTGAAATAGCCATTTATGAGGCTGAGAGGGAAATTTTGCTTCAATGAGATATTCACCGCTATTCAGTCCTGCCTAATTCAAACACAAAGAATCTTTGTGTTTACCAAATCGAGTCATATTTGCAAACTGCACTTTTTTCTTATCATTATATTGAACATTATTTCAATCGTGCATTTTGTGCTTAGTGTCATAGTGTATTTCGTAAATTCAAAAATGATTTGAACCAATAGTTGCTTTTAGTTAATAATTGTATTAAAAATTACGTCATAGAACCGCCATATTGGAGTATATAAGAGTGGCGTCTCTTGGTTATGTTCGAATATAAAATATAAAGTAAAAATGGTGTACACAAAAGTATACGTTGAACCTTTAAACATTTCTTCTTATTGCAAGCAAATTCGACTTGAAATTTGGTACGGAGGAGTTTTTGAGTCACTGCGGATGACGAACTTGAACTCCAAACTTGCTAAATCCAAATGAATTATTTATTAACTTTTCAAACCCAAAAACCGTCGTAAGACAAATTTTCTGTTGAAACGAAAAAATTCTGTTCATTTCTTTGGAGTGTATTGAGTTTGTGAAAAAAATTGCCATTCCAATGCTCATAGTAGTTTCGTATGAAATGAATTTTATAATATAAACGTACAGAAGTCGACTATTTATTTGTACGTGATATTTGTGCAATTAACAAATATTGACTGTTAACTTTTTTCTACATTTATAAATGTCCCAGGGACCATGTAGAACGAAAATCCGGTCTTTGCTGTTGAAAAAGTAGTATAAAAATGAAAAATAAACTGTAAAAAAATATATACGTTTCACCATGGCTCAAAGGATTAACATATTAATACACATTTTGTGTGGAATATGCACGTAGAATGAAAAGAATAAAAGACTGATGATTGATGATGCACATTTGTTTTTTGTTGCAGGTAAGCATCACGGGAGATTGAACCATGTCGTTTTTTTCCCAAGCTTCAAAGGGAGACGTGGCAACACGAGTGGGAACGAGGCAAAGTAAAGTATAGAGAAAAGTGAGGAATGAAGGAAAGAGAAAGATTCGTTATTTTTGCAAGCGTTCAGTAAAATAGAGAAGCGCTTTTGCGATATGTCCATGAAAATGAATCGACAAAGGGTCACCACAATCGCGTATGGCCTTTCCTTTTCCTTTTGCCCTTTTATTTGTTTTTATACTTTGTGTTACGTCATCCTCGTGTTGATAACTGTCATTGACAGTTTTCACTTTGGTTCAGGGAAGAATTGAAAAATATCTTTCGGTATATCGAACGAAGAGAGCAGGGTTTCGACGCGACGGAACCGTGGAGCGAAAAGTGATGTTGGGAATACAGAAATGCTTTTTCATCCATTACGTTTTTCTATCTTGTATACACATGCGAACAATTCTTTTCAAAGTGTGACATAATACCTGAAAACTCTATACGGGAGACATATTTCTCATCAAAGCTCGTGCTTTCGACCACATCTCTAGTGGACTTTTCACGCAGACTCCATGTGTGAGCATTCATTAGATCGATGCAGATGCCTTTCGTGATAAATATATCAACTTTACGTCATTATGACGAAAACGAGAACGACTTGCCATTTTTTCATCTCATCACTCGAATTAACTCTAGTCAAAACTGGAGTAAAATGGCTTGTGACTGAGAAAAAAAATTTCTCTCGTTTCTCATTCAAAATTAATCAAAAGACCTGACATTTGACATTCAATCCCTAGTTTTTCTACAATTAGCAAATGTTTCATGGAATGATTGATGAATACTTTTCGATGAATAATATTTCCAAGGACTTTGCTATATGATTTCATCTCGAAATTTATTAGATTTCGAAAGTTACCAACAGTGATAAGTTCACGAGAAAAGTTTGGCTGTGAGGAAATTTCTAGGTGTTCTTACAGGAGCAAGAACAAGAAATGAGAGAAAAAATGTATTTCTTGAAATTTCTTGGACAGAAAAATTTATCGGTCAAAAATTCACAAAATATTTAATAAACATTTTTAAATAAGGGTCGAGATGAAAAAAAAAAAATAACGAAAACTTAGCATAGTTAAATAAATCAGTTTTTCTTTACGACATTGAATGTCCCATATTGTAATCTGCAAGCGGAAACGAGGTCAAAACGCAAGCCGGATCGATAGATAAAAAAAGGTTCAAATCAAAGTAGGTCGCTTTGCGCTAGACAAACAGATGGAAATCAAATGACGAGAGAGAAAAAGAGAGAGAGAGAGAGAGAGAGAGCAAAAACGGAGAAACACACACACGCAGAGGTACAGGAGCAGCGAGCTATATGTCCGCCGCAGTAGGCATATATAAATATATGCACACACACACACACGTCGTTTTTTTTCTTGTGCGCGAATAAGCGCGAAGCTTCCGGAGTCACGCTTCCGGAGTCACGGATTTATAACGAGGTAGAAATTAATTTTTTTTTAATCTGCCCGAAGAAAAAATCTTGTTATTTAAATCCTTCTCGCGCAGACATTACTCTCGATTTATGTACTGAGTTATAGAGTTAAAAAAAAAAAATTCATTTTCCTTACGATAAGTAATATATTATTTTTACCATTTACCACGCTTTTTCAATTAACCTGTCTATCTCACGACATATTTCTATTCGCATGAAATTATTCATAGAAATCTTATTTTTCTTCATTTATTCGTTTAATTCAGACGTTATATATATTGTGTTATGATTCAATTAATTTAATTTTTAACATTGACGAACATACGAGTCGTAGTAAAATCAAATGGCCCAGCAGGTGGAAATAATTATTTGGGAGACGATATAATTAGGGTCTTTCTTAATTGTTCGTATACCAACGATACTGTTAGTTTTGGGCGTAATTAAGGGAAGTTCCGAGCACGTCGGCGATTGTTAGGTTCGTTAGTTGTCACACAGAGCACTCTCCAGGCTCGAAAACTTGCATAATTGTTTCAGGTTTGCATGTCTGTGAATGAGTTCATATAAATATACATAGATATATATATATATGTACAAATATATAGATAATTGTATATGTATATGCAGGAGCTAGTTAAGTGGGCTCAAGCCTAGAGTCTATTATAGAGTGGCACGGAGAAGATATCCCTAATCACATTACGTTCATTGTCATATGAAGGGCAAAGGTTACATTGTAAGCATATATACATAATCTGGATATATATGTACTTACTAATATTATAACACTATAGCCTCTCGAAACTAACGACATAGCTGAACAGCCGAGTATACAGAAGGGAAGCCTAATACTGCCATATTCGATACGATACGTGTTACAAGCTCCACTCATGCAGGATTTAACATCTCACATAAGCTATACATGTATGTATAGATATGTGCAAGCTCTTTATTTAAACGCGTTAAAATTTCCTACAGTTTGTACGAGCCTTAAAACGAACACTACGTCCAAAATCCCTTAAGACAACATGTCAAGGTTTTTCTTGAAAATTGATAACTAAACAAGTAAAGTCTATAAGATAATCCGTCTTTTTTCTAGTCCTGTGACAAATACGATTCGTTGATATGGCACAATACCGCCATCTTCATATTTTCCATAAATTTACAAATTTATGGTATAAATTCGATGATGAGAAGATTCCATCTTTGGAATCCAATGAAATTACTTTTGTTTGTTGAGCAAAAGGTTTTTATACACTTTATGATTCAAAAATTATAATTCGAAACAAATGTTTCCGTTTCGTTCCGATGATGGAAATTTCAACACCATTAAATGTATTGGAAAAGCTTTACATTATAATCTTTGCTTCAAGTTTTCTAAATATTTATTGGTCTCAGAGATTTATAACGTTTGCTTGAAACATTATACAAAATTGAATAAATCAATATTTAATTCTGCTTATGAGATGTTAAAGTCTTCCTTCATTTGGGACGGTGGAAAGAGAATTCTGAACAATTTGATCTTGCTTCAAATAGAATTGCAAATACTCAGTAGGGACAAGAACATTATTGGACAAGTAATACTATATAATATTTCGTGTATATATAACCATGCATCATTATATATACATAAATAAGAAGATTTCGTAAAGCCCATGGGTTATGGAAAGGGTGTCGACAAAATCTTCCTTGCGCGAAACATTGAGAGGGCGAGCTTAATTCTACAATATATCCACTTGGACATATACCCTTCATGTAAAGAGGGCTATAGGGAACTAATTCTTCCATCAGCATCGGCTCTGACCGTTGCCCTCACTGGACCATCTAATTCCTAGCCTAAATGGATTAGCTCTTGAGCATGAGATCGGGTGTGGAGAACAGGAGCAAAAGGTATAGCAACGATAGAAAGCGAGACAAAGAGAAAGACAGATAGAGACCCGTGGCCAAATGACGATGTAAGGCCGCTCAGTATATCGCCGTTGGAAATCGGCTTAACTGAGAGCAATCGGTTCTGTCGTGAGAGACGAAGAGATTGGTACTTTGCGGTATAAAAAATGGAGGAGAGAACGAAAGAACCATCGTTATAACCTACTTTGTCTCTTTCCTCTGCTTCCGGTTGCTACAAATTATCGCGTCTCCCACAAACCCAAACCTCCGAGACCTGGTAACAAAAGTTAATTTTTGTGATATTGCCAATGATTTAGGAACAGGTGTATCAAGTGTTTTCCTATATAACATAAAAAATTCAAGTCTAAAAATTGGATCCGTCGTAGTCATCGTACCATCTTTATCATTGTACATCACTCATCACAGTTCGTTCTCACACGTCCTCAAAATAATATGTTATGCAACTTAACTTATTGAGTGAATGTCAACAATCTATTTGAACAACAACCAAATGGTGGTCTCTCCCATATGCTCTTTATCTTACAATTCCTTACCACATTTTTGAAGATACCAATATTTTTCAGTTTATTTGTCAATGTCGAACAACTCTCATTGTTATTATTGGCTCACGATACTTTTGTCAGTAAATCAATGAGAAATTTATCATCCTCTTTTCACACCGAAGATTGATACATTAGGTTAGAAAAACGAAACAAATAAAAACATAAAAAACACCATTCAACATCTTGTCTCGCTATTCAGAGTTTTTTTTGTTAAACACGCTCTCTCGGAGAGTTTCTAGATCACGCAGAACTAGTATTGTCTCGCGGAACGTTTGTCTGATGGAAAATACGTGAGGAGATTGCGAATTCGAGAAATTATATCGGAAGCTAAGAGTGTGAGTATTAAGGGAGTGGTCCGAGACGAGTTCATGTACATACATACATATGTATATTGGGGATACAGTGAGAAATAAAAAGAGCGATAGTAGAATCGAAGAGAGCGAATAAATCTCGTTTTTGTTGAGGGAAAAAGGAGATTCGGGATCGTCCATCGTGCTTTTGTCGCAGATAGCGAAGAAAACTTTTCGGAATAAATCGTTAAGCTTCGTGCAGTATTTTTCAACCACAAAAAGACTACATTTCGTGTCTTGTCACAAACATTATCAATGACGTTCCGAGAATAAATAAACAGAGTGAAAAACTTCACAGTATTTTCAGAATTATACAATGTATTCGGTTTCCTAAAAGCTCTATTTTCAAAAAGAAGCAAAATACGTGATAGAATAAGCCTCGAAATGACAGGTGTATTTTTCGGATTAATCTGGCTGTTAGGAAAAAAAATCGTACTTAATTAACACTTTGTCCAAATACCCAGTCAGAAAAAGAAAAGGAGGTCGTCAGAAAGAATTCTTCAAGATATTTTATTCCTGATGTTCTTATTGTCAGCGACATTGCATTTCTTTCCTCAAACAAATGAAAAGAATCAAAACAAAACAGACACGTAGCTTTCGTTCATTGTTTATAAAAAAATAAGTCATTATGAAGGAACACAAGGATTTGGTTCTTGTGTTCTTACGTAAAGTATACAAAAAAGAAACAGTACAGGCAGAAATGATACTACAGTTTTGAAAAGCATATCATCTAGCCTTTCATCCTCTCTAACACACAAGCTTTTTTTTCATTTGTTTGGAGTCAGCTGTGTTTTACCATTCGTCCGTTGTCTACCTTCTATTTCATCGCTTTTGTAGCGAAAGGCCTAGATAAGATGCGATATACGGTTGGTAGGACACGAGCTTTGATATATGGTACAAGAGCCCGCGAGACCCTTTTACAGTAGCGGAAGATGCGAGTCCGTTACTACTGATGCTTTTCTCTTGCAGACATGCTGCGAAAGACCACGTGGCCTTTCCCTCTATACACTTTACCGCAGTGGACCCTTTCAACTTTTTCCTTCTCCCTGCTTTCTTTTTCTTCTCGTTTTTTATATACCTCTCTATATTTCTCGTTGTACATACACTCCCTCATTCATATACCCACGAACTTGGGGATAAGGAATCGTAGTTGGAACATACAGTAAAGTTCCATATATTTTTCAAAAGCTTTCGTTCTTACCCAGGTTTCCCCTCCGCGAACAACGATTTTGGCGTAGCTATGTCTCATTTCATCATTTCCTTCTCTCTTTTTTCACCCCGCCACCATCGTCTTGGCCACAAATTCTCCATCTTCATCCTCCTTCCAATGTTTCACATGCTGATTCTTCGTCTTACTTTTTCATGATTGCCTTTGTATGTGTATATGTGTGTATGTTTTTTTCGTCATTTCCGCTGCTCCGTCGAATTGATGTCTTCGTATTCTCGAGTGTTTTGTGCCATTGTGATTTATTGAACGTCTATTTCGGCCATGGAAGCAATGTGTCAACGCTCCATATACAAACGCAGCCTTGCGAAAACTTGTGTCTTATGGCGCAGCACTAATATATTATGTACTATTAATTAACTTTATTGTTTGAAGGTTATTTGCATCAGTCACTCCTTAATTCGGACGCAGGCTAAACATTTTTTTTTTTTTTTTTATTGGTCAGAATTATTCTCAACTTTTATTAAGAATCCATTTAACATCATTTTTTTAGTTAAATACTTTCTGAAGTTCAACATAAAATTGCAATTCGTTTCTCCCGTGTATACAATTATTGAAAAAGTCTGCCGGTCAAATTTAGGGCGTGTAAGGCTGGAAATATGAATTCTCTACTAAGGAATTTAACGATACTTCTGAATTAGTAGTCGTTTGAGAACTTCCGGAATTACATTTAATTGGAAACGAGTTCTTCTTTAAAAAAAAAAAAAAAATGATCTAGCGCAAAAGTATTCACCTCTCATTGAGTGACTCACTAATTAAGTTGAAAACTGTCTCAATCTAAACTGACTTGATAAACATTGTTATTCATTTTACTTTTCTTGAGTTGAACTATAAGTAAAAAACTTGACAAGAAATTCTTTTAAAGTGACAATAATGTTTTCTTAATCACATTAATACAACTCCTGATAAGTATTCCTCGTGCTTTTAAGAATAAAATGGTAGAAATGTCGATTCTGGATTATTATATATATGTATATATGTATATAGTGCTCTACTCCCTGAAAATAAGAAAAAAAATCAAGGGAGTTTCAAAGACAAGTAAAAACGAGAAGAAAAAAAATCAACGAAATGTTTGCATCAGCTTTGCTCCGGGGATTCAAGAAAATATTTTCATTCGCTATTCCTTTCCACGATTTTTCTTTTCAGCTTTATTCCTCTCTCTCTCTCTCTTTTTCTCCTCTTCTCTCTCCGACTCTTTTATTCTCATACACACGTACTGAGAAAATTGAGAAATCTCGGATTTTACAGCTAACGCTTTCTCGCTCATTGGTACGCTTCGTCGAGTTTCGCAGCATCCGCAAGATAATTTTCACGCTTCGAGGTCAACTTTGTACGGAGGAAAACCCAGTCTTATTCGTTTCTTTTATTTCCCTCATCCATTCCTACGCTCATCATCCAGCTCTCTTTCGCTCATTTCCATTTCGTTCGTCCTGGTATCTTTGCACCATCTTATGACGCCTTTCCTCTACTTTTTTCTAACAACAGAAAATAAGAGATCGGAAAAAGTGAACTGAACGAAGATTTTAATAAGAAAAAAAAATGGACAGTATCTTGTTTGTTTCCTCCCTTTCCCTTGTTCTTACATTTCTTTCGTACCCTTAACAACTGATGGCTACAAAGTGAACTGATAAAAATGTTTAATTGACATGATAGGAAGGCTGAATCAAACAATAAATGCTTTTTATCAGTTGTCAGGTAATCTTGACACTCGACTTAGGTTGGATAGTTTGAATGAGAATGTAAACAAAAATGAGTTGTTATGTTAACATTTGATTTTATGTTATTTGCTATAAAAATATGTCAATAATAGAATAATAATAGGGAAATCGATTAAATTCAATCTCGTCCGAAAGATAGATTCTAATTTATTGAGAAGATTATTGCTACACCATAAATACTTGGTCCAAATTGTAATTAATAGTTTTCATGATTTTTTATTATTTTTGGTAAGTCATGCTCATGAAAATCGTACCAATTTCTCTAAAAGCTCGATGAATCAACGTCACCTGACTAATTGCTCATTGAAATGATAAGCTTGAGGGATTCGAGAGCGAGTAACGATGAACGAGAATGATGGTGAACGTTTTGACGTGATCAGCAAACCTGATTGGTAGATGATCCATCATGTATTCGTTCTCTCTGCGCTCCACCTCATTGGCATCATTATTCGTGAGGGATCATTAGGAAATATGTAACTGAACGCCAACAGCATATATGTAACGTAGGATTTTGGCTCCGGAAATAACGTTGAATTTAACTTCCGTAACTACATATATGCAGTATTTCAATGCATTTTCACGCAAACCACAGGTATTTTTTTACCCTGTGGATCGATTCATTCAGGTGGAGAAAGAGAGAGAGAGAGAGAGAGAGAGAGAGAGAAAGAGAAAATAAGTGAAAATATTAAACACTGGGACCACTTAAATAATATTGATAAAATAAAAGTTACGGAAAATAAAGAAATTTCACAGAGGATTTTATCTACAAAGGATTTTGAAAAATAATTTTTTTTGCTTAAATATAGATTCTTTTTTTTTCCATTTTTTTCATTGGTCCTGTGTACACCGTTGCAGGTTTTTACGAGCGTATCCCATGAACCTCACTTTTTTCCCCACTCACTATTCTTCTTATTCACTGTTCGTGTTTCTGTGTGACCGTTCAGAGTGTTTCAAATTTAATCGAATTTACATGTGGGCCCAAGAAGACTGGAAAGTCCGTACATGGTTTAGTGGTCACTCAACTAAGTATTGGCCTCGCCCGAGGCTGCTTAACTGTAGCAATCGCTGAAGCAACACACCGACCGCGCGCATTGATCGCTGTCAGTAAGATTTGAAAAAAACATTTTCATAAATAACGTTTTCTTGTAGAGTTGTTTGAATCTAAAGCGAAATCCGGCATGTGTTTCATAATGCAATACAGTGTGGCGTGTATCGAATCACAGAAATCATAAAATGCGAATAAAAAAATGGCCGATCGAAGCTCGTATCAATTCGATGCTTTGAGTTCGTCGGGGTTGTAAAAAATGGGAAAGGAAAGGAGTGAAAGAGTATCGAGTAAAAATTTCTCACTGGTCGACCAAGGCGCTCGAGCATATACCTGGAAAATTTCGGGCTGTCGAGCACACCAGAAATATCGGAAGCATGTGCGGTGGATTTCAGACGAGAATCCCGCATCGATGGATACGTCACGACGTCAGGAACAATCTGGGTCAGACCCAACCGGCGTTTCTCGAATCGAATCTTTCGTAAAATCTTTACCCTGCTCGACTGGTCTAAATCTTTGCCCGCGGACAGTCTGGTGGATGAGGGTCTGTGCCTCTAGCAAATCGAGATGCTTTCGACAGCTTTTTTTCCACTATTCGTTAGTTCCAGTCTTAACTCACGTCTCACTAAACTATTTTCTAAAAATAATGTTCAGACATACGGAAAATAAAGACATTATTCTTAATGGAATAATTTAGCGACTGAGAATCGATTTTTATTGCAGAATTAGAAGTTTGAAAGCTACAAATAAAGTACGTGTTTGTTGGCTGCGATATCATGTTCATGGCATTTCCTCATATGTTCACGTCGAATGTCTAACATCGTCCCGCTTGTATGCCATACATAAAAGCATAGCAATCCACTGGTGTAAATAGCCGATGTATATACTATACTGTGAATGTCACATACGTATTATATTGTAAACCAGACCGTAGCTCTCGGTGGTTAGCTGTTTGGCTGGAATAGCATTGCGCCGTAACGCTCCTGGATGCATAATGCAGTCCTAGGGGTTAGCCATCTGCCCAACCCTGAGCTACTGCATCACCCACACACACATACAGCCACACGTACTAATACCAAACTCCCATGACGTTGCTTGGAAGGTGGAAGCCCTTCGACCCCTGTTCCCAATGGCTATAACCATATCGTGACCAGGCTGCGAACTAAACCGCCCTTCCCCCAAACCCATTTCTACCTCTATTCCTGGCTTAGCTCTCTTTAGACTTTCTTGTCGTCGAGTGAAGCTGTCGAGGTAGGAGGATGAAAGGAAGGAAGAGAAGAGCAAAGGAAACTCGAAGGTACAGAGTCACTCGGTGTGCAACTTATACTCCCTCAACTACCCCCGTGGAAGCTTTCGTCCTGGCGGTTAGATCAGAGATCGAGGACCTTCCCGACGGAAACAGCCTCTTCGATATCCTCTTCGTTTCTCCTACGACTATCCTTTCTCACTCTCGTGTCGACCATAAGTCACCGGATATATGGGATTGGAAAGAGTTTAAGCCGCCTCATACCACATGGATCTCTTCCTTCTCCATATACGAATATATGTGTGTGTTTACACCGGCACGTATTTTACTTTGGCATCTAAAATGGCCCTTAGATATGTAATACATAAGAACCAAGAACTGTTCCGTATGGCTTTGACAAAAAAATAAAAAAATAAATCAACTTTTGATAAAAGAAAGACAAATGGGGAATAGAAATTGTTCGGAGAATATTTTTCGCGAGGACTCTTTGTGACGCCTCGAAATGGCGCAGTGAATATGGATTGCTCGAACCACCGGGTCAGGGATAAAAGAACGTCATTTTGTACGTGTCTCTGCCGAACATACGAAGCCGCTTGAAGATGAAAGTAATAGTGATGGATCAAGTGCACCAGCTCTACTTTTATGGAAGGCTATTAAGAAATTTATGGGTTTGGGAAGGAAGTCGTTTGATTTTATCAAATCTCTTTTCCTACACCATACTTGTATACTAAATCCCCATTTTGTCACACTTTGCTTAATAGGAGCATTCATATAACGAATAAACTGGTATTCGATTTACGAATAACCAACGGAGATGTTTGTAATCGCAGAAACCATTGATTCGCAACGTTAATGATGACAATTCTGAGATTCTCATTTCTACTTTAACTTGATGAAACGAAAGGTCACGTCGAACACAAACCTGTCGACAATTTCATGGAGGCAAAAGAATCAATTCCGCAGGACGACTTGAAGAGCAAAAATATTGCACAGCGGTTCATCGAGGTACAGTTGAGCAGCGGAACGGGGAAGGAGAAAAATTCGGAACCAACCAACCAACGTTGGTTGTCGTCGCTTCGAAAAAAAATTAGAAAAACCGAAAATAGAGAACGATAGAAAGGAAAAACATAAAAAAGCGAGGCAGCTTGATCGAGACTGAAGGTCATCCGCTCTACTGCTGCTACTGCTGTTTCTGGTTACGCGGTTTTCACTTCGGTTGTCAGGCTTTGGTGGGGCATTGATTTCATTTTTTTTCTCGACTTTTTTTACCACCAATTTTTTCCGGGTTAATTCGAAGAATGGCGGATGCTGGAGAACGAATTGTTGGCGTGGACACGTCGCTCTTTCTCTCTTTCGTTCTGCCCATATTTTCCAATACACACACACAAACATAGACACTCATACGTATATGCATACGATATATATCTTTTTGGTCTACAACGCTCCAGCGAGTTGTATAGCATTGATGCTGGTACGTGGGTGTGAAAAATGACGAGAGGTTTCTCATCGACGAGGAGCGATGGACGCGCAAACGTGGAAAGTTTCGTGATTGCACCCTCGCATTGTTGTCGAACCGTGTGAGATCCCCGAGAATAAGCCGCGATAGGAATAATGTGATATTTACGGAGCCCCAGTGACGTGATTAATCGACAAAACTCACTCCGTGCTCGAGCAGTTTTTTCTCCGTAAAAATTACATAACCCGAGGCTCGCTGACGGTTGCACCATTAGTAAACACGTGTACGTTAAAAATATAATATTCATCGAGCTGATATCATTTCTGATAAAAAATCAAAAATTGTGCGCAGCACATCCAATTACCGAGAAAGTTGAAAAACCAACAAAAAATTTCTCTTTCAACAGATCCTAGTTAGAGCTATGAACACATAAAAAAAATCATTTTCAACCCTTTCAAATTATACATCACCCTGAAGTAATTTGAGAACTTCGAAGCTTTTGAATTGGATAGATCACTTAGGTTCAAATTCAAGCTTCAAATTTACAACACATTGTTTACATTCGTTCGTACAGAAAATTCGTAGCTCTTCATCATCAACTTTCAATTTAATCAACCCTTTTCACGTTCCCTCGTTGTGTGTCCTTCTCTTTCACGTCATACGTATTATACACTCGGTTAATACAACGATTTGGACGTAATATAATACGATTGATACATTTGACGAGGGCGTGTACGACGTAAAATGGACTCGCCATTTAGGGCTGATTACGCGATCGAAATTTTGTACCGTCCTGGTTCAGGTCAATTCTCCAAATCGCTTTTGTTCTGTATCCATATACATTCAGATCAACATATATGTATATGAATGTGTATAGAGTAGATGACGAACCCATCTAGCAAGACTATTAACCCGTTGCTGGATCCGCTCCCTGAAAGAGCAGCTCCGATCACGATTAATCGTGGTCCGTTTGTCCACCAGACTACGAGGGAAGGTAAAACGAGGGTCTAATGGATCCAACAACCTCTATACCAGCTCGACGAACCAACCAAAAGCTTCGGACCGAGTTTTCATTCTATTACGCCCGTCCTGGCGAATCATTCATCTTGGCGAATCTTGTTTTCACCGGATGAATCGGTTCCCTCCCCGTATACAGCTTGTGCTTACGAAAATCCTTTCCGTTCCATTAACAAGCTTGACCAGCAGTTACGGTCTCAAGCCCTACCGCACGAACACTATATTTTCAATCTCATCTCAAATTTCGGATCTCATATTTTTCGTAAACCTGTGCTATCCAAGTTCGTAGATTTTCCTTCATCTAAGATGAAGGAAAATATGTTTTTTTTACTGTTGAAATTTGAAACTGTACTCGTCCAATTCTTGTGCATTTTCCGAGGCCACTATTTAGAGACCAACAATACTTAATTATTATCGATTTTGCCTCTTACCTGCTTAAAAGTTTGACAAAAGTCTTGGTTTATAGAAACTTGTAAAACGAACAGGTACATGCATCAAAATAAATAAATAATAAACACAAGATAAATAAATAACAGATTGCGACTGTGATTATCGAGAAGCTTTACATTCTTGCACGTTCAGTCGCTATTTCTTCACTTTTTCAAACCAAAAGACGCTCGTCTGCATACTGTGATCAATCATGTATACAATACGAGATTATAAGGATGGCATGAAGATGCACGTAGCGTATGGCATATAATACAGCACGTAACTCTTTCTTTTTTCTCTTGGAAGAATAGCGATTTGTTGTTTTACAACGATAGCACCTGAGGCAGAGGGTAAATCGTCCTTTCTTCCAAGTTGCTCTGGGCTTGGTCCCGATGTGGTTTGATCGGAAACGTGCGCCAGAAAGTCAATGCCTTATTCCCAGAGGTGTCTACAGCCAACTCCATACAGAACTCACATTTTCCGTCTTTCGTTGAAAGTCTCTGTCCTATCTATTTCAAGTTGGTACTCTTTTACGTCTCCCAATCGCCATTCCTTTCCTTTTTGACTTATGCTCCTTGACTTGATCACGACACGAGGATAGAAAAATTTCCTGACACTGCATATGACTTCGCGAACATTTCACTTCCTGTTCCTGACGAGTGTAGAAATGATTCGATAAATTGAAAGGAAGTACATAAGAAATAAAAATAAACTATTCCAAGTACAACATTTTCAGTCCAATAGATAATCTCAAAAATATATATTTTCGATTAAAAGAGAATGGCTCATGAAGGATTTTTATTGCCAGTAATGTTGGATTGGATGATGCTGAAGTTTCGTTTCTAAAAGCACTCAAAAATAAAGTTCTGTCGAGTTTATATTCATGAATTTGATTAAAACTCCTTGTACGTTAAATACCTGGAACGTTAAACCATCGAATGAAAATGTTGGACTTCATTGGTATTTTGTAATCGATATTAATTCACAAAAATGAAAGTTCACTTGTAGGTGATATTCGATAGATTTAATCAAGGGCAACAAGCAAACAAAAGTAGGTTAAATGAAACCTGTAAGTGTCAAGCATTCTGAGACCATATTTAAATCACGAAAGTATGAGAGAAAGTGAAATATGATAAACGTCATAAAGCTCGGAGTGTTAATAAGAGTGAGGGAAGAAAGTCACATGCCTTCTTGCTTTCGTATCGTGTCAAAAGCATTCATTCCGGTCACAGGGTACGAATGAAAACCTTGTTGATACTTGAACTACGTGCAATTAAAATCTCCGAGTGTGTAGCTCAGTGACATCCACATATTTATACAGATTTAAATATGTATGTGTATACAATCCTGTGATGATGGCATTTTTACTCAGTACGCTCGATGAGAGCCACGTTGATGCCTCTTAACTCATGCGAACTACACCATTAATAATTACAATCAACGAATTTTGCTGAGAGCCACTGACCTGTCCTTGGCCCGAATGTTAAAAATAAAAAAATAAAATAACTTGTACAAGTGGATTTTGACGATGATACTTCAAGTGGTGTACGCTCGACCTACAGGCTTATATTTCAACCCTCGGGGATTTATTCTGCTTGGCCTCATCTACAACGATCTCTTCTACTTTGAGCTCTTCAAAAATTTTAAACATAGATTATATATTCTTATAGATATACAAAGATTTATGCATTTTTGTACATAAAATAAAAATTACGCCAAACAAGATTTTTCCTTAACCAAACAGGAGTAATTTTTTTATTTATATTTCAACTAACTTTTGTTTTTATTCAGTATTCACTCTGTTTTCAATTAAAATAAATGTATGCAAACTACATGTAGCCTCTTAAACGAAGTATATTTTTTATCTACTTTAATTCAACATTAATTTTCGAACAATTTTCATTCATTTATGTTTACAAACTTTGTCGATATATTTCTTTTTAGTCCACTATGCGCCCATTTGTGAAATTTGTTCCCAGGTACCTCTCGCTGTATACATAACCAAGAAATGAACTTTAACCTCCACTCAAGTAGGTTCTGCTCTTTTCAGCAAAACTCGAATATTGCAATTCGGTGGAGTAAAGCAGACGATGCAAAAATAGTTCTATAGGGTATCTGTTTTTTCCTCGTGATCTTTTTATGTGCAGAGTAAAATTTCGTTGTCCCGTACAGACGACGATATCAAAACGTTGACTAAATTGTTGTTCCATATTGAGTCCTCTCCACTGTCATGATATTCTTTGGCTTTTCAATTTATCACGGACCACTAATTTGACGATCCTTCGTACAAAGCTGAATGAAGCTAAAGTTCACGAAGTGGATTGAAATGTCTACAACTATATATTCTAAAGCTATAAGTATATTAAACAGAAAAAGGTGAGGCTGACTGGGCACTCGTAATCCCTACTTGGTCTCAGAGCTGACAGAGGCTCGACGATCTATTCAACTTCAGACGATGTTTTTCTGAAATATAGTTTTAGTTCCGAGACAAGTTTTTTTTTTCATGCTACCTTCGAATATTACTGGAAACTGATGGGGACGTGGTCACAGCCTCAACTAAATGTGGCACGGATAATATATTTGTTTTTTTTTTTTTTTTTTATTATTATTTTCAAACGATCTGCTTCGATATGAACATTTTGAACGTACAGAAAAAATGAGCTTGGATTCCTTTCGTGTGGAAAAATAGTCCGAGAAACCATCAGATAAAATATATTTCTTTAAGCTGAAGATGGACTTACCAGTTGTCTACATTTTTGTAAACTGTTTCTCTCGATCTACCAGTTGTTTTTTTGCAGCATATAAATTCGCAACTAAACGAGCTTGTTGCCACACTCTCGAAAAAGTTGAAAATTCAAGAAGAGTTTATTCGTATATGCTCAATGAACACGCTTCCTTCCTCGCTTTATGAATATTGCATTGGACGGTATTGTATTTGATTATTTGATCGAGTGCTCAACAATCTTGAACTTTGCATAAAAAGCATGCAAAGATTTATCGTCAATATTTACGGTTATTCAAACGAAAATGCAAACCTCGTATCGCATTTTTTTTAATTTCAATGTAAACAATGGTTGGTTATTCCAATAGATTCTCATCGAGGCTTTGATTTCGTAACTTTTCAACGAAGCAGCTTAAAAACGAGATCCTTTGTACACATAGACATTTACGAGTGTCTCCGTGTGCGCAACGGGAATAACTTTCGTGACACTTTTATAGTAGCGTAACGTGTTTTAGTCGCTGTATATTGTTGAATTCACGATACAGCCGATTGTAAAGTTACGCACGAAAAACATATTCAAACTTCCTCGAATACAAATGATTCCTCTACCAATGGGAAACAAAAGGGCGTAACGCATGGCATTTTGCCGAAAAACTGTGAATTCAGCACTTCATTCAAATACTAAATAACGCGTCACATACTTCGATAACTCGAAGTCACGAGGGCTTATCAAATTGATGAAAAAAATACGATTTGCGTCGCTTTAACTTGTACACAAACGGTATACGTACGTTTGTTAATCTGGCCGCGTATATTGAAGGCAAAACTTTGTCGTTGGCATTCAGCCATACTTCGTCACGGTGGGTAAAATCTTTCTCGAGTGTGTTTACGGTTTGATGTTTACGCTCGAAAACCCTTGCCCGTTGTCGTTGGTCAGAAAGATCAATTTCAACGGTTCATATTACAATTCATGTGTTTCTCGTTTCTCTAGTTATTCGCATTGTCCCTGGATCTGTTGTTTTCACCCTTTTGGTTTATTTTTCTTCCTATTGGAAAGAGAATAAATTATGCTCTGAAATAAGAGTCAGCCTGAATGTTATTTCAATGACTTTTAGTACATTATGGCAATGTGTAAAATTGGTATTACGATTATTGCATTATTCCAAGCGCCTGCTGAAGTTATATGCGTGATCAAGATACTGGAAACGCGATAATCTCATTCATAAGTTAACATTATACACGGGCTACAAAAAGTATTTGCACACTTCAAATACCATTTTCTATATAAAGTGTGGAAATAATTTTTGTAGCAACTGTACTTCCAGATTTTACAATCGTGAATAACATACATGAAAGGTTTGGCTGTTAGAAAGCTCAAACTTGACATAGGATATAGATTGACATCCATTTTTATAATACTCTTGTTACCTGCGTGCGAAAACTTTTAGGGGCATGTCCTAGTTGCGTCATCCTAACGTCATTTTTAAACGTCATTGACAGATTCTATGCATACAAAGATTTATATACCCACACGAACAAATTTTATCACTCATTTCGTACGTTTTCAAAGACTTATAACTTGGAAAGTTAATGATAAAAAGAGAATTTTATCTTTTACAATAATCCTAAAATGCCTATGGATCATTCCACAGTTTTTTTAAGTTAGTTTTTGTCTTGCAATTTCGAAATATTATCAAAAATGTGATGGATCACAGGATACGTTCTATGCAAGGCTTGTCTCAAATGCTTCTTTTAAGAGCAAACATCTCGATGATGGAATGGTCAATGTAAAAACATTCGGTCTAAACATTTAGAAAGCTACAGAAGCTTTTGGAATTAATTTTGTAGTCAATTGATATCCAGCATAATGAAAGACAATGATTACTTAAGTTGATTAACCAGTCAACAGGTAATGAATAGTTTCTACGAATGTTGATGAATTTGAATGAAACTTGATACCCAAATAAGTGCTTGGGGTCACTGAGTCCGAACGTGAACTCGAAGCTTTGAAATTCAAAATGATGGATAGAATATCGTGGACCAAAATAGACAGAATTATTTGATTCCCATGAAAATTTGCATTTCAAATACAAAACTTGAAATTTCAGAATAAGGAATTCAAAATTGTGAGTGCAAATGTAGTTACATTACTTGATCTTGATGGATCTCGGTAATTAAAGGTTTGTTAGCACGGAATGTGGGTCAAGCTCTTATCCGATGACGATTTAAAATAGAGATGAAATAAAAACTGATGATTTAAATGTATTTACATAATTCAGAAGTTGATTTGATAAATTAAGAAACATTAAAATTTCACTAACGCTTGGTAAACAGAATGAGCAATCAACGATAATAACCCGATAAAAATACACCGAGACTTTTGTATGATTATATATAAGACATAATACGAGAGAGCAAAAGAGTTGGGTGTGGAGTAACTCTCTTCTGATGCTATCGTCAGAGGGCAGTGCCATGGTGCAAGTAAAGAAAAAAACAAAAGCGAAAAGATGAAAGTAGGTGCGCGGAGAAAAAACAATGTTGAGAGTGGCAGTCTCGACGATACCAGCACCCAGCGAAACCCTGAAAAGGATGATAAAGAGTGTAATTTTCGTGGGTACACAAGTCTGATTTATTAACGACGTTGCACAAGGAATATGTGCGTGAGTTTCTCATTCGTCGAGGGATGAAAAGCTTCGTTGAACTTGAAAGTAATTCGTGCGGTCTTGTTAAAGTTTGGCCAACTAAAAAAATACCGCATCGTTTGTACGAACACAACGCTATGTGTTTTAGCTACAAATTGGCAACGCCATTGTTTCCCAGAACTAAGTAAATAACTAATTATCGTAATTACAATAAAATGATAAAAATAACAATTCTTCTTCTTATTTTTTTAAATACGAAATTCCAGTTATTCGAATTTAGCAATTCTGTACGACTGCTGATGTTTCGAATAATTAATTTTAACCTGACTGCCTAATAATAGAGAATAAATTATACACGATTATGCAGAGCTGTTTCAATAATTGTAATGTCGCGATCTTCAATGAATTTGAGTTACAAATCGATTATCATAATCCCATATATCACGTGTCCTATATACATGTACATATATATAAATATATTATCTCTCGTTAGCAAGCTAACAACTTGGCGCACATATTTGCTCGAATAATCGCGTAAATTAGTGGATTTCTATGTATACACACAGCTGCACAATTAATCCGTTGTCCGTCAGAGCTCACGTTAATGCATCGTCAGCAAACATCGCGTCTGTAATACACGAAGCAGCAACAGCCAGTTACGACAGAGACAGAATGATAAGGAAGACCAAGAGAGACAGAGAGAAAAGGCTTCAGGGGGTGCTACGGGTATGCTCCGTGGTCCATTAAGCATCTGGGACGACCATCTCAGATGTATAATGTCCCGAGCCATTTACACGTGTACACTCGCTACAGGAAGCTATTACTAGGGTAGAATATGTCCTGCGTTAGATACAATATTCATGTAACATTTACATGTCCTTGTTTATTCCTTTCAACATGCTACTTTTTTTCCAGTAATTATATTTCATGGGCAGAAGACGGTATCAAAAATAGGCCTCTACTCGAAATGTATGCTTGACCATTATAGCGTGCTATTTCCTCATTTTTAGAAAGCAATTTAAAAAAATACTGATATGGAAATTTATTGGATACATTTATTTTTGAAGTTATTGCGTTGTTGTGCGATGGAATCATATCTATGGAATAATTTAGTTATGAATTTCATAGGAAAATATGTCTAGTATCTGTTTATTATGAAATTTTCTGAAAAAATATTCTTCCGTCGTCGAATATTAAAACGATATTCTGTCTAGAAATAACGTACCACGAAGCATACTAGATTATATTTGATCCAACATTTATAATATTAGATACTATTCGCAAGCTCATTTGCATGAGATTATAAATTTATACGTAAAAGAAAAGGGAGCATATTCAAGGATATATATGTATGTGAACTAGAAAATATATGTCATATCGCTTTGAGCGAGACGTTGAAAAATGTGGTCTTCTTGTGCAACTCGTCGAGAAGTTGTGATGGAAGAATTGGTGAAGATCCGGCAAAAAGTGAGAAATGTAGAAATGAAAAGAAAGTGAGGTAAAAAAAGAGCGAGGAGAGAGTTGAAAGAGAGCGAAAGATCGAGCAAGACGAAAGAGGAAAGATATTGCCACTGGCGAACTATCGCACGAAGCGTGAAACTTTATCTTGGGATTAACCGAAGATGGTGAAAAGCGTTCTCAGGAATTGGCATATAGCTTTATATATATGCATGCATACATAGATATATCTTTTGAACAAAGTTTCGTCTTTAAGTCTACTTGAGGATTATATGCCTAGCGCTTTTAAACGTTGGTACCGTCTGCCACTGTCACTCTGGTTCTGAGCTTCTATTCCATCAAGATTGTTATACTTTTATCTTCGTTTCATCTCCCTGTTCGTTTTGAAATCACTTGGAATATTTGTAAATTGACGAATTCGAACGTTTCAACAAAATTGTCTCTTTCCATCTGATTTTCAGTGAATCCCATACAAAAAATCGTATGACTAGCATTCCATTACCTCCTTCTTTGAAACTGTTTTCATATGCAAAAAATTCTGTAACGCATGCTATTCAACAGAACACTGCGATCGCACACAGCGTACTTTGTCCCCCTTTACAACCTCGTTATTTATTCTATTTACGATTTTCAAATATTTACTCTCAACAAAAGAGATGCCACTTAAATTTTGACCACAGAGTTACGTATGTTAGCGTATCGGATGCAGTAACGCAATTCCAAACACAATCGTGCTAGATCAGTTCGGTCTCAAAGTGATTACGAAGCTCGTCACTTCGATGCGCCGCGCTATTCAATGGCGTTCAACATGATGCTAACACCCTACATATCTATCCCCGTTTGCTCTCAATTGTCTCTCAAGAGACATGGTTGGGGAAGAGCAAAAGGGGGAACTCGGTCACAATCTCACTTCGACCATCCTCTGTTGAATTATATATAGACAGACGATTTGTCGATGCGGATAATTCTCCTGCGTTTGTGTAATAGTCTTGATGACGTTCCACAATTGTAACATCAATTAGTAAGCAGCAGTTTTTACCAAAATTGCACTTTACCAATCGAAACCACCATAACATATGGAGTTACTTCCCAAAACCTTCTATTTTCCGATGACATAGTCGGTTTGAAGGGTGCCAAGATCGTAAACATACCAATGACATCAAATCCGCATTGGTGCAAGATCTTCTACTAACTCGTTCAAAGCGCAAGAAGCACTGAACATGCCGGTATTCAATGTAGTGGGAGAAATATACCAGCATAAAGCCACAACGTATGAGTCCTGGAAGGACGCAACGTAGCACAAACAGCGATTAGTACTTATGTGGCTGATGGACGAGAGCGAATGTCCAGATTCATATACCCGCAGAATGGACTAGCCAGGGAGTGAATTTTGGTTTCCGGGTGCAGTATCACACCTCGATGAGCTAAATATTTCATGACCCGGTAAGGTTGTCGGAGGCTAGTGTTGACATCCTAGTGAAAATATTCGTATAGAGATGTTTAGATTTGTATGTGTGAGATGCGATAAAACAGGACATTGAAGGAACAGCACCTGCATGAACAGCAACAACAACGTCACGGAGTTTGTATTCCACAACAACGTTCGATGGGAGGATGCTTGATGCTTCGCTTGTGTTCTTGAATTTGACATGTACAGGTACTGCATCACTAGCAGGAATCCGAGAATGTTATGTATATATATACAAGATGTAAGGGAAGAGACGAAACCAAGAGGAGATCCAGTAATGCCCGGATAGGCCACGAGGCCCAACGTAGACGGAAGTACCCGGTCTCCGGGTACATTGGAAAGCCATTATGCGCACGCTTTCGCACACAGAGCAAGTCCCTTTCTCCTCTTCCATTGCTTCAGGAGCTTCGTCCTATGCTCTACCACTCACTTCCGATGGCCCAGACTCTCGTTTCATGTTCTCTGTCTCCTTTTCTCTCTCTGTCTTTCTATCTCTTTCTCTCTGTCCCTGTAGTTCTCCCTCCCTCCCTCTCTCTCTTTCTCTCTCTCTCTCTCTCTCTTTCTTTCTCTCTCTCTCTCTCTTTACCAATTTATGCACCGTCGGATCTCGAATCGTGCTCTTCTACCATTGCCCACTAGCAATGGCATCCCACTTTACTTCTAATACCTCGCTCGCGTCCACACCCCTTCAAACCTATGCAACTGCAGCAGCAGCAGCAATTCGCATTTCCACGAGCTCAGCAACGGTATAAAGTCCTATATCATCGAGTATTATAACGAATGGCCCTGGCAGTGCAGTATAGTTCTGTGTATTAATATATCCACCTTCATATAGACAACCTAGACTCCCTTTCGTCGAACATCTATGCGTCGATTGGATGGTATGCCTGATAAAGCAAACGGACAAGTTGAATCATGGGTATTATAGAGAAAATGCCGGCTCAGTAGGTTCGCATGATCATTCGTAAAGGAGTGGAAATGATGGCTCCTCGATGTAGAATTGTGAGAAACTTCATCAGCACAAACTGCTTAATATGATTCAAATTATTTGTCTTCTGTTTGAGAATCCAAAATCAGGAATTTTCTTTCGGTGAAGTGATTGAGAAACCTGAGTGTAAATTAATTCAGCTCTCAAAGAACTTTCTCACCTCATAACCTTGTAAGTTCTGCGATATGGCAACAGCGAGATTCATCTTCGTTTATTAATTCTTCACCACATTCAGCACTAACAGAAAATTTATCCTCACCTTCATTACTCGACCTCAACGTAAGCTTGTCCATGCAAATGCAGGCGCCAAAGTCGAGCTTTCGTTGGCTAACCCGCTCGACCTCCCGGCCAAAAACCCTTGATCATTGAAGAACCTATGGAACCGTGAACTCTGGCCCTCAGACTGAAAGATATCCCAACATCAGCGTGAAGACGCTTCAAGTACGTGCCACCAATTTGTACGTGAGAAAGGAACGACCTAGACGACGATGAGATCTGGGTACTCCGTACTCATCTTCGAACACCCGTTCCTCTCCAAACACCGTCAAACCCCTTTTGTTCGTTCTCCAGAGCTTCCCAACTCTTGATTCACCCAGACACTTTCCTTATTAACATCCTTCTCAAGTGCACGTTCCAAGGTGCATACAAAATCTCCGAAAACTGGAATGTATATTTATCCGTCTGAATTTTAATCATCAACCGGCTCATTCGATCATTACTCCAGATATGAAATTTATGAGAATTTTTATTTTCTTACGATTGTCAGGATTCTTATTAAGTACATTATTGGCATTCGCTTGTTCCCTTTTGTTTGTCTTTCTGTTTCTTAAAAAAATCAAGATCGTATACTCTTCCCAATGATCGTTCGTGGTTGAAATGGAAAGATGGCATCGGCGTTGCATTCGCAAGCGAATCCAACGAGGGTTCCATCTCACTGACCACGGAAACTTTTTAACAATTTTACCGACGTTATCCCAAGCCCCACAGACATCGTATACCTCTCCTTCGGTATGCTCGTTCCAGGGACTCACCCAAATGTTGCACAGGTAATTAAACTTTTGCAAGACAAGATGGTGGCTCGTGAAAGCTTCGAGTCCTCTTAGATCGAATCTGCGATGAACCTCATTCGTTTAATCAAAGTCAAGCTAAACTTTTGCAGGGTCAATCCCGACGGTAAGGAATCCAGGACTGGCGATACGTCGGTGAAACTCGTATTCAATAATCTTAACGTTTAATGCTGCAAAGTCCTACATTAATCTGATAAGCACGAAGATAAAAGTTATGATAATCAAACAGGCTGCATGGTGATTAAAGAATGTTTTTCCGATTTGATGATTGATGAACCAAAACTTGAACGAAATTATAATTTTAATGATTCCTTTTGGTTCGAACAATTCTGGCTCATATTTTTCGACAATAAAAATAGTTTCACTGCACAGAAAATAAAAAATTCGTGAATCCATATCATGGTAAATTTTCGGAAACTTTATTTGATGCTTTGAAGCTTTTGTCAGTCATAAAAGCAATACAATTATTTACAGTACCATGAACCAGTGGTTTGAATTCAGTAAAATGGACGTACAAACATACGGATATATTTTTTTTATTTTCCATTTAACCTTTTGTGAAAATGTGAGTTTATTTTGCTGGATATGATTGAAAAATAATAGAAAATTCTGTTCAATGCATTTAACCAACAAAAAAACACTTTGTCCTCAATAATCATATATAAGCTGGAATCGAAATCATTTGTGTATTCATCAACTGTCGCTTTTTCAAATGAGATCACGTCGATGAACATATCCCATTGTGAATAATAACATTTTTGTTACTTTTCATCGAATGCTCTCCTGAAGACTTTCTTAACACATTGAACGTCGAATGAAAGACGTTTAGGATCCTAAAATCGAAGGATCCAGAGGATTTAACGAAAGGGGATGAATGATCCTGTAGACCGTTGGAATTAGAGCGAACAAAGGCGAAAAGAGGAGGATAAAATTCTAGAGTACTTGATCCAAAGAAATTCCCAGAATCAAAAGGTCCAACCTTTTGTCCGATTGATTTGAGACCCATCCTTGTCTCATTCTTTGGCCACTCTAAACTGTACCTATCTGACTTACTTGCTGCTTTTTATCTCGATTCCTTTTCAGTCTTCATTTATATATTTTTGATTTTTCTTCTCCTTTCATGACTTCAGTATCATTTTTCGTCGTATTTCATCGTTTTTCAGAATTCTTTAACTTTAGCTTTTATTTACTGACCTAGGATTTCTTCAACTTCTTTATTCGCACTATTCCTTGTTTAACTTTCTCTCTCTTTCTTTCACTTCCCATTTGTATCAAAGCTTTAAAATGAATGTTTCTGAATTCCGTTATCTCAAGTTTCTGCACACCCTTCTTTCTCCAGGGTTTAGCAGGGGAAAGAAGGGAGGGCTGTGTTGTTTCGCAATTATAAATCTCATTAAAATCCACGCCGGGTATGCCGTTAAAAGCCATTAACGTCGCGGTTCCCCGGCGAGATTAGTAACCCTCTTTACTCAGCAAACCCTCAGCTATACCTGCACCTTCGCCTTTCCGATTTCTAGCCAAATCTCCTCCAACCAACTATTCAAAACTGTTCACCAATGCAACCTCCATATTTGGAACAGTAATTTGACTCAACGTTATTAAATTAATTCGTATTTACTCACAGATATACAATTCTGTATTTAACACCCTTCGAGGTACAAATATACTCCAACAAAAGTCTTTTATGATGAAGACAACAACGTTTTTTTTTCGTTTCTCATGTATTGTGTTACATTTTTTCTGCGATGGGTGGAATACCCTTATCGATATAAGGATGGATTTTGACCTTTAACATAAAATGACATGAGTCAACGCGAACGTGGCTGAGAGATTCTTAACACGTTGAGGGCGTTCCGAGTTACCGTGCACTTGTAACCCTGCACTTTGCAGTTTTTCAGAATCAAAAAAAAAAAAAAACTTTCTTCGTATATTCTCAGAGCATCAAACAAAAGCAGAAAGCAAAGAAGGGGCAAAAAATATGTGAGGAAAAATGTTCGAGATCAAGCGCATGGTTTGAGGATAAAATGATAGAAAGACGGACAGAACAAGGGGATGAGAAGAAAGAGGATCAGAAAAGCGTGTGGTCGTCCGAGCTATTATCGATACTAGGGAAAGCCTCTTGCATCGGTCGCTTTGTACTTGCAAGGAAAAGTGGAAGGAGTTACTCTGAAGCAAATAGAACCAGGGTCAAATATGGTCCCACTATCGCATGAACGATCTGTGTCATCTTTCGATCTAAAAAATACTAAATCACGCAGTATTTTTTTGATATATTTTTTTAAATCAGTGGCTGCTTATAAAGTTGGTGATTTTGGAAATGCTGGAAAAAAAAACGATACGAGAACTCACTACTTTCGTCTGCAATCAACTTTACTCCACAAAACGCCAACAAAAATTTGAGCGGAACCACGAGCGAATAGCACAAAACCACAGAGAGTAGCAGCCGCGTCTCTTTCCCTTGAAGAAGACAAGTCGTAAAGTTCAAAGCGCCATTTATAGACCTTTCACCAGTGGCCTATTATTTTAAGAGCCTCGCTTTTCCCTATTTCCACTACAAATAAGTGAAAATAGGGATGAAGCGTCTTACGACGTTCGAAGTTTATCGTCCTGTATGTATTCAACTTTACATAATGTATAAGTTCTTCGTACATAGTTCACACGTTATTCGTTATTTACGTTAAAATTTTGTCCAAGATTTTCGTTTTTTTTTCTTGTATTATTAAAATTGATGACGTATAAACTTTTTTGTCGTTCACTTTTTATACTTTTATTAACGGCGTATTTTTTTTTCTACTTTACAGAGCTTGCCACAAACCCCTGCGGGCGGAGTTGGTGGGAAAGGTCTCGGTGGAGCTGGTTCAGCATCCGGTATGGTCAATGGTGCCAGCTCGGATCATCAAGATATCCGCGATGCCAGCGCTATAAATCCCGAACATGTGAGTATTTCCATTATCTAATAAATCTATCTGTAATCCGCTTTCCCCTTTTTTTTCAATCCATATTTTTTCCTTATTTCACACCTTCGGACGATCTGATAAATGAAAAAAAAAAATATATATTTATATCTAGTTTTATTTTCGCATAAAATTTCATGAAAATCTGCTGGGAATGGCGACTGGGACTTGACTTGAAAGTTGAGCAAACACTCGTACAAAATTCTTCATAATTTTATTCACAAATAGAAATGAAAAGAAACTGATAAATAATGTTCATCAAAAATTTTAATGCATGAAGAACTTGCGTTGCCGTTTATACTTTGCCTTCGACAAGTGCAGTAAAAGCTTCGCAATAAATGAATGAGTGAAAGTGGAAGATAAATTAAATGAAGAGCAGCGTGTAAAAGAGTTTGATATTCCATCGAAAATTATAAAAAGATAGAAATAATTTAATTTGTCGTTTCATAAGAGCGTAGCAATGAGATCGAAACTACAATTTTTATCGATGACTGCCATTGGAATAAAAAGAAAAAAAAAAAAGAAAAAAAACTATGACGTTAATTACGAAAATGTTCCAAACGTGAAATCAATGAAAATTTTGTGTCCCAATCATTCAAACTTTTCTCACTCCTCATTACAACGTTATCCCTTCCTTCCTCCATCGTTTTTTTTCTAACAATCCTCCTTCGTTTTCGCACGAAAAAAAAAAAAAAAAAAAAAAAAAAAAAAAAAAAAAAAAACAAAGAGAATCAGAGTGGATCTACTTTTTAAAGGAATTGAAACCCGTAGATCCGCTTGATCATAGTCGACGACTATGATCGACGCGTAAAGACGAGACAGAAAGACCAATAGGGATTGCTTTGGAAAATCACGTTTGAAAGAGATGAGCAATGACAGAATTGCACGGCTGAGCACAAATTGTTCTCCTATATGACAAATGGGCATAGGCAATTCGAAGTGAAATCAACTAAAAAAAACATCCAGATTTCATTTTTTTTTTTTTTACAAAAAGCTGATGAGATTCAAATAAAGAGTCGTTCAACCTAATTGATTTTTATTATGACATTTTTTCACAAGACCCGTTGATCGTTCTGTCATAAATTCTCAGTTAGATGAATGGTTAAAAAATCGAATAAAAAACCATCCAATTGATTCAACTATTAGCATCTAGTCGAAAAAAATTATTTTCCACCCTCGCCTCACAATCTAAAAGAGCTCTATTTAACTTTAATACGTTATTATTTACATTGATCTGAATATTTTAACATTTCTGATCACTTGATAGCCTGGTTTTAAAGTTTGTGAATACAAAAGAAGTTTCAACAAATTCAATGAGCACGAAATTGAATTGAAAATTATCTTCTTATTACTATCGATTAATTATATTAATATTTTATATTTCCATGGTTCTGCGCCCTTGTGTTGGTAAAAAAATTCCCTATTGACTTCTTGTTTCTAGGCATAGTCAGTATAGGCAGACAGAAAATAAATCATACTTTGATTCCCGAAATTTATGCACCAGAACGTACGAGAAATGCGTTATTGATTTAATTCGAATACAGCTTTTCAGCAAATAAAAATCGTGTCAATTAAATTTAATAAAATCAAATAGTCGGCGTGAGTAGATTTGAAAAGTTATTTTTCTGGGTGAAACCCAACGAAAAATTATAGTGCGACCTAATGTTAACATGCAATAATTGAAAAAATGATTACACGACCAATCAATCATTTTTCAGTCTTGAAATCGATTCTCTCTGTTAGTTTGCACGAAACACACCATAGATAAATATCGGCCAGCATTCGCTTCCACTCTGATAAACGTTAAACGGCACCGGTCATTTTTTCCAATATTATTTTCCTCTGCGAGTAGTAATTTTTTTTTTGTTCTCTCAATGTCTCTGTCTCCGAACTTTCAGCGTATATGAAATGCAATTTATTTTTGTCTAACGCATTTATTTCATGTCCGATATTTGCAATGACAACAAAATAATAATCAGTTTTAGTGAAATTTACAAAAATATATATGGGAATTCGAAAAAAATCTCGCACCGATGGCCTGTAACTTGATTTATACGAGCATAAATTCGTAAAATAAAAAATATATATTTTTATGTTACGTTGAATTCGTTATTTCCAAGTACGTGGGTATTGGAATTTTTGCTCGAATTTTTTTTTTTTTTTTTCGTTTACAATTAAAGAAATTTATAACGCTGAGGCTTTCAAGGATAATTTTACGTGATCCATGCTTTTGCTTTCATGGACAAAATTTATCTAAATTCCTCATAGTACACGAAATATTGCGTGCTGCGAATAAATTCCATGGATTTTTATGAAGCTCGTTACTAAATTCTCCATTCCACTAAAGTGAATAAATAGATGAATTAATAACTGAACAATTTTCGATCGTTTCATGATAATAATTTATCAAGTTGTCCAACGATAAATTAAAAATATCATTAAAATTCAAATTTGGTTACAAATCCAATGAATGCATATGAAATCATAAAATCGTACAACGTTACCTTTATTTACTTATTTATATCAAGAGACGCGGGAGCGGCTCGATGCCGAGTATTACAAAATTCGGGGAATTTAATGAAAATGAATGTGGCCGTGAATTCAATCAAAACAAAGCATGTTATTGTGATGTAGAGATAAGCGCGTAGTATCGCGATCGTACTATCGTAGTAAAAGTTAGGAGAAACGGCCCGCAAGTAAGCGGGGAGAGCGCACTGTGGGGAGAAGCAATCCGATTGGTTCTCCCCCTACTCTCGGGCCCGCGCGCTCGCTGCGGTCCGTGTGTTTTTGCTATCCGTCTCGAGCGAGAGCCTGTCTGCGACTGTTGCAGACAGGAGCTCTGCTCGAGACGGTCGACCGAGGCGGCCGCAGCGGCGACTGCGGGGACAGCCATAGTGGGGATAGCGAAAACACGCGGATCGCAGCGAGCGCGCGGCCCGCCGAACCACCAATACACAATGAATAATAAATAATAAAGGTAAGGAAATGAATATACGAAAGAATAATAACGAATAATAATAAGAATAAAAAACAAAGTTAATCACAATTATAAATGCCATTTATTCCATAAATGTGGAGACACAAGTGTTTCGCATAGGAAAAAGCTGTTGTCATGTGAGGGGGTTGGAAGAGGCAATTTAATTACTCTGATGAATTGCAAAAAACGTTACAGTTTCTCTACATCATTTTTTCACTGCCCTATACAATTATTCATCCTTCTTGCAGTCACAGTCTTTTCATTGCCTCTCATTGTACGAAACCAAAAGCCAACCCTTAAAAAACGAAGTAATTACATAATTCATTTAAAAAAAAAAAAAAAACTCAATTATGACGCTTATGGATAAAATTTTTCGTCCCTCGTTCGTTGATCTCTCTGCTTTCAAATAACCGTTAATATTAAGACCCGTAATGAGCGTTATATAATAATTTATTTACAACACAGATAACATTTGATTTTAACAATATTTTATGATGGGATTAAAGTATGGATTTCTCATTTAATGAATAAATGTGCAATATACATATATTCGTTATTTAATTATGAAGTATAAATAATGAGGTTAGAACATTCACTGTATGTATAAAGTCTACTAATTATTTATTTATTTATACACTTTATTTATAAATAAATCTACTATTAATATGCTGAGTATAAAAGCTGCATTAATAATATGGCGGGAGTTGCTTGACCTAATTAAGCCTCCATCCACGAATTATTTTAATTGCTCACGATTTTCCATTCCACGATCTCCCTCCCCATTCTATTCCACGATAACAACAGTGGGCTTCGCGACCCGGGCATATTATGCTCGTAGTCGGACCAGCCAATTCGGACCGTGCTTCGCAACACTGCTCGTAGAATAATGGAAAGAAAATAAAGCAACAAAAAAAAATACTATATAAAATGTGATATCGCGTTGAGCAAGAACGTATTTGTTGGTCATGTATAACGAGAACAATTTCAATTTCTCCAGAAGCGAACATTCCTTCGTTTAATCTCTTTGGCAAGCAGCTTTTTAATATTCTCTTTTCAATAAAGATCGCGTTACCATTATTTTGATAATATCGTCCATTATATACATGGTCAAAATGCAAGTTCTGTAAAAATGGAAACAAATTTTTTTTAATTTCCATCACGTAAAATCGGATGAAAAAAATGAAATTCTTTTGTTCGGCCTGAGATTTCAAATTAAAGAAACCAACAGCTCTTTGGAAAATGAAAAAAAAAAACGAATACAACTTTCAACGTCATGAACTTTTTTTTTATGACCTCGATACCAATGACGAGTTGACGTTTAATAAATTTCGTTTATTTTCTGAACACAGTTAAAACTCAATTATACGAAGTATGAGTATTAGGTAAATGAATTTAATATGGATGCCAGTCACGTTTTTAGTCGCTCTTGTACTTAGCAATTCAGCTTCTCCTTCATCACGTGGTTCGTACTTCTAGTTTTATTTTCTTTAATTTGTAAAATAGTGAAAATCCGACGAGGTAAACTATAAGTGTTAGTGTAGTAGTGTAAAGTGCTTGAGATTTCCAACATCCCAGGCTTTTATAAGGCTTTCCTCTTATTTTCATGTCTAGATACATATATATACATATATACATAACATTCAAAAGCTTAGAAAGCGGCCCGCACGGATTTTCTACTGGTAAAAACTAATCTCCTAATTGCTCACCGCTTTCTACCCCAACGACGCTGGAGGCAAAGAGAGACCAATTCTTTTCATTTCATCGTCTTTCTTCCCATTTTTTTATGTTTTACTTCCTCGTTCATTCATTTTGTTATCATCGCTATGTACTTTTGTTCTGAATTATGTACATAAGCGCCTTCATGTCTATGTTTTGGTATTTGTAGTCTCTTTAGAATCAACAACTCTTAGGTACAGCGTCTGTGCCGGTTCATGCATTTCTTGGTTTTCTATTTATATTTTTCCATTGTTTTTCTTCATGTTTTTTTTTGGTTCATTTTTTTTTTCACTTTCTTCAGCTTTGCCACCGATTTAGCTCTCAAGCTCTCTCTTCCTTCACATCGGTCTCACTTGATCACCCATTTTCTTCAAGCTTTATTGTACACCACTTTTTTCACTCTTCGTATAATTTGTCTCCATCCGCACAGGCGCTTTATTGCCTCGTGACGTGTTTACCTTGCCGTAAAATTGTTCGTAAATATGTGAAAACGTTTTTAAACGGCTTTTCCACTGAGTATGCGTACCGGCAAAGGGCTTACGGTGAGAGAGAAGGGCAACATTTCACAACCACCCTCTCCTCGTTTTCCTTGATGTCCCCGGCGACGTCATGTCTGTGAACCTACCTCGGGTTCACTTTCTTTCTCGCCATACTTGGATGAGAAATTCCCCAAGAGATTTGAGTCTATTAAGTCTCTCGCATTCCCCGCGTTACATCGTCTGAAATCATCAAGAACTCATTTCTCGTTCTAGCTCAAACTTCGTACGCAAAGAGAGCGAAAATACTTGCCATCAAATTATGGTACTTGCTCGCATCGTCACCAAATCCTATAACAAAACAGATCTGGTCTCATAAATTTATGGAATATACTTAAACAGGCGAGCAACTTGAAACTTCTCTATCCACTGTCTTCCATACTTTCATTGGTATAGTTTTATTTTTTCTTTGTCAATCATAATGAATATAATTATAATGAAAAGGTTTTTCATTCTGAAATTTTTTTTTGAATAGATTCAATTTCGATAATTATTTTCTTTGCGAACGAAGACACTGAATTCTAGTATCGTAAACCGATATTCTTTCGTAAAAATATATAAATCATCAAAACAAAAGGAACCACATTTTTTTCCGATCGTTCAAATAAATCTTAAAATTGATGGATTTCTTACCGGTCGGTTATTAAATGCCTCGTTGCCTATTATTCGAACATCATATTTTTTACAGACTATTTCACGGGGTTTATAGCTCATAGCCAACGAATATCGATCAGTGGTTATGCTGCAATTTTTTTATAGTCTAAATAAAGAGGAAACGATCTTCGATTTTGATATAATAATGTCTTCGAACGTTACGATATAAAGGTTTTTCATGATGGGTACGTTCATATATATGTATATTTACGTATCAAAGCTCTCGATATGCAATATATGTTGTCCCAGGGGATGAATGGAAGGCTGAGGGATGAAGCAAACGAGTAACGCTTCTGGTCCATGCGATGATGCAACGAGAATAGAAGCTCTAAATGTCTATCCCATCTCCGAGGGATTACGCTTGTTTTGTCGTGTGTAAAAAATAGCTGTTACACACGAATAAGATTAAAAACGCTTGCGCACAGTCTTTTTCATTTTATTCCATATCGTTTACGATAAAAAAATAAAAACACATGTACAATATTTACACCTCGCTTACTGGCGATGAAAAAATGTACACATGATAATTGTACGTTTATTTATTTATTCACGGCTTTGCGATAATTGTTCATGTGCTCGTTATTTACTCATCGAAAGAGTGAATATACAACAAAAAGAAATGATATAAACTTTGTCATAAAGTCCCTAATGGTTATTTTCATGCTCGACGATTCTGGCTTTTCATATGGAGCTCGTGCAATATTTCTATCAAAATATATTTAAAAATTGTGGTTGCTTTCTACTGTGACGACAATGCTACGAGGAAAATTTGAACAATGTATTGTTATTATTATTTTATATCCCAGAGATTGTTACCGAGGCTTTCTTGTTCTGAAAATTTGATTCTCTTTCCTGGTATATGAGAAAGAATATCTACGGTCCTCGTGACCTCGATCTTCGTGTGCGCGGATATTAAATCAGTTTAATGCTAAATTATTTGTTCAAATATGAGGTAAAATTCTCTGGCAGATAAATACGCCGAGGATTATTGTAATTGTAGAATATTTCTGAGAGGAATAAAACGAAAAAACGCACGCACGGACGACAAAAAAAAGCGACGTTTGATGTCCAAACCGACTTGAATCCGAAAAAAATGTTCGTATTCAGATGATAATGAAATTTTAATTGAAGATTCATTTCCACTGTGCATGGGATAGTTATATTTATTTATTTGATAAAAAACTGTAACAGAAATGAATGTAAAAACAAATTATCAATCGTAGTCCTTTAATTCTTTTAACTTCAAACTATTTTCATAACATACTTTATGCTTCACATGTATTCAAAATCTCATAACATGCTTGTTGAGAACGAAAATTTAACGCTTCCTAAAGGGTTATATTAATAATACCTCAGAGTATCTCGAGAGGATGGAAAATTTTGCGTAGTTTAAGGCTGCAGTATGAAAATTGGTCTAGACGAAAATATTCCCGGGTTACATATATCATAACTGTATAAAGAACGTGTATGAAAATCCGGTAAAATGTGGGGTAATCCACTTTATTAAATAGTGTGAGGTAAAAAAGAGAAATTCCGAGACGAAATGAGACACGCACATTTAGCATGCAAGCTCATGAGCGTGAGCACGTGCACTCACACATACACGTGCACAAATTAGATTAACGAGATCAAATATGTCTGATATAAGCATGAATTGCATTATTATGTATTTCGTACGAACAGCTTAAATCCAGAGACTGTTCGTACAGCGTCCCGAGGCCGAATAAGAGGACCGGGGACCGGGTTAAAAGTTTCTCCGTCCGTTGAGCTTGCCGAGTGCAAACTTAACTTGGCTAAGAGTAGAGTTAGCGAGAGGTCCAAACGGGTGCACTGAAAGAGTGCGGGAGGACACGTCAACGTGACATTAAAAGGTGAAAGTAGAAACAAGCAATATACATATATATGTATATTGTGTGTGCATGTATATAAAGAGTTAAGAAGAGATAAAGAATACAAAAAATAAGGAAGAAGTTGAGAATAAAAATGCGGAAGTGGGATAAGGAAAGAGCCGGTGAAACTCAAAGACGAAAAAGTAAAGAAAGTCAAATTGAAAGACAACGCTCGCGCCTCACTTACATTCTCTTAGTTTTACGTTGTGTGCCAACAGTCTTACATAAAAGAAACGAATGAAAACTCGGCTCCACGATTGTCATAAAGTTCAACAATTTTCTTCAACCCGCTACGACTCTTTTGTTATTACAATCGTATTTACCGAACTCAAACTGACACAGTAGTAAAACGTGTTGTTTTTAGAAACGAGACGTGCAATTAGGCTTAATTGAAAATAATCAGTGGTCGCTCAACAGTGGATTACTTAGAACCCTAATTGCTCTTTTTGCAAACAACCCTTGATACGATTAACACTGCGGAAGAAGAGTTTTCTGTCCCTTGGTGAAACGATCCATGAATCGATTTTGAATTTGCGAGAGAAATTTTATCGGACTGCCAATGAAAATGTAAACAACAGAGAAAACGTTGAGAGTAGAGGGAGTACAGTCGATGATGTAGTTAGCAGTTGTTCAGCTAATTTTCATTTGAGTGAACCAAATAAATTGCTCCGGCGTTTCATGTTGACGTCATATCAAGATTCAATCCACTCTGATTATTTTATAACGCTCGGGGTTGACCCACAGTCCAATTTGTTCCAGCTTGCTTGACGCAAGCACGCTTTAACGATCCCACGAAACTCCATCAACTAAAACCATTTATTCGGTGCGTTTCAAAAATCCTTTTCATTATGCAAATTCATAAATTCTACGGTAATGCGAGAAAAATCGGTTCACCGCTCGTTTTTCAATCCCCAAGTCAAGTTTTAATTATCCTCCAATATTCACTCTGAATTAAATAAATTAAATACGTCGATAAAAACAATCTTTGTAATTATGTTTTTATTAATTTATTACCAATTTTGTCAAAAGCTCATAGAAACTTGATTCATTCTAATTTTAATCCTTTGTTGACACACTGGGTCGTTTTGTCCCGGAGTAATTTCTTTGCCCTAGCTATCCTTACTCCATAAATATTTTCCAAGACCGTCAACGCTTTTTCAACAAAATTAACGATTTTTTCATTACCCAAATAAGCTAAGTTCACTCGTATAATTAAATACCTCCTTTGAAAATCTCGTGGGATTATTTTTTTCAAAAATTAACATTTCTTATCAGTACATGTCCGGTTATTAATCCAAAAACCTTTGAAAATTGAAAAATTTATGATTCATACAGTAAAATGCTTGCTTTTCAAAAAGTAAACATTTCCAATCATTTTTTCAAACAATTTTATTCGATATTTCCCAAATTTTTGTGATGCACACACGTTAACGAATGTTTAAAAGGTATTTCTATTCTTTTCTCAATAAGAACCGACTGAAGAACTGCTGATGACAGGTGGATGAAAGACGGCGGGTCACATTGACCCCGTGTATCACTCCTGTGGCCAAATTAAACAGTATTATTTACTGATTAACAGAAAAATAATTCTTTGAATTATAAAAAATGTCATTATCAAACAAATTGAATGAATTTTTCGTCATCAGGACGATTGTTAATTGGATATAAGGATGAAGCATTATCAACGTTGCTCAGAATAGCTCGCTGGTTAACCAGCCCATAATCGGTGAATTCCATGATCCCCAAAGTACGCCCCTGATGCAATTCGTGACGTCGGATATTAATTTTCTCCTTCGATGGCCGTTAATCGAGGATTCGCAGTGCCATTAGAGTGGAGCTCTTGAGAATCAAGAGAGAAAGGGAGGGGGAAGGGGGAAACGAATGAGTTGAGATGAGGACCAAATCACTCGACCGGAATGGATAGATATCCTCACGGCCATTGAAAGTCCTGGTGACTCGTCTCGATTGGCTTTGTCGTCTGCGTACGAATTTACGTCGTATATCAGAGTATCGTTTTCTCGGGGTAATTAATTCGTTATTTCCCTTTATTATCCATTAAAGTTTGCCAATCTTGACTGTCAGATGATTTTTACCGAGACAATTGTCGCTGCGCTTGAACGGTACTCGACATTTTTTTATTCGTTGAAATAAAAGACCATTTCATTTAAATTACGTTAATTATTTTTTATTGGAATTTAAATGAAAGCAGTAGCGGAAAAGGTTGGACCAATTTTCAAATATAAAACAAGCATTAAAGAGTGATTTCGGTACCCAAATGAAGTAGGAATAATAAAGCAATTTAATTTCCCATAATTGTTTATTAATGTTCGTTTAAATAAATAATATAATTCTCAAAACTCCGATAATCATAAGACCACTGTACTTATTTGGTTGATGCTCATAACTTTTATGCACAATTTATGAATTTACGAATCGACGATGATGAGCAATCGTCGAGGGCTGAATTTTTTTTGTAAACTGACACCGATGCTTCGCAGTTCTGCTGAGCCTTCCGTCGATCCTTGCTGCATGGGCAGTCGAAGAGTGAAGCAAAAAAATGATTAAAAAAAAAGCGAACGAAGCAGAAATTTGTTCTCGAAACTCTTGGTCGAGGAGAGAAGATAAACTTGCACCGTATTATTTATCGTACGTAATACATAGCTTTCGTAGTTGGCGAGTGTACGTAAACGTACGTGAGGAAAGTTAAGCGAGGCGAAAAGCTCGAGGCGAAGCGTCATCAGAGTTGCGGTGGATGGTAAAGCCCTGAACGAGAAAAGCTCAGACGTGGAGATGGTGGATGAAAAAAGAGAAATAGAAAGAGAGAAGAGAGAAAAATAGCAGAAGGGAATAGGGAGAAAAGGGAGAAAAAGAGAGAGAGAGAGAGAGGGAGAGACGAAGCGGAAGGCTGTCCAGCAAACTAGCGGGTGGCTCGCGGTTGCCAACGAACGAAACAACCCGTCGAAAAAGAACAAGAGGGGGAGAAGAGAGATAGAGAAAGAGATGAAAGGAGAAAGAACTAGGAAAACGAAGAAAAACTGCAAACTCTCCACCGAGCTCCCGGAGTGTCTGAAATGCCGGTGACAGTGTTCTGCTCGCGCTCTCGTTTTAGTTTGCGAATTCGTTTCTAGTTGTGCTTTGCGAGTGTAATTCATACAGACATAGATATATATATATATATATTAATATAAACCATACCCTACTACTACACATCGTGTACGTAGATGCGTTCTGAAAAGAATGATATAGGTAGAGAAAAAGCGTAGAGGGTAGAGGGAAGGGAGGAGAGACCGAAAAAGAAACAGGGAAACCAGAACGCGGTCTATGAAAGAGGTTGAAGCAAAAGGGTGGGTCATACCACCCTCAACCGTCGGACGGCTGAACGCGAACACCGCGAAAACTGCGACACGAAGCGTCCTCGTCATATTTCTTTTTCTTCTTCCTTTGGTTTTTTTTTATATTTTTTTATTTTTTCTTGTATACTTTTTTTTTCTTATCACGCTTCTCGCGATCTAACAGCGCACGAAAAAGATCCTCGGTAAAGTGTTTGCTGTGTGAGAAGATCCTCTTCATATAAAGTTCATGAGATAAATACTCAGTCTTTTGAACGGAATTATTTGTTATTTTGAACAGTAATTAAAAAGGAACTATTATCGCTTTTGTTTTCATACTACATTTTATTTATGTTGTTTATTGAAAATTATTCCAAGCACCATCGAGACGTTGAGTATTCACTCGTACAGTTATTTTTAATTCTCTTCAAGAAGTACATTACGATGCGAACCTAAAAAGAAAGCTTTTCCTTTTTCACTGATGACTTTAGTGACTGCAATTGAAGAAACGAACAAGTAGGTTCGAAACGTATACGCGGTATCACGATATGGTAGAAAAAGGAAAGTGTACACCGTCATGAAAGGTATATGCGCACTCACGAAGACGTAAGCTCTTCGTCTGGAGGGTTAATACCCTCTGCTAGTGATAAAAGCTACCCTGACTTCTTGATAGTATGAAAATAGTGAAGTAAAAAAAAAAAATTAAACGTTAAAAAAAAAAACGTAGAAAACTTGATGTGTTTTCGAATAAACACGATATTGAAAAATAATGGATCTCGCATTTTTAATTGAATTAAAGGCTCACATGCACTTAGAGAGGTTAACAATTTTGATTGTTGAAATAAAAAACGTATTATACGAAGAAAAAGTTTCATCTCGATTCAAACGATACTTGAACATTAAACTACGTTTATTCATAATATTGTTTTTACCCTCTCAATCATGGTTATCGCAAAAAGCGTTTTGCACAAAATTTTGCAGTTTCATTGACAACAATATATATTTTGAAATGAACGGAAATATTTCTTTAGAATGTAAACAAATTATTAACATTGAGCCTTTGTTTCGCAGCTCTAGGTAAATATAAGCCTTCAATATTCATGAAAATAGAAATATTTAGCATTTTGAAATATCGATTGGAACATACAAACTTTCTCCAATATCGTAGAATTAAATAGAGAAAACTTTGACAAATACTGTGCATAAATTATAAGTTGGTGACAAATTCGGTAAATACAAGCAACCAAACTAATTTAACGTGTATTTAAGTGAATCGCCGTGCTTGCCACTCGTCTACCGCACCTTGGTAACTTTAATAATGTCTTAACGGCTGCGACAAGTCTCCAGAGTGTAATTTCATGTACTCGTGGACTGTTGGAACGTTAAGGCATTTGCCAGAAGCATATTCACCCGTTCTCTCAGCGAGAAACTCGTTCATGTATATATCTAAACGATTTAGTTGGTTAATTAATGAAATTGCTCAATCATGCAAATATGAATTCGAAAAGAATTCCGATGAGATTAAATAGTTTTTGTTATTTCTCCTGCGTTTCGATATTACTCCTTTTATTATTCAAGGAGAAACAAAACATTTCGTACAATCGCTCCATTTTCCGCTTATTCTCAAAATAAAATCTGCATCGATTGCTAAAAATCTAATTCCCTTTATTTACTATACGTGTTATTTGATTCTATTTATTACCTTCGTAAAATGAACGATGGAACAAGTGAAACGAAGACAGAAGAAAATGTTTGCATGCGTACCTATATCAAAGCTCTCGTTTCCACGTTCGTCGAATACGAAAAATGTCAGAATCCTGGCTTGAAAGAGAAATGGCGTCTACGGGTTTCAACAGAACGGTGATATCCTCTCGTAAATTCTGCGGGTTTCGTCTCTCCGGGCTATCGTAAAAGTCGGATTTTTCCAACGTTGATATACAAAAAGTGGCAAACCAGTCTGGCACGTCACTGCTATACGATCCTTCATGCACATATATATGTCATATTACATTTCTCCAAGTGCCCGACCTAGTCTACCGCGATTATGATAGTAACACATGCGTCTCTCGCTTTTTAAGCTAAATTTTCTCCATATTCATTTCATATCAACGTACAGCAGAAAAAAAAATTCAATGAAAATATTTCAAACAACGATTCATAAGAATGGGTCGTTATTTATTGTTAACGAAAGGCGTATCTCTTCCTCTTTATTTTTAATTTCATTTTTATTTATTGTAGAATCTCGTTTATTTTTTTAATACAGATTATTTATTAAGTCTCCGAATGTAAGTGAAATTTTCGCCAAAAATACTGTAATTGGGAAAGAAAGCAAGAAAAATCTGTAAAAAGTTTAAGATATCAATATTTTTTATCCTCCTCTTACGATAAATATCTATTGAATTTATACAAAACCGAAGTTGAGTTGAATTTTAATTGAAAGAAATTCAATCTCGAGCAATATTTATCATCAAAAAGCTGTTGCATTTCTAAATACATATTTTAAGGAAGGATTAATTTATCTAATTTTCTAATCACACCCTCGAATTTGTTTTTTTTTTTTTACTGCGGAGATCTAACGATTGAAAACAATGAAAATCATTAAGAAAAAATTTTTTTAGTAATTTTTCATCGTAATTTGGAGAACGAGCAGAGAGATTTTGTGCAAAATTCAATAGTGATAAATGTTTTTTCTTCATTTTATCATTTCAGGCTCTAGTGTACCGGGACGGAAATTTGGTATCGGGGTCTCTAGAAGCTTTGGTACAGCATATGGTGCCTACGGAGGAGTATTATCCCGATCGGGCTTACCTCTTTGCCTTTTTGCTGAGCGCGAGGCTCTTCATCAAGCCCCACGAGTTATTGGGGGACGTGTGCGCTCTCTGCGAACATCAGCAAAACCTGAACGGCGAGGGTGGTAAGGTGAGTGTCCGAGTGTGCTTTTACGTACGTATTTGTCTTCATATATATGCATCTTTGGCTTCGAGACTATCCACTAAGAGTTCGAAGTGGTATTATTCTCATCTGGTGGAAGTATATGCGGGTTTGCTTGTTAGCCCTTCGACGTCATTTCACGTGCACTATCATTTCATCGGGACGAAGCTTTCCTCTTTTATTCCTCGTCTCTCTCTTTTTGAAGCAGAAGATTTTCTTGTTTCCTCTCTTTCTTGTCAAGCTTGCGTCCAAAACTCTGCAAATACAAAGACCTCAATCTATAACCACTGCATATACTCGTGCTTTGCAATCATGCAAATACATACATACACATAGGATGTGTTTAGAGTCTGTTTACATGAGTTTAACATACATGTACACGAAACTAGACGGAAAAGTAGTGATTAAACCGATCGTCTATATTTTTCATCGCCGTACCTATTTTGGATGTTGCTTAAATTTCAAATACTTGCTGAATGCGTTTTAATATCTCTAGAAACTAACGAAAAAATGAATACAGCGAATACTATTATGAAAAAACATGATTTCAATATTTCTGAAAATCTTATTAATAATATCAACAATCTACAAGAATAATTATGAAAGCTATCGGTACGATAACAATATTTTTTTTGGAGTCTAATAATAGTTGTTAGAGTCGGATGCTTATCGAAGTTACTTTATGAATTTTTTTTTGTGAAACACCATTTTTTTTGGATCCTAACTAGACATGATCCCTTAATAACGATGCCCTTATAAACCATTTGAGTCTCAGACTTTGCTCCTTGCGTGACCAAACTTTATCCAGTCGAAAACTTGAAACGAGAGAGAAACGTTTTCGCGAATAAAGTGATAACGAGGGTGTAACACTTCTTCAACTTTGTAAGATTTGATTGATATGTCTTAGTCTGTGGAACAACGTAGTTCTCAGTTTTTACGTAATATTTGTAAACATGAAACAATTATCCTCAACTTACCTCGTTTAAGAAGGAAAAAAAAATAATTTGAAAATTAATTTGTCAGGAACGACTGCACCGGTTCGTTCCACGTTTGGTGCAACTTCTAGCAGAATGGACTGAAACTTTCCCGTATGATTTTCGGGACGAAAGGGTGATGGGTCACGTTCGATCCATCACCCAAAAAGTAGCAGCGGTAGATGCGGCTGCGAGGCAAGAAGTATCAGCTTTATTGCAAAATTTGTTGCTACGACTGACCGCTCTCGAGAGATACGAGGAAGGATTGGCAAGGTTGTCGACCGAGGCAGCTACCGAACAACTTACTCAGGTAAGTTTTACTTTCCATCACTGATGAATTTATAACTCTGACATCTTTGTGTTATGATTTTGTGAATTTTCTCATCTTCCAAGCAATCTATAGTTGCATGATTTTGAATAAATATCATTTTTCATAATGAACATCGTATACGAATGGAAGAATGAATCGTCAGGAACTTAAACAACAGGTACAACCGAATAATTGATGACTAGGATATGAGGCTAGTGTTGGAATAGTTTGTTTCAACAGATACATAATGATTGAAATGGTAATTTTCAAATAGCACTTAACTGATCCTCTTTCGTAACATCAGTGGACAGTTCGGTGAGGACGATGGTGAAAACTATGCGTGTGTGTATAGCGCGTTACTTGGCGTTACGAAACTCTTGCTACTATTGCCATGTATTACTTCGAGCAACTCTCTGAACTCTCCAGCAACGAAACTCTGCACGCATATATAGATACATAGATATATAATACATATTTAGGTATAGATACGAGTGCACTTTGCGCAGTTAGTCTAATGGAGTTAGGTAGGCCGCTTCAACGCCGGGACCGGTGTCCGCGAGAGACAGTAACTGTACGACGTTAATTTCATTACCTTGGCACCTATCTGCCAACGCGTCCAACACCTGCTAATAGCTAATTTACAACTGCATTACCGAGTTAAATATTCGGCTTGTGGGCAATGTTCACTAATCACTTCGAAACCGCTTCCCTTCTCATTCGTACGATGCTACGACCAGCAACGACCATCCCAATGCCAGCACTATTTCTCGCGTTATATCCTCCGAAACATCCGAACCTTGATGCATGTGTGGTTATAGCCCATCATTAAATGGATCTGCAGTAATACCTAAAGGTTAAACCCACGAACGAGCCCTATATGCGTGATCATTGAGGTCCCATTGACCGTAAGTTTTCATTGCTCATATCCAGCCCTCAATAAACACGATTTTATGGTAATTGGAAAATGGTGCTTTTCATTTTAATCTCGAGTATCCTCATGAAGTGCACTAAAAGAATTTTTATTTTATCATTCACTGGATAATCATAGGAACGAGAAGTGGCAGTATGAGAAGCTTCAACACTTCATTGAAGTTAATTTACGTTTGGCTTACAATTTTTCGATATTTTTTCTTTTAAGCCTCCACCTTGTTCAATTTAACTGATAGAATTTCGTCCAACATACCTATTCGTTCAATTCTAGTAGCCATTCTTCAAAAAAAAACTAAAGTGCCTGGCAACCTGAGCTTGCGATTGGGCTTCCATCCAATCGCTGAAAATAATCCATGGCCGTGTTCGCTACGGTGCTATATGGTGGTAGGAAATAAAGTGTAGTCAGCTTCCTTCCGCTTGCCATACGAGATTACTGAGGTAGTTTTCTGCCACCCTCTAACTAGCATCTTTCCACTGAGCAGAATCGAACCGATTGCTACTGATTCTGGTGAGACATGGTTTTTTTCTTTCGAATCTTTGCTACAAGATTGGCCAGGCTTGGAAGGATTGAGTTTCTCCAAACGTTTCGGAAGAGCTTGTTACGAGCCAGACTGTCTTAATATTTTTGGCGCAAGTCTCACATTCCAGCCCCTGTACCTTCACTACCTTTGCAACAAACTACAAACACTTTTCGAACCTCGAAACCTGGATAATAAGCTACACAACTTCTTTACACCCTTCCAAGTCTCGTACAACATTCGGACCCCGTCAAACATCACGTGTCAAGTGCAATGACTTCCGGAACGCGTTGGAAACTTTTCTATAATGACAATTCGTTCGAAACTTACTGCCTAATAACTACAGGCAATTACTAATGAACCATTAGTCAAGCTGAAATTTCATATGAAGTTTTATGGACCCTATTCGTTGATTGCTCGTGACGTAATCAGTTATTTTTTTCAAATTTATAATGTTTCGACTATTTTTACTCAAAGTAAATGCAACCATTTCGTTGTTTCTCATAAAATGAAACTTCCTGCATTTAATTGGCTGATCCAGTTTTATGCGATAAAGCACCCATTCAAAATGTCCGATTTCACTGAATTCTACATTCCAATTTACAGTGCTTTTAGTAAACAACAAACGCGCAGCTGTTTCGAGTTGACACCGCGTAATTTCCGTCATGAATAATTTAAGTGTGATAAAAAGTTGAAAGCAAATTAGCGGGAAAAGTTTGGGTGCCGCAAGATGAACGAGAGCAGCGATGTAAGAGCTTGGAGCAGGTACGCGTTGTCTAGTATTTTCACGGTCCAAATTCATTTTGCCCTCTTTCGGTCCGGCGTAAAGAGATATGAATTACGACCGTTTGGGGGTGTTGAGTATACGAAGGCGAATGTCGCCGATGGTGCACATACGCGGAAACCACAAGTGTGTAAATGAGAGCGAGAGAGAAAGAGAAAGAGTGAGGCAACGAAGCGAGGCGTTAATTGTGTTTGCTCGTTATTAGCGACAACGCTCACCAACACCCTCTCTGCTAACGTGCAGGGGAACATCGTGAGAACGAGGATAGTAGAAAAGCCCCTATAGCTACAGAGGAGGGTTGGAAATCGGAACGGAGTTGCTACCGCTTGGAAAGAGTGAGGTGAGGCGCTGTGGCGAGTGGTTAAAATCGTTCCACTCGATTTTGCACCAGTCACCACCAGTTACGGAGTTTAGCTTTCCCCCGTATTCTGTACAGCTCTGCATTTCCCAAACTACACTTTTCCACGTCTCTTCCCTTCTACGTACCAAAATAGTTATATGTGGACATTTTTATATCTATAAAAATACTATTTGGACACCTTTCAGTCTCAGACTCTCACACCCTATCAGTTCCTCATAGCACCGTGTGTCATCCGATTAAAGATGAAGTCTCATCTCTTCCCTTCACCATTCATTCTACACCTGGAGCTTCTGCTCGTTTTACAGCAACCAGGCGTCGTGAAACTCGATAATCTTCACCAGAGTTCACCAATGTTTCGTCCCCGCATTTATCCCAACCTTACAGCCCCGCCCTTTCGTCTTTCTCCCAACAGAAGTGACCTATTACGCTCCCAAATCCGATATAAATACTCCATTGAAATATTCCAATGTCATGAAATGATAAGAAGCTCGAAATGAAGATATTTCAAGGCAGCAGGATTGCCAGCTAATGCCATGAATAGTTTTATTAGCGTTTTTTGCTCGCTCTTATTCCCTTCGTGTTAGAACTCATGACGAAATAATTTGAAAGTGTATGTTTATGTACTAACTTCCACTTGTGTTCACTTTTATTCCTTTGAGTGGCTTCCGGCTCTTAACCACTCAGTAGAATTGGTCATGACTTTTCTTCAAGAGTCTTTTTCATCTCTGACGTCGTAACTTCTCAACCACACTTTTTAATCTTTCTAATAACTTTTTTCCAATGACCAATTTAAAATTAAAATAAACTTTCATTGAACAACTCAAATGTCTTACTTCCGGCATATGTTTCACTGTAAGACATTGTTCTAAATTTTTCCAAAAACTCATTTTAAGAGATTCAGAGCAATTCGAATATCCAGATATACTTTCCGAAAACCCCTAAATCCTGAAACTGTGCTTATATCTAAAGAAAAGAAGAAACCGCCCCTAAGCAAGAACTTTTAATAGTCACGTAAAACTGTGCCATATTTTTTTCATCGTTCCCTTGAGAAGAATAATATAACAAATAAAAGCTCCTATGTCTTCGTTTATCGCAATAGATCGTACGAAATGTTTCACTTGAGAATTCGTGAAGTCAAGACTCATGAAATGATACGAAATGTATACGTGGTCGTGTGGGTTCTTGATGGTTTCCTCGCCAACTTTCATCCTCGATTTCCTCAACCCTCGACATTAAGATCTTACTGTTGAGTCGTGTGCACATTGGAGAAACTGACGAATAAAGAGAGTGAGACAGAGAGGCGTGGAGAGAAAAGGAAAGGAAGAATGTGAGATATTCTGGCATTGTCAGACAGCACGTAGCAGTAAGACTCAACGAGAACTCTGACTCGTTCTGGATTAACGTTATGGTCGTTCTCTCCACGAAGACATCGCTCTTTCTCTTTCGTCTCTGCTTGTCTCTTCACGCTCTTGCATCTTCGTCTCGTTCGTTATGGCGTTTCAACGCTCTTATTCCTTAACCACCATATGGTACTTCAGACTTCCCTTCTACGTACACCAACCTCTAGCCCCCGTAATGAGATACTACGAACCATCCGTACAAGCATTGGAAGCACGTAGAAACACCCCCTTCCGTAAAGTACCCGCAGCCTGCTACGATCTTATGCATATTTTCCTACTATTGAGAACAACCTCATCCACCTCACTGTTGAACCAGTAAATCGAGACCCTTACGCCCTCATTTCAAGCACCATCTGTAAATATCTATACGTTCCAAAATATTCATCCTCATCTCAACCATTTTTCCAACTCAGGAACTAAAAATGAGAAACAATAATGCAATGTTCCATGAACAGTACGTACATTCACGAAATAGTTGAAACTAAGAAAAAAAAATGAATCTAAAGTTCGAGAGTCTGGCAGCGAAACGTGATGGTTCCCTCAGGGTCGAGAATGATGAGGAGTGAAGCTTCTATCGCACTGGAGACTTATGACAGCTTGTTGCAGTCAGTGAGATTGAAACAATAGATAAAAACTTCTAATAATGGAAAAAAATTTCGTACATGCGACTTTTATTCTACGATATTTTTTTAAGATGATGGAAATTTTTGTATTTCTATGGAAAGTCATGCTTCACTCTTCTGATAATGAACTTTGAATATTTTGCTAACATTTTGCAATATATTGTTGAATTTTTTAAATTGTTTTCTTTAGAATGCAACGACGATAAAAATGACCTATTTTTTTTTTCTATGCCCTTGGCCATTTTGTTCTCTCACTACGAGACACTCATGGAAAACTATCGTCCGTGTAATGTAGGATATGTACGTGACACATTCGCCTTCCACATCCCTAGAGTGCAATGGCATTGTTCGTCTCTGCTGTCTCGTTCTATTTCACTGTTGTAATCGTCGTGAGATAGAGAATCGAGAAAATATGAGGCGAGAGAAACGATTTTCTCTCGTCGCATTACTACGTCCCACATATTTTTATACTGTTGTTTCACACAATTTATTATTTCTCATGAATAACATCCTCAGAGCTGAACCATATTCGACCGGGGCAGATCGATTCTAAAAAAAAAAATAATAATCAAAAACAAACAAAAAATACTTAACCATAAAAATGTGATTACGTTAGCAGTGCAATGGGATAGTAATCGGTTTTTTTTATTTCCTGATTAAACACTATAATTTATGTTTTTGATAAAATAAAAAGAAAATATTTTATTGTACATTTCACTGAATAAATACAATCTGCACACCTGCATTGCCTCATAGAATTTAAATTGAGCAATAAATCCCAAAACTTAATTGCACCCATAAAATCTATTATTAAAGAAATATATATAACAATGAAGCTATAGGAATATTGAATAATATTTAAAAAACAAATTATTTTTCAAGAATGTTGAGAGCTCTGTTTTCAGAGATGATTTTTCTGGATAAAATGAGTTTCAAACTTTTTGAGTTTTTTTTTTTTTTCCAATTCTAAATACGTGTTTATTCTTCGTTGAAGAACGCATACAAATTTTTGGGAAAAAATAAATGTATCTCATAGTTTTGTATTATTTAGTAAAACTGTGCGTGGAAAAAACTTTTGGTTGGCGACCAGAGTTTTCACATCCTTTTTTCTTTTCTGCACTTCACAAAGCGTACCACGACAATTATTCCGTCAAATTTTGGTACCAGTTCCAGAAAAAAACAGTGTGACGAAGATATGCACTAAATTTCAACTCAATCGGCCAACTGGTTATCAATAAATTCTAGACAACAATCAACCTAAAACTTTCGAATTCGTGAACAATCGAAAAAAAAGTTTGTTCATCATCCTCTACTATATAATCTTGATATTACAGAGATATTGTGTTTCCTACATTTCTTCGTACATATTTGTATAAATGAAAAAAGGAACCACATAGTTATAAGCCACAATGTTGATGGCATGCAGACAATTTGGTCTGTGCTCTTAAATATAATTGCACTCTATATTGTGTACATAGGATTCTGTCCATATGAATGCTGTATATTATCCAATCTAACTAATATGTATGAGCCTTGCATTTATATATTTATATATATATTTCCGAATATAAGTATAATAAAGGATTAGATGTGTGCAAACTGGAGAATCGAAACGAGAATGCTTCCACGAGTACAAAGCGAGATTAATACAAGTGGGAATATATACAGTGTATATAAACGAGATATGCTTATACCATGTACTTATCTTTATGAGTTTCTCGTTCGTGGGGACTGCTCTCAACCAATTAGCTGGTTCAAGCTCGACTATAATAATCTGTTCCAAAAGGTATAAACTACCGTCCTTTACGACCCTTTCCACCCGTGTGACTTCTACGTGACGCATAGGGCGTTGAAAACGTCGTTACGATACCCAAAGAAATGAGCAGAAAAAAAAGGAAGAAAGAGAATGATATTGATATTCAAGTTGTCATAAAAACGAGAACAATTATTTCGATGATCCAGCGCTACACACTGTATTTCTACGGTTTCCAAAGTATCTGAACTGTAACTTAGTTAAAACGAAAGAGGAATGAACCTCTCATTGTCTTTATTTCCTGATAAAATATATCGAAATATATGGCAAATCGTAAAATCACTTTATCATATTTACGACTCTCTCGATCTTCCATCCCTATATAGTTTTCATCCCATCGACCATTTTTACTCATGATTATTATTATATTTTATAGCTCAAGATTTTTTTTATCAGCCATTTATATTAATGGATCATTTTTGTTTTTCTTCAATTTTTTTGTCTTTTTGAAGCAGATGTTTTTCGGCTTTTATATAAACGATAAAAAATATATTTGTAGTTGTAGTTTATATTTTATTGTATACGGGCTGCTGTTTTAAGTAAAGCTCAAAGATATACTTTGGAATATGCCAGAAGGCTTAATAAAATAGAAAAACCGGAGGAGAAATATAAAATGAATGAGGCTGCTTGCAATAACGTACAATACACGTAAAGGTGGCAAAGTTGTTCTGGCATTCTCACTAAAGTGACTTTTCACCTTGGCGTGCACTTTTCTTCCGCGATATCTTTAAGAGCCCGATGTCGAGCCTTTCAACTATACCAATACCTAACTCTATCGTCTTGAAATCGAATGGAACGATGTGCCAGAGAGCCATAGAAATAGCACTATGAAGATGGAAAAGACGAGAGGAGTTGGGTATGATGGGCGCTAAAAGAGTACTTCATGGATTCTTCTTTGCGCGATACGCGCGAGTAAAAGGCAAGTGTGCGACGCACTCACCTTTTCCTTTTATTCCTTTTTTTCCATCTGTGTTTATCCTCCTTCTTTTTCACCCTCTTTTTCTCTTTATTTTTTCTTCATCTCCTTTTCAATGTCGACTTTCGTTCTAAATGAAATCGAGTATCGAACAAGCTCTCTCTGAGTTACTCTTCTTTGCCATTCTATCAAATCTCATCCACCCTACTGTCAATTATATTTATCTAATTTATTTTTCACACAGAGAGAGGAAATATGATTTTACGCGATGCTGGCTATTGTCGTATGCTTTTTATCTGGGATCTACTTTTCTCTGGACTGTCGAGTCTAGCGTGTACATTCTTGCCAAAAAATAAGATCGTCAATAAGTGTTTTGTTTTCAAATAAATATTCAAATATTTGTTGTATTATTTTTTTGTACTCATTCTTGCTATAAATGAACTAAAAATTCATTTAAAAAATCACTAGATTCCCAGAAAAAACGAATCTCGTGCATAAACTTTTCTCAGTTCGACGCCAAAGGATAAAAAATTAAATAGTCCCCTCAAAAAAAAAAAAAAAAAGCCAAACTCCTCGTTTTAGATAATTTTGTTTATTCGGTTCTTAAATTTCACGTTCAATGGTCCGTTGATAATGATCATAAATAGGTATAATACACATATGTGATCTGTAATACTGAACATCACACACAGCGTATAAAGCATAACGCATCACAGCGTATGGTTAAATTCAAATATATTGGATACAAGCAAGAGATATGTCTGAGGGCGTTGCACAATTTCGCAAAATGCAGCACCAGCCAATTACTGCCAGAGGCTCAATTATTCTGGATTGCCACGAAATATTCCGAGTCATCATTGACGAGCCGGACGAAGCTTGGTTTCAGCATTGATAATACCGAAAACCGTATGCTACACATTCGGCTACTACAATACGGAATAACATCATTTCTAGCCACTCGCATATATACGCATGTATACATTTATATTATGAATACATGCTGCAGGGTATAAACCCACATGGGGCATTCCACATGACAATTAAAATTTATTTACTATATTTCTACAAATTTATACAAAACATTAAACCATAGCGATGGATGCGATCTCGGTTTGTGGCTCCAGCGATCCCAGCAAGTTAAGCAGCCTCGGGCTAGGTTAATACTTGGTTAGGTGACCGTTTGGCCTCTATGCATCGACTCGTATATCAATCGACGAGTAGCAGGCAGTTATTCTGAGCTTTTGATGGTGTTAACAGGCTAAAACTGAGTAAAAAAAATTTTTAATATAGCTGCCCATGTCGATTGACTTTTCCACGGATTTCCTTGATCTGAATGCAAATGCGATGCAATAGTGCATTAGGAAAGAGTAGCTGTGGGCTTTACTCTAGGGGGTCACACAGGAACATGGAAATTCGTAAAATGGGGGAAAAGTGGGTTTAAAATAATGATATATGTTCGGAAAAATCTCGCAAGGGTATACGCAGGAACTGTGCAAATAGAAAAATACAAAATGATAACATCCTCTAATACAGGAAAAAATTTAATGGGAAATAATTAAAAACAAAAAACAGACGATAATTGTTTCTCAATTTCTCAATCGATTTTCTCTATCAAAACAGTGCATAATTGAAGAACGATTTCCGTTTCTGCTTTATACAAATATTCAGTTCGATATATGTAGCGAAATATTTTTCAAACGAGGAAAAATGAAAATGTGGCGCAGCCAAACCAATTTATGTTAATTCAACAAATTTCATGGCTCCAATAAACTAATAAATTTATTTATCCCAACGACACCGCCGTTCAGTTATATAATTCGATGATTGAGATTAAAAGAATAATTTTGTTGAACAAATAAAAAGGATGAATAAGCCATAAAATCGTTGAACCCACATTTTTTCTCCTGACAAAATGAATTTAGGAGTTCGATGATCAATATTTTTCCTGAGTGTAGTAAACAATTAAAATCATGTAAAATCATATAAAAATAAAAATTTAGAAATATTTTGAATCATGACTTACGTGTTAACGTGATTTGTTACTTATGAAAATCATTACGAAAAAAAAAAGCATCTATTTTTGTAGCTTCGGCGTATTTTTACTGATGATTTTATTGAAATACAAAAGTGTTATTTGTGGGTTGTTATTATTGGAATGCTATTCGCAGGATGGATAGGAAACGAAAATCCTTTTTATAAATTTAGCAACATTTTTCTTCATTTAAAATATTCTTCTCGAATCTGCTGGTTGGAAAAATAATTCTGCAAACGTTTTAGAATGCATAACTTCTCCAGTAATATTATTTCTGTCACAAAAAAACTACAGAGAGATGTACCATAGCGTTAGTAATATATTTTCTCCCAAATTGACTCAATTTGTGAAATGTGACGATGACATAAAAAATAATGGATCAGATTCGAGTTCGTCACGTTAAAATTTTTGTCGATTTTGTACAGAGCGATCTATAAATATAGTTATATATATATATATCAGTGCCGGAATATACTGTAACCAAGTAAAGGCTGAGCCTGGGGCTCGTCAGATTCCCAGTAGAACAGGTCAGGGCTCGATCCGGCCGAAATGCATGCAAACTGCACTACTACATCGTATCGTATATCTCCCTCATGCCCACTATATCGCTTTCACTCGATCTATGCGTTATGTATAACTAATTCTCCGAATTTCCATCACACATTTAGACTTCGAATTTCCCAATATAACCGAAGCTTTAATACAAAATACTTCCGAACCCAAAAAATAGATCGCGAAATGAATATTTTAATAACTTTGACAGAAATGCTCAATGATGAAAAAATAAAGAAATAAAAAAAACAATAGTAGAAATCCAGGAAAACCATAGATTTTCTTTTCAAATGAAGAATTTACGTCTCGTGATATTTTTCAATGGTGTTTTTGAGGGATGTTCGAGACATAGACCGAAAATGATAGCAAGTTATAAAAATGTGTTACAATATGTGACGAAAATGGGAAAAATTTGTTTGTATTGAGGCTGGCAAAACGATTGCAAGACAATTCACTAAACTGTTCAAGAGTTATACCATTTGCAATTGTTAACAAATTTACATACAATTAAATGGGAAGACTGTTTAAAAGTGCACTAAAATGAATAAAATACATTGAAAATCGTCGCGAATTTTTTTACAAATGTTTATACGTGTATATTCGATATTAAAGAATCAACAAAAGACTATTGGAAACTTACTACATTATTGTAAAATAAATAAATGAAGAATCCAATGAAATTTATACTACTTTTCGAGTAGCAGTTTATATTTCGTCGTGATTTATAATTGTATTGAAGGCGATTTCACGCTCAAAAGTATTGATGCGAACATTGATAAACCCTTTAAAGTGTAGACAAAAAACAATAAACATTGATAATAATTTTTAGCACTTTTGTCTATAAGTGTAGGAAAGTACACTGCAGTAGTTCGTGGGAGTTTGACCAAAAGTAGAAGTCTGCTTCGATCTGTTGAAATATTACTACTAAGACGAAGTTTAGGCGAGTCGAATAAACGACATTTTGAAAGATGCTCGAAGTTGACGAAACTACTAATTTATACATATGACATGGAGTACAGCTATGGCCAGTGGCTGGTCTATTTCACCTGAGCGTTATTTCAGAACGTAGCTGGAGGATATGTCGAGGGTGGCAACAGCTCCACCCTCAAATATACAGTTTCTCTCGTTTCGGCCTCTCGCTCTTTATCTCTTTCTCTCTTTATCCCTTGGCATATACAGTGGCGTGAATATAAATTTCGACGCCACGGTAACCGGGTATCCGTTGCGTCTATCCCCACCCCGTGGGGCACCCCTTCGATTTGAAATCGAAATATCTGTCGGGGCTTATACTATTCCTTCCTCCCGGACGTACCAATGCCGGTCCGGGCGACATAAATAATTCCGGTATACCGGCAAAGGACTCTCCTTTCCAATCGAATATTTTTTGTTCCTTCTCTTCTTCTCTCCCTCTCCCTCTCTCACTTTATTCGCTCCTGCTATTCTTCCCAATTTTTTTTTTCATCCTGTTATTATCATACCTTTTTTTTTTACTATTTTTCTATATTTTTTTTATGCTTCCTTCTTTCTGCTCTTCCAACCTCACTTCCGTTACGCACGCGAGACTCCGCAATGTTCATTGACGACAAAGACGACAACAACAACCACGTCGTCTGCTGTCTACCAGTTTCCTCTTGCAGAACAGACTTTCCCTTTTGGGACTTTGCTCTCTCTCCTTCTTCTTCTCTCTTCCTTTGTCTCCCCTTCACTCTTCTTTCTTTTCCAGTCCCTTTCAGCCTTCGCCCAAGATAAGAAATGCCAGACTGCTCGGCGAAGCGTACAACACGTAAAATTGAATGAGAATAGTCCGGAATAGAGATGAGAAAAAAAAATCCTCTGTACTTCGAGAATGTGTATGTTGCTGACGATGTAGAAAAACGCTCGCGTACCCAGACGATTTTCTTTCGTTTCTAAAATTTTTCTTACGTTAGGTTATCCTCTTAACTTTGTTGATATTTTTTTGACATTTGTTCTCAATCGGTGAAACGTTTATACGTTTATGAAAATTCAATCTTTCATTCGATCGTGTTTACAAATTTCGTTAATTTAAAAATATCATAAGAAATGTTTTTTTTCTTCTTTTAAGCAATTACTAAGACTCTTTGCTGATGTGTCTGTTATTTTATCGTCTATTTTTTTCTATATACCTTTTCAGGTCGATGTTACTGAGCTATGCCCCTCAGCAACAGTGCTCGCCCAACAATTGACTCACGTTGAACTTGAGAGGCTCTCTTACATCGGACCCGAAGAGTTTGTTCAAGCTTTCGCTAAGGTTGGTAATTTTATTTGTACAGCTTCGCTGAAATGCAATATTTACGCATCTTGTACGTGGAACTCTTGGCTTCTGTTGAAATCGTTGTTTTACAATTGTGCCGAAGAAAATAAATAGAAACCGATATAAATACTTGAAACGAAGCCATTACTAAAATTATTATTATTTACTGAAACATCGTTAAAACCAGCGAATACCATTCACCAAACATCTTACTCGGGATTTATTATAATTTTAATTTTTCTCGATACTTTGGATTTATTCAAGTTCTCTAGTCAACTGTGTAAACATTTCTCTAGAGATTTTCCTCAAATAAATACATTTCTTTTCTTAATCACAATGTGTACCGAACACGTGCTTTGAAAAATGGACAATAAATTTTCCTGAAGCAAAAAAACCGTTTGTCAGTCTATCCATTTAAATCCATTTTAAAAGAAAAAAATCGAATTCTTATTGTTTACAGGAATCACCCCATTTAGAAACGTCCTTCAAGGATATGAAGAAGACACGTAATCTTGAATCGTACGTTCAGTGGTTCAATAGATTAAGTTATTTCGTAGCTACGGAGGTCTGCAAGGTATTTAAAAATATATGTATACACTTTTTTTAAAAATTGTTCCAGAAAATCCATAAATACAAAAATAATGATCCATTCGTGTTTTTTTTTCTCAGTAGCATTGTCAACGAAACGTTAATATTTTTTAAATTCTTTCTCTAGCACGCTAAGAAAAAACAACGTGTTCGTGTAGTCGAGTATTGGATCGAAGCAGCGAGAGAATGCTTCAATATCGGGAATTTCAATTCACTCATGGCAATAATCGCTGGTCTCAATATGTCACCGATTTCCCGATTGAAAAAAACGGTAAGTCGGATTCAACATTTAATTCAGCAATTAAATCTGGCCCCTGATAATTGGAGTAGAAAGAATTGAGCACAAATTCAACACTGAAGAGTACAATTATAATTTCGTTTATATTGACATCCAAATGTGCATGGAGAGTATTTAAAGTGAAAAATTATCGTTACATCTATAGAAATGAAAGAGAAGTTTGAATTATGAGTGATTTTTGCAAAGCAACATTACGGGTCATTATGTATTTCAAATTAATTGCCTTTCCTGTACAATATCAAAATAATCATACTCCAAAATATGAAAAATAATCGATTTTTTGCAAATAAAAATATTAATTTCGTATTCCATCACAGGACGTATTCGTAAGAATACAAGACTTCGTCTTTTTTTTCACGATTGCTTATGATTTTAGTGGTTAAAATGCAATTCATTGACAAAATCTTAACTTTTTTTATAAAACGCACATTTCTCCACCATCGAACATTTTATCGTTACAGAGAAATTGCAATATTAAGGTCTGGCCAAATTCTGTTTTTTAGAGAATACTACAACGTGAAATAATTTGTGATATTTTAAATTTTACTTTGAATTATCTCTGTGCATATACATTTAAAAAATAGGAATTCTTCCACTTCGAGAACATTTCCTCGGAATGTATTTGTAAATTTGAGCGAGACGAATATTTTGATCGAAATTATAATTAATGGCGCACATTCGTCAAAGTCCATTTATAGCGAAAATCGAAGAAAAAAAAGAGTATGGACAGAGATTACGAAAGTCGATTATCTTTCTTCATTGTCATATTAAATAACTGGAATTTAATTTACTTAAGCTCCGATAGTAAAAAAATGAAAATAATTTTCTGATATGCTAACTATAGGACTTATCCATATACGTTCATGTCACGATCCATAAATATATCTACGGTATAACCCGATTATAAAGGGAAACTGTAGGGAACAGAGCCTGAAACGTCAACCTGTCGTCGTTGCTCATTTGAACGGTTTGGGTAGTTAAACGTTCTTTTTTTCGCCCCCGCACTTTTTAATTACGAAAAGCTGTGCACTCGGACGTTTCATAGATATTCGAGAGTTACAGCCCCTTCCCTCAATTCCAGTTTCGTTGACTGGATATCCCATGGAACGTGGCGAAATGGCCTCGTACTTCGCGTTATTCAGGGTTCATTTGGTTGTTTCCCCCCCTTCTTTTTCTCCCTCTCTCTCTCTCTTTCTGTCTGTCCCTTTCTCTCTATTGCTCTCTTACTCTATTTCTATCTTTATCTTTCACTCGCTTCTGATTTATGGCTCGAGGGCCGAGGAAATAATTGCAAAAACCTTGCTGACATATATAGATTTGCTAGGCAACGACACTACCGGATTCCCCAACCTTTCGCTAGTGCAACCGAAAATTCGCGACGCGTAATTTCCGTTAATGAAAATTTACCGTATCGCAAACCCTGCTGCACAGGGTGCTGGCCAATCGCAACTACTTTTCTCACGTATGCTCTTTCACTCTTGCATTAAGCCTCGATTTGTCACGAATAAAAGAAAAAGAGAAAGAGGGAGAGAGAGAGAAACAGAAAGAATGGTTCAAAAATTTAATTTTCCTGAACGATGACGTAGCAAATGAAAAGAAGAATTAAATGAATTGGACGGTCGAGAGAATGAGCAAACGCTCCTCATCGTTTCAACGACTATAAAAAAAGTTCATAGTCTGCATTTTTTTTTTTTAAATTCTTTTTCTTTTATTCTGAGATCCCAGTGTTTTTCGTCGTGTGTTTAAAAAAAAAAGGACGTACGAGTACCAAAACGCATTTCACACTGATGACACGTGGTCAAACTCGAAATTTGAGAGGGAAAAAGAAAAAGTTTGCAACTTTTGGCAGCTTAAATGTTTTTAATAGTTTGATATGTTGGTAACGGAAAAATGTGGATTAAACGCTAATGCAACTCGTACGAGTAAGAGGATAAAGCAATTACCATAAAGTTCTTCCCCGAGTTTACACACCCTATACACTTTTGGTGAAATGAACTTTTTCGTTGTATAACGAACGTGCTGGTCGAGCTGAAACACTATCGTGGTTTCTAGTCAAATTATACACTTTCTGAATTATGGTAATGTTGAAATATCGACTTTCTAAGGTTGTAGTATCGCTGAAGCGTTTTTCTACAGAATATACTTTGAAACTCGATGATCACATTCGGAGCTCTTTTATAAAACTACTTGCAAAATTTGAAAACGATTCGCCATCCTGTAATCGACAAATTGGCAATCAAAGATTGCACAATTTACACGTGTTCTGATAGGGAACAGCACTTAAATTCCCATTTCACAGTATAACTGTTTTCATTTTCACAATAGTTGAATATAAATATTTATTTGCGGAACTATATTGACTGATAAATACAAATTTCTCCGATGTCATATTTTCATCGACATTTTTAGAAGAATAATCCGTAGTTTTGAAACAATTATTTCATGTTCCACCGTTCAGTTGATCCTCAAGAGTTTCCCTACAAATTTGTCTCCACAATTTTTTTCTTAAGATTGTTTCTTCGAAAATAACATCACGTTCTGTATGAAATTTTTTCCCTATCGCTTAAACAATCGACTGCGGCATTCAGATGATGGTACTCATGAAAAAAGAGGTTGATGGGTCCGTAGAGAATCTTTTGAAGTACAAAATAAGGGGTTGTACATTAAAATCGCTTGAAAATGGACTTTTCGACTTTGAGAAATTCATGGCATTTGTCAGTTAATGGCTCCACAAATCAAGCATTTTGAATATTTTTATGTTGGTTACGAAAATATGCTTTAGTACGAATTCTCTGTCATTTTATTAAATTATTTTATTAAAGTTTGCATACAACGATTTATTGAAAATTCAACAACTATTTCATCTTAAGTTTTCTTCTTCTTCGTCTTCAGTCTAAGTGTTTGTGGGAGAATAAAAAACATATGATTCCGGATACGCTGTTGAAAACCCCCATTTATATCTTGAATTGATAAATCAGAACAGTGAACTTTAATTGATTGAGTTTCCTCCCCTTCTTGAGACGTAATTTTTATTTTTATTTTTTGAAATCCAATTTCTTTCTCCCCGGCAAGTGTGCTCGATCAAAGGAAGATGGGAAAATGCCAGATTATTTATGTCTGGAGTATCAGGAGAAGAAAAGAAGAAGAAAAAAAAGTTTTTACGATCGTTGCAGGAGGCAAAGAGAAAAGCAGGGAAATATTGACATAGAATACAGCAAAGACGATGCCAAACCGGTGTGTACTTAGTTAACTTTTTGAAGGACAATCTGCCAGAAACGTTCGTGCATTATCCTCATTTCCGTTGTTCACGGTGATGCGCTTATCTCACCAAAGCTTTCGAATAAATATATATAATATGCTCAATAAGGGAAGCGAAACTTGGTACCATGTCAATTTTGTTACATAGCCAAGTTTGACTTCCTCTCTTCAAAGAGATAATTACCTCCATCCATTTCCGGATTCCTTCCCACAGAAGATTGCTCCTCATAGTTTATAGAATATAAATTACATCAAGAGCTAGCATCGATTTTAAAACAAAGACAGAAGCTTGTCAAGTGTATACAGACATTGATACAATTCCTTCGAAATCTTTTATCGTTAGAAACAAGAATCGTTGGGATTATGAAATCAAACTTTTCATCGCCACTTCAAATGAACGCTGAATCCGAATCTTTTTCACATTTTCTCAAGAGCTTTCCTTGCGATCGTTTACATAATTGACTACTCGGATGTTATGAATAATATAAATATTAGTACGTGGCTGCGTCAATCTTTTAAGTTGAACAGGCCAATCGAGGTCGAGGCCAATCCTTGGTTGTGAGACCGCTTGGTCTTACATGTGGCTCCCGTATCGATCGTTCACCTGGACGCAGTATTTTCCAGAGTTAGTTTCTGATGATTGCTAAACCAATTTAGTAGAAACAGAGCTTTTAGTAAAGCTTATAAAAGACTCAATTTAAAGGAAAATAAAACTGTGAGAAAAAAAGTGTCACGTGTATGTAAATTTTCTTCGTACAAAAGGGTTAAATATCCAACAATGACCTTCTTTCGAAGACCTCATTCTGTAATCCGTGTCCATCTGCATGGATCGTATGACCTAAAGTTTTAAATGGTCAGTTCAACGAAACACGAGCGTTCCTTACTCTGTTTGACGATTTTAAAGACGCCCTCCCTTTTGTTCGTACGTCCATCTCTTGCAATGTGTGGTCCAGAGGTATGGTTTATTCAGGAATTAAAGCTCGCCATGAATTCACTAGACGGAATTAATCTCAGGCACATTTCTCGCGGCACGCGTGACTTGCTAAACACGCATTTGCCACGACAGTTTCATCCTCGAAGTTAATTCAATTATTCTCAGAGCCACCTCGTGCCCTCGCCGGCCTTTTCATCTAAACTTACCAGCACATAAATGTGACTATATAGAACATGGTTCGTTCAACAAATCCATACACCAGAATGTGCACGAATTCCGTTCTGAAATATTTGCTTCACATCGATCCCTTGAAATAGCAATATTTATATATATTCATACACTTTCCGTTATAAATGTATATACTTATGTACAATGTGCAATTTATCTCTGAAGCTGTACGCAGCCTCAATTTCCAACTGCAACATTCCAACAACGAACGATTCCAACACACATTTTTACGATAAATCTATTCAGTACAAAACAATGATCAAATTACTTTTGCGTATCACTGTAATAAATTCGAAATTGCAATTGTAAAACACAAACATTTGTTCTCACTTCTATGGTTTTTTGCCCCACGTATAAAGAGAAATATTCAAACACAATTGTCGGAATGTTATTTTCACGTGTACAACATCGTTACATATCTATTATTTGATATTTATATGAGAACGTGAAAAATGATGTACAATATAAAAAATAATCATTCAGGGCTCTGCAACCCTTGGGTGTTTATGGAAACTGATGACAGACTTCTTGCTCTTGAATATAGACAGTAGTCAGTCTAAATAATGCTTTGATTTTAACAATTTATTAACACTCCTTATGGACCTTTATGGAAAAATACTAATGAGAGTTATTCGAAAGAGTACACGAATATCCCCGAAATGTACTTTTTTTCACTCATTATTCGTACTCACTTGTGAGTACTCGAATAAACGTACTCAAATATCCTCCTATTTATATAATTAAAAATCAGCTTTTACGATTTACGATTCAAGTAGATTTAAATAGAACATTTTGCTAGGTTCAGCAATACCTAAATTGTCACAAGTGAATAATTAACCATTTTTTGTTGATCAATGAAAAAAAAAAAGTACCTTTACTCATACTGCTTGTGGCGAAGGGTTAATAGAATGGTGAGAAAAAGTCTCATAAATCGGTTGAATAACTGATTCATGTGAATTGGTATATCAAATATTTGATATTTTGGATTAAACGTTACATGTGTAGCGAAGGGTTATATAATGGGTCAGAACCAGAGCATATCATGGTGTCATAGACACGAGAAAGAGGGAAGGGATCAATGACATTGTCAGGAGAGTAAGGATACATATCGAGCGGAATCAACGCAACAGAGATCGATCGTGAGCTTTAATGTTATAGCACAGAAGGGCGATACTAGTTTCTCTTATTGTCTGTCGAATGCAGGTTCCCGTTATTTTAACCATTTCTATCCATTATATATCGTATGAATTCTAGACATATTCACATGTCTATATTTGCTTTCAAACCAATTCCTCGTCACTGGCATCACCATCTCAGCATGAACGAGTAGGGATGTAAATAGCCGAATGATACTCGCGAAGGATCTCGCAAATATGACCCGTCGCAGTCAACCGAAGTATTGTGAATATTACTCTCGTTTTACTCTATCCTCTCAACTATCCATAAATCACAAGAAAAGTGAGCTCAGAAACGACAAACTGCAGAATATCCAACGATAACTCATACTTTTAGGTGACAAACATTGTTTGCCAATACCTACGACAAATTACTGTTTCAAACAATCTTATGAATGCACTTATCTTCTTATAGATGTTTTCGAAAAGTTGTTTCAAAGCTTAGAAAATATTTGTATCCATTTGAATTGATCAAACGTATTCGATTTAACTGTCAGCAACAATAATCATTGAGAATATATAGAAAATTGTGCGAATTATTTATGTAAACTGAATTTCCTTGTGCTGACAGTCAGTGTCGAGGTCCAGCGATCTCTCAAAAGTTAAATCATCGAATCATACATTTTTTCGATACGTGCAAATCACTTGAAACTTTGTATTTGTGCAGGTTTTTGGAATTACTGTTTAGAAGATTGTACTGAGAATTTCGAAATTCAAAATTCATTGTTTTTCTATTAAAAAAAAAAACATCACAGTACTCAAATATTTGGAATAATTCTGTTTAAATTCTTTGAAGTGTATTGAATTTGTGATAAAATTGCAATTCCGATGTTCATTGTAGTTGAATAGAAAATTAATATTCTTTTCATGAAAATGTACGAAATTTGACTGTTTATCTATTTGTGGTATTTGTGCAGTAAACATATTATAACTATTCATTTTTTTCGGACATTTATACATGGCCCCAGGGACCATGCAACAAAAAAAACCCGGTATTCGAAGATGAGATAGTAATTTAATTAATAATGAAAAACAACTGCAAAAAATGGTAAGCAGCCTCAGGCGAGGCCAATACTCAGTTGGGTGATCGTTTAACCAAGCTACGACTGTAGTTTTTCTGAGATGCTGATGTTACTGGCTAATTAAAACTCAGTAAAAATATAAATTGTTAATAAAGTTGAAAAACACTGAATTTTATTTATTTTCAATGATTATGAACGATTGTTTTTTATCGTCTCTTCATGCAGTGGTCAAAAGTTCAATCAGCCAAGTTCTCGATCCTCGAGCATCAGATGGATCCAAGCAGTAATTTTAGCAGCTATCGTAGCACCCTGAAGGCAGCTATGTGGAGGAGTGCTGGAGCAACTGACGAGAGGCAACGTATTGTCGTGCCATTCTTCAGTCTTCTCGTCAAGGATCTCTATTTTCTGAACGAAGGTTGCAGCAACAAGTGAGTATTTTATTCTGATTAACACAAACTTTCATTTATCTTCACGTACAATATCATTGAGCCTGAAATATAATCCTTTAAATTACTTTTTCAATTTCTCTTTCAAATCCTACAATTCTCTTCCAGTGTTTTCCGCATATTGTAACCTTCTGCGGAAAAAAACTATATCGAGCACACTTATAACTTTTGCCCAAACAACCAATTATTTTTTACAATTCTTCAAATGCTGCACTTCTTCCAATTCGATTTGTGATTCAAAACATTCTTGCGTTCATTCTAACTGCAAATAACTTCGTCTTGAGTTGTACCGTGAAGAAAAAATATACATTTCCATAAATTCTCAAACGAGGTGTCTGGCGAAAGTTTAGAAAAATAAAAAAAAAAATTTCCATCACATGTGAACGAGGAAAAAGTTGTGACGAGAAAAAATTCCTAGTGTCGAAGAATCTTGAAGGCTCATCACGTTATTTACCACTACACGTGAGCATGTGTACATGTGTCGCGTTCCTGTCAAGCTTTTGCCAGTTACCCTGTAGCTTATCGTCCCTCAATCCAGCAGCCGCTTCACAAGTCTTTATAACGCCTCCTCTCATCCCTCCTTCTGCTGTACCTGTTCGCCAATTTTCGCGTGCAGATACGTGTTTAAACTTATTAAACTTGTAATGGCAAAAGTTGTCCCAATATGGACGTTCAGTCGGGTAAATTTGAGATATAGTACGTTCAATGGCCAAAGACGAGGAAGATGCATCGCCATCTATATACGAACACGGTATGAAACTCAAACTTCCACTCAAGATGAGACATCGAAGACGCTCTTGTGAAAAACGAGCTATATCGTACAAATATTATTGCACAGTTGTTGGCAATCGCAAAAGAGAATCCAAATCTGAACAGAATTTCATTTATTGTCAATTCTCTATGATTATCGATTCAAAAATAATGAGAACAGCCCCAATTTTTCATACTTGATTAAATGCTTTTTGATTTCGATGGTTTGTCAAAAAACATGACGTTGTTGTCTCTGTGGAGACGATGTTACGACCAAAAATGTCATTAGATCGATAACAAAACCAATTATGGGTTGAAAAAGATTTAAAAAAATGGAACACGAGTTTCAAGATTGATGTGACTTAAAATTTACATCAAAAGAAACGTTTCCAAGTTTTCCAATTCAAGTGATTTTCGTAAATTTTTCGTCAACATCAAGTCCAGATCGTCGTGGCCAACAACTATCAAGTTTGGTACATCTCCTGTACGAAAATCCTGCTCATCCCTCGAGGCGATGATATTGACTGATTTCACATACGCAAATATTCTAACCACGATACACCCTTACATAATATAGATATAGAATACGTTTGAAATGTTGGTGAATTTTGTGGAGTTACCGGATTTCACTTCGTGTCCCTTCACCGAAATCTCCGCAAGTTCACGACGTACTAGAAATTGGCGAACTTGTTCGTGTAATTTTATGAACGGGTAAGAAGTCCGAGAGGTTTCGAGGCATCCTCGTTGACGCTTTTACGTACATCATAACTATTTACAAAATCTATAATTTACAATCCTGTTCACGTGGGAAATCGATTGTCTTCATAAATGCAAAATTTGTTATACGAACGTTTGTTAGAAAAAATTAATCCTCGATCAAAGATAATTCAATATCTTAATAGTTTATTTATTTATTGGCGATCGTATGTCAGCCCTTTCAACTCTTTTTCGTTCTTCAATGTTTTCCTTCTACTCGAAGTATCGACAGGAAAATTGTGTTGCAAAAGTTGAACGATAGAAAATTTCCTAACTACTACTTCCCTCTCTATTTTCTTGTACCTTTCGATCCTGACAACTATTCGTTTAGTTTGTTTCTCAGTTTCCTCGAAACTTTCTTTTTTTTTTCGTACTCCGCTCTTTTCTTTCGATAACGAAACTATACTCTTCCTATAGATATAAATTTGTTATTTCTTCATTTATATATCACGATAGGGGTAGTTCAACGAGCTCAAAGTTATTCCTCTTCGATTGTCTATCTCGTTTTCAGACTTCCCAACGGACACATAAACTTCGAAAAGTTCTGGCAGCTCGCCAAACAAGTGACCGAGTTCATCGCTTGGAAACAGGTGGCCTGTCCATTCGAGAAGAATTCACGGGTTATCGCATTTCTTCAAGCCAGCCCCGTACTCACGGAAAATGGTAAGCAGTGCAAAATGAGAAAATATAAAATTGTCGAGTTTTTTTTTATTCTTTTTGTGCATATATACACCACGAAGCGTGAAGAAAAATTAAAACTTGACATTACGCTCGTTAAGTATGAAGTAGTAAAAAAATTGTTGGCACTACGAAATATTACGTAAACTTCATTTCAAAAATTGATTAATTGCACAATCCACATATTCATTTATTTCCATGGAATTCATAATTTGTAGGTGATGGATTTACCACTAATTACGGTTTTCAAATTTTTACCATCGTTTTCATTTGGCTTTGACTTCTATTTATTTATTCTTTATGAAAAAAAAAAAAAAAAACTGATTTTGGTTATCTTTTATTAACTAGCACTGGCCTTGGCTTCGTTCGAGTGTGAGCCACCGGACAACAATGCAGAAAAAGAGAGATACAAAGCTCTAAAGTGAGTACACAACAAAATTATTTATTGTTGTTGAATTTTTCATTGAATTCCAGTCTAGAAAAATCAATTTTGATTTTATGCACAGATCCGAATTGAACACCCAGTGAAAACGAGCTGCCAATGAGTTTGCCGATTGGGAGAGATATTAAAAAATAAGAACATACAAACATTTACGAATATAAATATAAGAAAAAAAGAAAAATAAGTAGCAAGTCTTTTTGCCACCAAAGGTGGTAAGACTTCGCCCTCGAAGGGCATACGACAACAAAAACAAAAATTTTGGAATCATACGTTTCGTAGAGAAAAAAAAAGAAAAAAAAAACAATTACGAATCGTTGAATCTTTCAAATTGTTTTGATAATTTTTTCAAAATTAAATCACGAATTTCTAAGTTTTGTGTCAGCCCATAGCACGTAGAAAGTACTTTTTATAATTTATAAACGTGGATACGAAATTATCCACAGAGTCAGAAGACGAATTTGGATGAAATTATAAATTTCCAACTGAATTGTCTAATCATACGAGCCAAGTGTGTCGTAGGAAAATCGAATTTTCAATTTCTCGATTAAAAGAGAAAGAGGAACCGAAGTTGAAGAAGAATATCAGAAGAAAAAAACTGATTAATTGAAATTTATGCAGATTTCAAAACTCACGTTAATTAAAAACATCGATAATCACATAAATTCGAAAGTTAATTTCGATGTGTGATCTTCATGCAGCTGCGAAAAACAAGCGTGAAAAGAAAATCGCTTAGAAAATTAAGCATAGTTCCTAAGCCTCGCGTTGATCTGCGTGGAAGATTCTCAAAATAGTTTTCAATCGTTAATCAAGCTCTCTTACCAATTAAAAATTGGTTTGTGAAGATAAAAACAAAATGAAAAACAAACAAAAAAAAACAAAGTATAACGACGACTAAAGAAATCGTATAATAATAAACGAATAGATATGTAAGAGCTTCGTAAATTATTAACAAGATCGTAAATCGTCGAAAATAAAAAATTATAAGAATTTAAAAAAAAATAATAATCTACTGAAAACAAATGAAATAAGCTTATTTACGATTGCACGTTTTGAGACACTGCCACGCGAGTTCCTTTTGTATATATTAAACCTTTTGATATATGCTTAATGTAACAGAGTATAGAATTAAGCCGAGGGTACGTTAAAACATTTGCCGATATTTGAGTTCATGTACTTACCGACACACCAGCACACAAACACACAGCATCCCGTCCCAATATCGTCAAAACCTCGAAAAAATATGATTTCATGAAAGAAACAAAAAACGAAAACAAGGCAGAAAAATCAATTATTCCAACAAAATAAAATGAAAGAAATTCATTGACAGATTCATTGTTGAAACTTCAGTATTGGAACAGCGATTTTTTGAATATTTAGAATCTCGTTACTTTTTTTGAAAAAGCATATAAATAGTAATGGTTTTGAAAAATCGTTCAATATACAGCATTTAAACGAAAATAAATATTCTCACCATAAACTCGCGGTGAATCTGTTGATAAGTTTTTCAAATATATATTCAGCGTGTTTTACGAGCCAAAATCGAGTCTAATACACACAAATCGTTATAATTATTCAAATAATTTAATGACGATAGAATAAAACAATCAGATCAAAGCTCGTCGAATATTTATACGAAGGATCTATAGTTTAGTTCGAGTTCTCAAGCTCCCCTAAAGCTTAGAAACTCATTGTACTTTGAATTCGTACATAATATAGGGACCAAGAGTTCTTTTTCTCCTGGGTATATGATTTAAAAAAAAGAAACAATAAAAACCAAGCAAACAAAACGTCGACGCAAAACACGTGGTTATTTACAGCAATCACGTTAAAAACTAAAAGGAAAAAAAAATAGAAAAAGAAAACACGAAAAAGCAACCCGAAAAAAGGCACAAACATTGAAAGCATCAAAAAGCTTAAAAGAAAATCTGCAATTTTATCACTATTGCAAATTGAAAGAAAAAGGTTGATTTTGTGATGAATTACGAACGACTGTGAAATGTCAATATTTACAAATTCTTCAAGGCTGCGAGATGATCTTGCAATTGGAGATTGATAGAAAAAAAAACCAACGTCAAAGAGCAATTTTTGCAGGAAAAAAAAATCAATATCGCTAATAAACGAAAGTAAATCATCTGTCAAAAGAAACAAAAGAAAACTGTTCAGTTCGCTCTATCAGGCGGATTTTTATAATCGGAACAAGCGAATCGTCTTCCTCGATTTATTCCAACGTACGCTTTTACGATGCATAAAAATCCTTCTGGTATCTTGCCCCTTGACATAATTTCCATGAGTCATTAATTAAGAAGAAAAGTAAATAAAATTGCACGTACCACGAAAAAAAATGAAACGTTAATATAGAGAAAAGAAAAAATTACCATAAAATATAGCTCGTGCATCGATCGTCTCATTCGAATATATCGTCAGATTTAATAGTCGTCAATCGTACACCAATCTTGTAGCAATCGTGTTTCGGGAAACCTTTCAATTTATACATTTTTTGATACATTTAACTTTTTATTTCCTCGTGGAAAATTTTACTTTATACTCGAATTTTTCCAATAATGTCGTACCAATTATTTCAATAGACCATTTTTTAATTAAATTTAACAATTTTTTCGAGCTGGTACATCTACTTTTGATAATGCTAGTAAAATCTAATAAATTTGAGAATGCCCGACCCACTGGAATCCCCAGCTTAACCCGTTGGATTCTCGGTCCGATGAAATTTTGTAGAACAATTTTTACCCCCTCACCCTTTCCCCTTCCCTCTATCATTCCTAATGAACCTCCAAAGCCTTCAATGAAAACCCATAGAAATAATCTGTACCAAATTTCATTTCGTAAAATTTTTTACAACTGAATGAAAGCAATTGCTCAGTATACCTGCAATCGCATTTTTATCTCGATTGAAAACCGGACTGAGATTATCATATTGGACTCACGCGTGTCCGATTTGACACTATAAACGAAAGAAAGAAAAATCTTGAGAAAAAAAAAATCTACACGCAACTAAGAGAAATAAATATCGTAACTTCGTACTCGACCGAGACACTCCGATAACTCTGACATCTGTAAATACGAAAATCTTGTATATACGTATATACATAAATACGTACCCCTATACACTCGATATAAATAAGAATAGTTTGTAATCTACGAAGTAATATATCCGCGATACCGGTAATTTCTATGTGAATTTCAGTTTTTACTTTATTTTATTTTATTTATTTGTTGCCAAGCATGAAAAATCATTTTGAAAACTGAATAATATTCAAAACTTCATATTGAAAATACCTGTGTCGCTGGAACACGAGCGTTTGGAAGTTCTCACTCCATCTAGTCACTAGACGTTAGTTCTATCCGAGCTTTTTTCGAATGCCAGTTAGAAAATCATCAGAATTAAAAAAAAAAAAAGGATTTTGCATTTATTCACGTGAAGTCAGTGCTCGCGTTTTTAAAAAATATCTTTTAATTTTGAATATTAATTAACAAGAATGAAAAAAATGGTTAAATTATGAAGAAAAAAATCAATTAGTCATATTAAAAATCCTGCGGGTAATTTTTTGGGAAATTTGTTCCTCGATTTTCTCCTGGCATTGTACAAAAGCTCTGATCGTGTTTATGCCTAAATAAAGCGTATAAGTTTAGGCTTACAAATATAATTTAATGCCGCACGTTGTAATGATTTTTTTTTTGCTCCACATTCCCTCGACAGACCGAACGAAAAAGAAAAACGAAAAACAAGAAGAAAAGAAGAAGCGTGAAAACAAAAAACGAGAAATAAACGTTTTTTATTCGTTGTAATATTGTTATTTGAATTGTTACGATTTTTCTTATTATTAATAATATTAATAATTTATGCTGCGCCGCTAAACGATACAATTTCGTGATACACTGATTTAAGAAACGAAAATTCCTGTATATTTTTATTATTTTACTATCTTGATTGTTTCTTCTTTTTTACACTTCGATACACGCACAATAAAATTGCGATGAAATTATTATCTAACTTGTCAATCATGCTTTGGTCCCATAAAGCTCAATCGAACATTTATTTTTCTTCTTCCTACCCTTTTCCAACACATTTTACGTAGACCTCTCACGTTACTCTAATATTTAAAACGATAATCGCACGACTACTAGACAGTACGAGGATACTTCGACTGTCATAATTGAGTGAGTGATAAATTTGTGTGATTGTAAAAGGAATGAGCACATTTATCGTGTGAAGTCATTGAAGTTTGAATCGTTGAAATGTGTCGATAATTCATAAATATATTTCTCAATCGTTAAACACTAAAAATAATAGAAATTGTTTTCTTTATTCATCGACTTTTCTGTCACTTCCAAATAAAGGGCCAAAAATTTCAAAATAAAATTTCGTAACCCACACTCATTTGAAGGATACGAAAAAAAATAAGTTTTATCCCATTCCAACGATCCAAACGTCAATGTCATTGATTTTTAACGTCATATTGTTATTTTTTGTTTTGTTTTTGGAGTAACGCAGTATCCCATGAGTATTTTTTTCCTACCAATCGATCCGCACTCACATCCGTATTGTAAATACTCTGCATATTTTTTCACTTGAGTTTTAATTTCGAAAAAATATGAACGATCGATTATGTTTTGAGGGACTATATTGTACATAAGCTCGATAAGCGTGATTGCGAAAAACTGAAGAAAACCGATTACGAAGAAGTAAACAACAAATACAAACAAACACGAATTATAATTATTGTAGAAACGATGATGTCTTATTAAATAGAGTCCAAGATTAACAGCTCATCATGAATCTGTATTTTTTATTTCCACTTCTACCATTTCCCAATCATTTTTCCTATTTTGACGTTTATTCAATGTTTTATACTTAATTCTTACAATGGTCAGTATAAATGTAGCACTTTGAGAAAAATCGATTATTTTTATTTTCTAAATATTTATCCGTTAAAGATACAAGAATTTTACTTTGTTTCTTTTTCAAAGTCTCTTCGCGAAACCAGTTCTTATACACTATACGAAGAAATACCATAAAAAATAAATGCCTGAGTTTCTAATTGAATTATGTTCAGGACGCATACGAGAAAACGTTAAATTTATCCGATATTCCAAATGAGAATATGAACCCCATGTGGAAACACACTTGTGGCTCGACGTTTATGGAATAAAAGGTATTTATAATTCTGACTAATATTGTAGTGTCCTTCTCATCAATGTTATTTCTGAATTACTATAATATTGCGAATTATTATTTCTTATTATTAATTTAAAAAAAATTAAATTGGATCAAAAAATGAGAATAAATTTGATGGAAAAAATTTCAAAGGTTTACGTCATTTGAAGTTTTCAAGTAGTTACTGTATTAATAGAAATGTGAGAAAAGATTTTTGGCACAACTGCTGACGGGCTGAACAAAAAATACAAATTTTTCATCGCTAATTCATTGGACAATATTCTTATCTAGAAATTTTATGTTCTGCCGTTAAAGTTTGTTCGTAGTTCATCTTCCGAACAGAGATTCACGAATTTTTTGGTCGATCCAATCTCGATAATATGCAATACGTACGTAAACACCGGGCTTGTTTGCTTCGCCGCAATGTTTACCCCAGCTCGTCAGTCCATACAGAGTAAAAGCTCCTGAGAATTGAAGAAAAACCACGATTTATAATGAGCATTGTGAAAGAAACACAAATCGTTTGAAAAACATTTGGAAATACTTGTCTTAAAATTGTTTTTTTTTTTTCCCATATGTCTTACCATTTTTTAGACAAACCAGAGGACCACCGGAATCACCGTCACAGGCATCCACACCTTCGTCGAGAAAACCAGCACAAACCATTCCGTCCTTTATGTTCTTCGGTCCGTAGATGTAGTCAGCTGAACAAGTTGGTTGGTCGAGTAATGGAATCCAACCGTACCGAAGATTTAAAGAATGAGCTAGAAACGAAAAAGTGTAGCCAAGAAAATTTTGTTATTAAAGATATTCTGAGAGGCTACAAAGTGACTAAAAATTACGAATGAAATTGTAATTGTATTATTGTTTTTAATGTAATTGAAGGTTAAAAAGAAAATTTTCAAATGGTACCAGTGTCACCAGTCGAACTGCTGCCGAATCCACTGATCGTGCAATTGAGTCCAGGCGGATATTCAGTATTTTTTGAAGGTAAACAAATGGGCATTATGTTTTTACCCAATGGGATGCCTCGACCTTTCAAAAGAACGAGAGCAATGTCATTGTTCATTCGATGACCTTTTCTAAAGTCTTCGTGAATGTAATAATCCTCGATATTGGCCTCAACTTCGGTACCTTCATGAATCTTGATTTAAAGGAAATACCATAAAATATTATCTCAATTGAAATCTGTTTGGAAAGATAAATTAACCCTTCGAGCCATGCTGGGACTTGTGTTGTTCTGCAATTTTTTTTTTATTTAGTTTTTTGAGTATTAAACTAACATGTCAATGAAAAATACTGAGTTTTTTGCCTCCAGGACATTTATAAATGTCATAAAAAACTATTAACATCCAATATTTGTTAATAGCACAAAATACTACATACAAATAATCAGTCGAATTTTGTACTTTATTATGAAAAAAATTAATTTCCATCTGAACCACTACAAAAATTGGTGTGAAAATTTTTTTACAAACTAAATAACTCCAAGGAGATTTCTACAATTTTTTCAAATTTTTTAACACTATTATTATTATTTGAAAAAATAAGGAAACACTTCATTTTGAATTCACCAATTTCCAGCTGAGATTCGTAATCAGTGATTCCGAAAAACTTCAAAATTTCGAGTCAATTGCACGTGAGAAAAATGCATGGCACAAAGGGTCAAGTTCAATTCATATACATGGTTCTATTTTTTCGATTACAGACTTCGAACAATCCGAAGAACTACAGTATCATTTTTGGCATTTTCAAAGCAATGTTTTGCTTCGAAGCAATTTAATTTCAGTTATTTTTTTGTCTTATGAATATGAAACGTGATTGGTGTTTTTTCTTCTTACCTCAGTGTGATAATCTCCTGCACGAACAAAATAAGATGTTTTCGTGTATCCCTCAAGACAATGGGCAGCTGTTAAAACGTGCAAAGGTGATATGATCACAGCACCGCACCAATGATTTGAAATGCTGTGGCCTCGTACTCGTAAACTTGCCTTTTAAAATAAATTTTATTTTTTTATCATTTTATTTTATTTTATTAAGGGACTTTGTTTCTCAAGTTTGGTTTTTAAACGAAAACATATATTTAAAGAGAAGTAGAAGTAGAAGTTGAAAGTAGAAGTTGAAACTTAGAAAAAAACGTTACCAAGTTGCATGATTCCTACTATTTTTTTAAGATAAATCCACTTACTTGCCAAGGTACAGATCCTTTCGGTGCAACCGAGCCTTTAACGACTCTCTGGAATATTTCATCGTCCTCATTACCAAAATCTTCTGCCCTTTGTCCACAATCACTGGGTAACAAAGTGTTGATATCGATTTCTTCCTTCGGTTGTTTGTCACTTTCCAACTGTTTCGAATAAGAAAATAGAAAGGAATTTGAAGGTTTTTTAAAAGAATAAAACACAGAGTTCGACAGTTTGAAAATATTTATTTTTTTCAATATTCAAAACTCGTCACAATAATTTGACATATGTCCATTCATAACTGTACATTTGTCGTAGTTTTTTCGCAACTTAAATAATGTAAAATAATCTGATGAAAAAACTAATTACCGAGTAATCAAAATCTTTAATTTTGTTGTCGATTTTTTTTTTCCATTAATCGTACCTACAAATTATTTATAAAAATTCCCCACCGTAGTAAAAATCTTTTAAAATTATTCCTTTACCTTACGATCGCTGAGTGAACCTTCCGTACATATTACACCCGCATCCTCATTATGATCACAATTGTGACTGCCCCACGGATTATGGCCACACTTGTAAATCTGAGTCTCATTGCCTCGGCAGAAAACCTTTAATAAGATAAATTCATTAATATTATGCGGTGGTCTTTCTCTTTCAGTGCTCTTCGGTGATCACGCACTAACGTGGAGTTCAGTAAATTGGGTTAAAGTGATGGGATGTGCTATTAAAAAACCCACAATGGTATGCAAAGAATTAATAAAAAGAAAAAAGAACGTCTTGGGGTACAAATCCCCAGGAATCTACTGGTGACTGTTTCCAATGAAAAAAATAATATTCATATACGGAAAATACGTCATAATCGAAGCAAGGATTTTCAACAAACACTATACTCGAGTGAATCAAAATTTGCATTAGTGTGTAGTTCTTACGGATTAATTATTATATTAATGTATTGTACCTCATCGAGCCAAATCGGTCCTTCACCAGGTCCAAAATATCCATCTTTCTTTGCAACTGCCTGCCCACCATATCCCAATGAGTTGCAAATTACTTGAGCAGCCACATGAGAGAAATCGTCGTCACATAAAGTTCCCCATACGCCATGATGACGAACTTCTACTCGACCCTCCAGAGGGCTACTGCCATTTGCTAAACGCAATTCGAAAGGAGCCTGGACAAAACATATCAGAAATACTAAGGAAATGGTTTCATATTTCAACGATTTTTACTTGACATCGAGGAATTTTTAATTGAAGTTTTAAATTAAAGTTCATTCAACTATTCGAATCATGTATTTCTACGAATTTGAACTCCAAATTACAGAATTCGAAATGAATTGTTTCTTTATTTTTTCAAACAAAAACCACCATACGAAAAATTTTGAAAAAATTCTCCAAATTTCTGTGACGTGCATTGAGTTTGTGGAAAAATTGCCATTCCAATGTTTATAGTTGTTTAGTAGAAAATGATGTTTTTCATGAAAAAGTGAGAAATTATAATATTTGTATGTGGTATTTGTGGCTTCAAAAGACTGTTTTTTTTAAATTCGTTTTATATTTACGAGTGTCCCAGAAACCAAACTAGAATGACCCGGTATTTTTCGGTAAAATGGTAGTTAAAAAATGATTTTAAAAACTGAAAAAAAATAGCAACGACACAGTGAGTCCTACGATGGATCGAATGGTTACATCCATTAAGCCAATTAAATATTTCTTTTTTAACGTCAATTGATGCTTTTAATTTTTTTTCCTTTTTATGGTTACTATTTGTTGCAGGTTTGTTTTTTTCTTTACAAAAAAGATTTGTTTGGCATTATTTTCGTTCATAAAGAATGTTTTTTTGTTGTTTTTTTTTCGTTTAAGATTGAATAACTGTTTTTTTTTTTATTTTTTTTTATTACCATGCAATGAAATGCGCTCTCATCCGATTTGTCTGGGCAATCCACGACTTCATCGCAAAGAAATCCGCAAGGAATACAAACTGGACTTGTGTCACATTTCCATTGACCCAACGGGCACGAGTCTACTGCTGATTTACAAATCACACCGACAGCTTCTTCGGCACGACAATTGTGAATGCCCCAACTGTTACAAAAAAGAAATATTTTTTAAATAAAAAATGACATTGCGTTCTTGGTTTACATTTGAAGTTGGAAACGTATAAAATAATCATATTTTTCCATTGTTTTATTTCATAATTGTTGTTGTTGTTGTTTTTTTTTTTTAAATTGCATCAGTTACCCTGCAAAATCACATTCACGTAGCGATGTCTCGTTGCCTCGGCATTTTAGTTGATCGACCATGAATCGATCAGGTGGATCCATATTTCCAAAATATCCTCCAGGAGTGACAGAGGCTGCACCAAATTCAAAGCCTAATTCTTTGCACACAACATTGGCATCGTTCATACCAAAACCATCATCGCAAACTTGGCCCCAAAGACCAAAGACTAGGAAAAGAGTAAATAAAAGTGAAAAACATTTTCAAAATTTATTAAGATTTTTGTCTGGAAAAGATTGAAACAAAAATATAGATTTTTCTTGATTTATTCTGAGATTGATTTATTTCACTCTCGTTTACCTCCAACTTCAACTCGACCCTCGCCCGTTTTATTTGATCCAGCCAAACGAATTGAGTAGTCAAGTTTTTCTTGGGTACAAATGCTTTCGTCCGAACGATCGCCACAATTGTTTTTTCCATCGCAAACTTGGGTACGATTGATGCATTTTCCATTACCACATACAAACATTCCATTGCAATCAATCGATCTGTCGATCATTTCGTAATAATCGTATTCAACATCAAACAACAAATCTCCCGAAAGTCCAACGTTCGTGTCACTCAAGAAACAAGTGTTTCCTTCGGATGTGTGAGAGAATGATCGACACGTAAAATCTGCTTCTTTGCATCTGAGTGCACAAGTTTTTTTTGGCGTGTTTAACCATTTCTCAACGTCGTGACCGTTCAAACGATGCGATTCGACTTTTTTGAAAAAGCCTAAATGTGACGAACATGATGCCTCGTCGAGACCATTCGTACAATCCTTATAAACAATAAAACAATACAATAAATAAATAAAATTGAGTAAACCTGCAAGAAAATCAGATAAAAAAATAATAAAATTTAACCGGGATCTCACAACAAAGTCGTTAACAATCGAATATTTATTTTCATTTTTCTATAAATAAATGTTCTTCTGCATTTTTCCGATTTTTTTTTTTCAGTTATAGTGAAACTAAAACAATGCAACATTTTATATTGATTCAGTGGATTTTCTTTCAAAATTTAATTAAAAAATTCGTAATTTCGAATAAAAATACCTCTTCGCCATCGCAAACCCATGGGGATGGAATGCATTCGCCTGGCATGCATTCAAAGTGTTTCGGTTTGCATTTGCCACCAACTGGAGATCTCTGAGTGCCTGGAATAATGTTTTCACAGATTTTCAATAGAGATTTTATGAAAAACTGCAGTTTTGAAATCGTTGATCAAGAATAATAATCAACCATGATTACCTGTTGCACCGCAAGATGGAATGTCACAAGACTCTTTTTCGCCATAATTTTCAATGAAACACCAAGGTCGTGATTCTTTGTTTGGATTAGGATTTCTACAATAATTATGACCCATCAATTCTTGTCTAACGGTAGGACTAACAACCTGCAAGATTATCATTTAAAAAATTACTGTCCCTGTTAACATTGGAAAAACTTTAATAATGAAAAAAAAAAAAATATATATATATAATGAATAAACAAAAATAAACAAACGTTAATTCGAAGTGGATGAACAAGACTCCGATGGCTCCAAGGCAAACAACTTTTTCCTGATGCCGAAATATTTGCAGTTCCTGCATATAATTGACCTTTTCCATAAACGCAACCTACGAGTTAAAATGTTGAGAATCTTTGTCACTCGACATTCATGCATTGTGCGATGTATAGTTTTTTATTTCAAGAAATCTCTGTACCAATATCGTCGTACGATCTCTCGCAAACGTAAGAGTGACCCTGCATCGAGGTCGCACAATCTTCAATGTCCCAGAAGAAATAATCAGTTGGACAATTTTTATCAGGCTCATTGTGACACGGAAATTGTTTTTTCATGACAATGCAAACGGGTCGAGAGCCCGGCCACGGAGGAATTTTTCTATCGTTCGTCCAGCCTGGCCACCATTTATGAAATCTATTAATAAAAATAGAAATAATGATTGCAGATAATCGGGAAAAAAAATAAAAAAATAAAAATAACAAGGAGTTAAAAAAAAGGAAAAAATATTTCTCTCATTCATAAATCGAAATTTGTTGGATTGAGTTAGAAAATTGAAACAGTCAATGATTACAACTCACTGGAACTTTGCCCGAGCTGAGTCTTCCCAAAGCCAGAGAGTTTTATTGAAAGTTGTAAATCCAATACCCGAAGTCATAATCGAATTGACTTTAGGATGCTTGTGGATGAGCCATTCGGAGAGGAAATTATTTTCCGCTTGTGAGGTGATATCGACTAATTTGGCTTTTCTCAATGAACAATAATCCAGTGCCTCAGCATGATTGAGACCGGAATCAGGATTCGCCAGATGATAACATCGGCCATCGTGTGCGATTTCATCATCACGACAATGAGCCAAAGGATTTGCTACGCAACTAATTCCCACTGCATCTCTTTCGATCGCACAATTTTCGTCATGAACGAATCTAAAATTGTGTATTTATCAATTAATTAATTAAATCGAATCAACGAAAATTCAAAAATAATCATTTGTTTCATTCGCATACAATTGCAATATCGATGCTAAATAATATCGGAATGATTAATAATAATATTACTTAGAAGAAAATTAATAAAATAACGACGTTGACAACAATGTTGATTTTATATTTTTTTAAAATAATTTCATTGTTTGATTATTTGATTGCTTTAACAGTTAATAAAATTGTGTGAAAATGATCATTTCTTACTGGCAACTTTGAAATTGGGTTTCATTTCCCTTGCAATTGACGTGGTTCGAAGCAACCCACAGAGCTTCGAACTTGTCTTTTTGTAGTCGTCCTTGCCAAGCAGTTTCAGCACCTCTGCAAGAATCCACGTATTATTTTAAGAATGTATATGCGGGAATAGAAATTTGAACGAGTAACCGGATCACGTACAATAATTATCGTACAGTTTCATTTTATTTTTCGTACCTCGTGTATCCGAGCTGACGGCACACTACGTGAGCTTCGTTAAGGGTCCAACCATTGCGCGAATCGCAAACTGTACCCCAACCCGGATGTGCACCCTGAACTTCAAGATAACCGTCACGGGGACTTGATCCTCCGCGTAATCTTAAAATCTTTTCAATCGAATGATCGTGAAAAAATCATTTCTTTTTAGATTCATTTAACATTTTATTATATTTTTTTTGATGAATTTATAATTATAAATTTATGAAAATTGTTTTCCTTTAATAAATTTCTCGTTATTAGTGTTTAATTACCTGGCCAGTTGTGGGAGTTAATTTTGAGATTTGTGGCTCGTGACCCAATGGAAGCACAGGTGCAACGTAGTGCACCGGAAATGGAGGTTCGTCTGAAGCAATAATAATTTTTTCTATTGATTCTTTCATTTTGTGCATTTTTTAGTCAGTATCCCAATTTTTCGCAGGGTAGAATTGTCGTTGCAATTTTTCCTCGTACTTTTATAATTTCATGAATTTAGAATGACGTCACAAGTCAAAGCTTGATTGAAATAAATTGTTAAAACCTGACGTTAAGCAAAGCGGTAACAAGTGCTGTGAAAAGCGTTTTTTCTATAGAAATAATCGTTCAATCAACACTCACCCCTTGAGACAATCTTGAGAGCTTCGACACCTTAAGTTTCCGAAAAATGTTTAATTTTCTATTATTTTTTAAATCATTTAAAATTTCACTCACCTTCACGCCACGGTGCAAGTTTAACGTCCAAGATCTCGACGTTATCATTTTTCTTGTTGATTTTCATGATGACGGATTGGACGTCGGTTTGTTTTGTTTTGTTCTCAATATTGGGACGTGGCTTCCATGACTCTTTGTCAAGAACTTCAATTTCATAATTATCAATATCCGGTTCGATTATTTGACCGAAATTCAAAGTTTCCTTTTGTTTTCCATTTGTCTTTGGACGGTTTTTATTTTCATTATGATTTTCCTCGATTGAGACAGTTGGCAATTCGATCCAAGTATCTGTTCCGGTCTGTCGATACTCAGTTTCTTCATCGGATGAATACAAATCCGATGATGGACTGCCAGTTGTTGTAAGGGGTGTATTTGCTTGACGGTAACTCGGTTTACTTGGATTTTGGTAATTTGGGTTTGCGTTAGTCGATATTTCGAGTTCGTCGAACGTTTTGTTTTTGTATCGTATTGGTCTCCAGCGATCTGTTGCATGAACGGGCTCTGATGGATTACGGTAAGTTGGATTCTCTGATTCCCATTTCCCAGGACTACTGTACGGCCGATTATCAATGACGTTGAAATTCGGTGGAACATTCGTTGTCACTGTGCTATAGTCTCTCGTATTCGAATGACCCTCATTTATCTCAATATCCCGTGTTATGTAATGCCCCCTCGTCCCGTTTACGTTCACATAAATTCCCGATGGACCATTGTTTTTAGGGGCTCGCACAGATGTCTTGACACCTTTTAAACACGATGAAAGCGTTTCAGAATTTTTTTTTTCATTAATTGGAAGGAAAAAAAATGATTTTTTTTTTTCATGGTTTTATCATTCAAGGAATTTTCAAATTGTAAATTGGAATACACTGAAAAAAAATAGTTGTTGCATCAACGAAATGTCTTGTTACAACGTGCCAACAAATTATAATCATCACGACATTATAAACATTTGAACACTAATTATGAATCAAACTGTACATTCATTTGAACTGAGGATCACTACGATTGAATAAACAAAATTCGTCCAATAACATCGATCGCTGTTGAATCAACAATTTTTTTCCCCAATGTGACAACATTCTAATTCCTAACTGCAAATATTTCGCTTTCCTCTAACCATGATATTTGTTGCCTTGTGGAATAGAAACAGTTGTTTTTGAGCTCCATTCGTCAAGTTTAGTGTCCTGTTCTCTTCGTTTATTTCCTTCCTGAATGACATTGGTTTTTGAAGACCACTCGTCCAATTTGCGATCATCAGGACCATGGATGTCCCCTTAAAAACCAACGTGTCTAATGTGAACTGTTCATGCAAAATTCTTGTAAATCCACATGCAAAATTTTATTCCAGTTTCAACCAAAGTTCTACCATTCTCAAAAGTAACAACTGACCTTTACCTGAAATAGCGTTCAGAATTGACCCAAATCCACCGTTTTATACTTACAGAATTATTTGAAGGATTAAAGACGTTCTCATAGGTAGAAATTGTTCATAATACTATTTTTAGTAACATATTTATTTAATGCTCACTTTTAGTTATTTTATATTTAAATTTTCAATTAGTTGTACACCATCGATTATAATTTTGAATATTGTTATTCATGTTATTTCGCTTGTTATTATTAATAGTAGTAGTTACCACAGTTCACCATAGTTATAACTGATACGACGCCACAAAAATGTAATTATCGCTGCCATGCTTGAAAAATGAGGAATAAATTATTTACCATGCTGTCCATAAATCATTGGGTTGGTTATTAACGTCAGATAATATTTGTCGATAGGAAAACTAATAAGATAGGAAATTTTTTCGTTGGTCAAAGTCATGCCATGCAGTATGTCTTTCCATTTGTATGCAACGTGAAAATTCTATGATGGGGTACCTTGTTTGGGCTTGGACTGGGGTCCTGGAACATTTGGAGTTGGCAATGGTACTTGAGAACCTGATTCGACCCAACCCTGTTCACCCCACGAATTAGGCACAAAAACCCGAGATTGGGAGTTGGTTGGTTCAAGCGGACTCGGTCTCATTTGACCGTAGCCAGGTAAATCTTCTCGAATCCAGTCGGGTCTCGATGGATAATTGTCGTTATGGTTCGGTCTAGATGGTAAACGTGTTACCGGGTTCCAGCCACCTTGAGGAATCTCTTTTGGAATGAAAGAACCATCTGGTGGAGGTTTCAAAAAATCTGGGTCAACACGACCATATGCTCTTCTGTCACTCGAGGGATGTTTTGAACTTGGCCTTCCTGGTCTTCCTTCTGTTTCTTGCCATGTGCCATCTTCGTGACGATGATCGTAACCTCGTGGAGGATGATGAGGGTGGTCGTGATGAGGATGGGGCCCATTTTGATGGTCGTGTTGATGGTTACCATGGTGATCGTGATAGTGGCCTGGTTTGTGTTTAATATTCGATACGTTTGAGACGAAACGTTGATAAACAAAAAGAATTCCGGGGATGCAAGATTGAATTGCTTTTTCAAGGGCATATAATCATGACTTTTATGTATTTGTCTTAATCATTTGACAATTTTGTCATCTGAGGAGAGAATAAGATGAAAACTTTGAAAATCTGATGGAATATTTACCTGGCCAATTAGGTGGTGACAAAGTCTGGCTAATCTGTACATCATCTTCTGGATGTTGACGATCTTCAGCATCGTCCCAAGAGCCGTGGCCACCACCATGGCCGTGGCTATTTTGGGAATTGGTGTAATGTCCATGATGGTGAGAAGATTCACCAACGATTTCATCGCTTTCTGTTGCTGTTTGGTCAAGTTCTGGTCTCCATCCGTATGGATTTGGCTGATCGTGTCCATAGTGATGATCCTCGACGCGTTGCTCATTGTTTCCCCCATAAACGTATCCTTCATTGTTCCATTGACCAGATGCCTGATTTCCATACTGATTTTCATACGGACGTGGAATTTCTCCTCGTTTATGAGCAACAACTTGTCCGCGGTGGTGATCATCGAATGACGCAGCCGAATCGAATCTTCTATGCGGGTTTACACGTTCACTGGTGTCAGAAGAGCCCATACGAATGTCGAAACTTTCTTCAGGTTTCACATATGGTTTCGACCCATGATCATAGGCATGGCCATTGTAAATACCACCGGATGGTCCATTCGGATTGTATTGGCCATTCGTTGGTTGAACAACACGACCTCCCTGCCCACCTCCGTTCCATCCGTATCCTCCATCCCCAGAACCATAATTTCCACCGTTATTATTCCCATATTGATTTGGTCTGTACCCATTTCCTCTGTCATTACTTCCGTACCCTCCATTATATTGTCCTGGAGTTTGTGTCGGTCGATCTAAATACACAAATTGTTTGCTTATATTTGACTAATTTTTCTTCAATTGCTGTTTTCATCTTTTCTTATTACCTCGAACTCCGCTATTAATTCCGTACCCTCCGGGATATGGTCGCGGAGTTGACGTTGGACGCTCTACATACAAATATAAACATTTAGCATTTTTGTATTAAAATAAAAAACTTACACATGTTCCTATCGTAACAGCTAGTGGCATCTTTTGACACTTAACACTTTTGCTCGGATTTGTTAAATTAAATGACGCCCACCTTCTAAGCATCCCGGAACGTTGTACGGCCAATCACACACTGATATTGCTGGATTAAATGCAGTGCCAGGACCACAGTCCCTTATGAACGTACCTCCTCTATCACATTGCAGATATTTTTTGCAAGTTTCTGGATGTGGCAGTAAACCGGTGTGCCCAGGAGGACATTCAGGCTTCTAAATTAGCGAATAAAATATTATCAGGGGTGGCAATAAAAAAAAATATTATAAAAATGCAATGAAAATGAAAACCAGTCATTTAAGTTATCCACGTTAAACAAATATTTCGTTGAAAATGTTTTTTTTTTTTTTTTTTTTAACTAGAATTATTCAATTTTATTAACAAAAATTGATATAATTAGTTTATTACCCTGGGTTCAATGAGTTGTGCGTTAAAACTTTCAATTTTCGCGTGTCTCGGTTGAATGACATTTCTCATATCTTCGTGTTCTTCGCCAAAACATTTGACTTTGTTCGGATAATCGCACTCCAGAGTATCAGGATTAAAAAGAGTACCGGGAGCACATTGTTGCACGTGAGCTCGACCTTGATGACAGTTTACAAAAAATTTGCAATCCGGAGGATAGGCAAATTGTCCAGTAGCATCAGAATAAGGACATTCGGCAATTCCCGTTTGTTCATCATATGTTGCCACTGTGTCAGCTCGAGTGAGTTTTTGTGGCTTTGCAATTTTTACCATTGTTGGCTTCTGCATTTTCTCAACAATAAGAAAAAAAATTCGTAAAATTATAAATCAATAGAAAGATTTAAAATTCAAAAACGTAAGGAAATACATAAAATATTGTGTAACGTTTAAATTTTTCCGACATAATTACAAAAAAAAATTGTAAAAAAAGAACAATAAAAACAAATCATTAATTAAAGATAACGACTTTTATTACATTAATAGTTAAAAAATGATTGTAAGTCATTAAGTTATTAATTTTTGATCAATATTAAAAACAAAGTGGTGATATCGAAAATATTACGTCCAAGATAAATCGTAATTATTTGTAAATTAATTCGTCATCGTGATCAACGAGCAAAACATTGACCTAAAATAAGAATGGTTGCGATATGAACCTTGTTGTCGCTTGAAATTCCTTCGTACAGATTATTCTTGTTACCATAATCGACATTTTTAGTGGCAACTTTTTTCGAAAGATTTGTGTCACCCTCCGTAGTTTCTTGGAACTGTTCTTTTTCAGATAAATTACCAAAAACAGCTTCGATCATATGATTTATCGATTTTTTCGATTCTGTGTTTCGCAGCGTTGGTTCGGTTTCGGAATATTCTTCCGAAGGAGGTGATTCACCATCGTGTAAATACCACGGTAAATTGGCTTCACGATGAACCGATGGTTTTGTTGTGAAATCTCTTGGATCAGTTATCTACGATTTGAACGAATAAAATATGTATCTCGGTTATTTCAAATAAATTGTTTTTTTCTAACTTATCAAATGAGTCACATGATTAAAAAATTAGTTTCAATAGTAATCTTGCTACAGAATTTTTCTATAGAACTTCAAAAAATGTGTAAGACACGCACAGGAAAATGTTATGTATAGTTTCGTTCAAAATTTGTAAATCATCCATTATTACATTTCCAAAATATTCGCAATCAAAGATTGCACTAGTTTTACTAGTTTTCGTAGAGATAGAAAATTTGACATTTCAAGCAAATAACACGAAATATTTCTACAGCGTTTGATTTTTTTCTCCAGTTATTAATTACCGAGCAACATATTAAAAAGTTTGTAAAAAAAAACAAGAATTTCGACTGTCCATACAAAGCTATGAGTATAAGATGTAGGGAACTTGTTTATTTCAGAATATCGAAAGTTTATGTGTTTCTACACTGTTTTATATATATATATATATATATAAACTAGTGTACCGAGTAAATGTAAAGCCAACTGGTTAAATATACTATAATAATAAAAATGCTAAGCATAGATAAGGATATCATAGATCACTTTTTATTAGAACACACAGCGAGAAAAAAATCGAATAGATGAATATTTGTTGAAGACTTAAAAGAAAAAAAGAAACAACTTTTTCAAATTGTTTTTATTGAGCCCTGTGTCCCTTTATTTTAAAAGGTGTTTGAAACTTAATAAACAATTTTTTTCTTGGTTTTCATCTTGAAAAGGCAAATTTCACTTGTTTGAATGAGTATATTTATTGAAAATCTCGTCACGTCACGGATATGCATGTCAAAAAAAATTGAGAATTGAAAAAATTGTAATTATTTAGTCGTATGTGTTTGCATATGTCAAAGTTTTGAATAATTTTGAAAAAACTAAAAATTCAAAGCTTCGAAAATTAAAAGCTTTCCGAATTTGTATGATTACCAGATATTAACGAATCTTTACAGTGCTCTCCTGACTTTTTAAAAATAAAAACCGACCGAAGAGTTGTGGATGAACCACGCTGCGGGTCAATTTGACCCAGTGTGTTAATACAGTGGCAAAATTTGCATGTGTCAACAAAGAGTTAAGCAGTTTAATTAATTCGTATTCAATGAATAATTCCCTGACCTTGAATTCTGACTCATTGTATATGGGGTCAGATTGACCCGGTGTGCACGATTCAACGTCACTGTTTGGAGTTGTGAATCCGAAGGTCAAAGTAAAGAAAAATTCTAAGCAAACGCATTTATCAACAGAAAGAATTTTTCGGATAAACTAAAAGTGAAAAATCGATAAAAATAAATCCTTGAGTATAAACTCACCCCGTTCGCAACTGCCGCGAAAAAAAGGCCCGCGAAGATGCACAACGGAGCATTGTTTCTCTCCAACACTTTCATTTTCGATGATTTCGTGCTTCGAATTAAATTTTCTCCATTAAAATGACCCAACGACACATTTTTCACACACGTGTAAAAAAAATGAATTGCAATGCCTCCAAATCGTAATGAAATAAAAAGTAAAATTGAAGCTCTGTAAAATCTGTACTCGTCGTTCGATTTCGAAAGATTCCCAACGACCGAGCTATAGCTCGATCTTATGTGTACTGCTAGTCCCACATAAAGCTTTACTTACTTATCGTCTCGGGAAAACACACTCATTCGATACGACTCGACGATAAAGATTCTTACAAAGGGTTATCAGGCAGGTCGAAGACAAAGGTCACGAGTCTTTTAAATATACGTCACAGAAATAATGTGGGGCTAAAACAAGCTTCTCGAAATATGTAGAATTTCATCCTTATATTGCGTGCATGTGCGTCCAACTCAAAAGTTTAAATTTAGGCAAATATTGTTACAGTTTCATTTACTAATTGATTAACGAACGAGGTCTGTGCAAATGTTGTTTTAATGTAACATTGTATAAAAAAACGAAGGTCAACGATCGTCTTAAAATTTGTATCCTTAAAATGCATGAAAAACTTCTTTTTTTTGCAAAATTATTATTAAAATTCTTATTTTTATAAAGTCGATCTATGGATTCGTCAAAAATAGATGAACGAAAAAAGTCTCGTCGATCTTATGAGGCTCTGTTTGCACGTAAAGATGGGGATAAAACGAAAATGTATTTCGTTGCTATTCAAATGTGAGAATGTTAGTATTTTCCTATCCTCACATTTATAATTCCAGAAACTGATAAAAACAAATTCAAAGCAATCTGTATTTGTATAGAAAAATCATTTTTATGTTGTGCATCTTGAATGAGATTGAAAAAAGATGTAATGTTGGTATACATCGTTTTTTGCCGGAGTTGAAATTCTAATCGGACGATATTTATGGGAATTCATTTAAATGTTGCATCAAAATACTTGGAAAAAATCCTGGTAAACGCTAGAAAGTTTTATGAAGAATTAAGAAAAAGTTATTAAAAAAAAATAACTATTTTTTCACGAATGAAATTTGAAATTCGTTCAATAATCGAATCTGTTGTTTGTGTGCATAAGAATAAAAATTCACAATATTTTCAATGACTATTAACTTCCCGGTAAATAAAAAGTGGAACAAATATTTGTTATCGTGGCTTACACAAGTTTTCAATTTTATTGAAGCCTGTGTTTCGTTAAATTCGATTTAAAGTAAACGTGGCTTCGAGGAAGCCATTACAAATATTGTCACAGTTCCATTTTATCACCAAGTGTATCAGGTTACATGTGTCATAGAAATAAACTACGAGTAACTAGATTACAGATGTTTAAGTAAGCTTAAAAAACTTACGTTATTTATTTACATATTTTCGCATCATTACGTTCGAACCATTATGTTCGAATTACCATTTTTTCTAGTACGTTCCCTGAATGACTAGACTTAAGAATTTTTAATCGTACTTTTTGTATTTACAATGGTTTTTCCATTTTTCGTAGAAATAACGTCGTTCAAGCCAATTTTACATCGAAGATTGTTGTACATATGACTGTATGGCTGCTCAAGTTCGTGTATGGTCGGTTGTATTCCTACGAGTCGTCGAATCCTCGGTGAAACGATAATTAAATTTTGAGCAACACCGAGGGCACTGCTAGTCACCCAGTAAAGGCTCATTCCCTGTAAACCAAAAATTTTATAGTAAATAATCGAATAAAATCCAACTTTTGACGAAAATCATGAAAAAAATATCAAATTTATATTTTTCAATTCTCGTTTTTTTAATTAGTGGTCTCAAAAGTTAACTGTTCGGTTAACTTTGCCAATTGTCACAAAAGTAATGGGCAATTAGAAGAAAAAAAAACGATTTTTTCAAGTCGATTATTTAAATGTTGATACATTTCTTTATTGTTATTATTTATTTTATTTTTTTTCGAATAAAATAAAGTAGTTGAAAACTTTATTCGTCTATTTACCGTCGGAACATACGCTGCTAATGCGACCATACCAAGAGAGACGGCCCTGAAAATATTTGTTATAATTCTTTGTGCTCTCGTGGGCTCCGATATTTTCATCAAATTTTGTATCTATAAAAGAAGAAGATAAATTATATAATACGATCTTTTATATTGAATATTTGAATGATGAATGTTTGAGCAAATAATTCACCTCTATTATCGACAAATTCAATATACCAAGAGTCACGGGGATTATGAAAGTACCATCGGGCACAGTCAAATTTGTCATCCAGCCAAGTCCTCCGGTCATTAGCTCGAGGTAAATTGCGCATGCACCTAAAAAATCCATTAATTTTTATCACAAAAATTCCATTCGAATTTTCACTAATTGAGGCATTGAAAAAAAACGAACATTCATGCAGTAGTGAAATGTGAAATAATTCAGTATTAATATCATAAAATTAGAGCAACGGAACATTTATTTTTTTATTCATCCTCAATTATTTTTTCACTAAATTTCAAAAGGTGTTTCGAATTAAAAGTCCATTTATTGTTAGTGTTTTTTTTTTTTTTTTTTTTTTTTTTTTTAAATTCCATATTATAAACGACTATTGCGCAGATTTCGTTCAGATCTTTATGAATCGATTTGGACCAGTCAATTAAGGTCCTACGTTATTGCGTTTTTGCCTCACCACGCTTCAAATTTGTGAACAAAAAAGGCGGTAGGGGATACAAAATTACTTGCTGATCTCTGCTTTGACAGCTGATGGTAGGAATCAGCACAAAATGGTAAAAAAAAAAATTAACTCTTTTGCTCATTGTTCTAATTGCGTCCATTTGGTTAATTTTAACTATCTGGGAAGGAAAAAATTTGGCAGATAGAAAAATGGCAATATAAGATCTTACTTTCATTCTGATAAGGCAATATGAAGCACAAATTCCTCAAAGCAGTGGACAAAGTGATCCACATTGGAACCTGTACCACGGCTAGAATAATACTCTTCATTGGATGACAATTGTCTCGTTCGATAAGCTTCTGTCTTTGTTTTTTCAACTGAAAAAAAGTAACACATGATTATTAGCGGATTCTAAAAAAGTTTTTTTGCACACTTTCGTTTTGAACTAACAACAAGATATCCAACAATGAAATATCAATAATTTATGTTTGCTACTTTTAGTTTCATTATTTTATAATTGCTTACTTATAAACTAAGAGAACTTCCTTCAGGAGACAATTAAGTTTTTCTTATCTACATACAGCACATAGTCAAAATATTAATTATGCATATAAGTAGATTTATATGCATATGGATTTTTCTATGTAGAGTGCGATGATGGTGTACAACAGGATAAGGTTGATTTTGATGTGCTCTGAATTGTGATAGATTGTTCTAGGAATTGTGTTTATAATAATAATAATAATAATAATAATAATAATAATAAGTATTATTATTATTGTGTTGGTGTGGCATAGAAAATTTAAGAAGAAATTCATTCTCAGGTTCAAAAGTTAATTTGAAAAATGTGTATATTTTTTTGCGCTTAGGCGTGTAATCGATTCAGTTATTAATTAAAATTTATGGCCAAATGTTTTTACTCACAGAACGATTGTAAATAGCTCTGGCGTATTTTTCGTCCCATTTATACTGATAGACAGCAAAATTAGTTTCAAGCTTAAGGTCCTCAACCATCTTGTCTAGCTCCGGTTTGAGGTTGATATATTTGGCGATTACATTATGTTGATAAAAAGCAAGAGGAAGAGTAACGAAAGTTCTAACGCAGAAAGTAGCGAGAAGGATGGTGGCCCACCAGGGCAGACCCGTCGTTGTGTGGAGCCAGACAAGACCATTTTGAGCGTATTCAACGGGTGTGCTTTCTGCCACAGTTTTCCATATTCCACTCAATTCCAAGTAAGGAAGGGTTATTACTTCTTTGGAAGCTTCGTCCGAGAAATTCCGCACATTTGTGTAACAAAATTTGGGACTCGACGAAGAAAGAACAAAATTTTGTTGACAAAAAATTCCACTGTATTTTTTCTCGATCTTTGTTGTCGCAAATGGAATAATTTTTCTCAAGCTCTTGCAATCAGAATTTGTTGCAGACTTAGACACACTTCGAGGGCTTGATAAATAATCATTTCTTTCATCATTCCATGCAGAAACTACGAAAGGAAATTTGCGAAATTTTCGAATCGATTCAATTTGAGGATTTTTTGAAACTCCGGAGGAGTGAACCTCAAAATTTAAATGCAATACGCGATGACAATCGCGCAACGATAAGTTCTGCACGGTTTTCAATCTGTTCATATTTGTTGATAAACTCAGTTCATTTAGTACAAAGTTATTTTCCACATTAGGGTCTTTGACTCGAGTACGATAGTTTTATTGTGACATTAGCCTATCGGCACCGATTTTGAGGTTATGATACCATTTTTTGTTTACAAATTTACCGAATGTGGCTCACAACCGGAAGTCAGAGCTTAGTTCACTGGATGGCCACTCGACACTAGTACTACAAAATAAATGTTGATTTCTTGTACAAAATTTTCTGAAATGTATAAATTGAATACAAGATATTACCACGGTGCTACCACCGTAATGAGACGAAATACCAGCGTACGCCGTACTCCTACGGTGGTAATTGGAAATAAGTATTTTATTAATTATTGGTTAAACTTACGCTCGATATTATTCTTACCACTTTAATTTTCAAGTAGTAACCGATAAGGGTTTTCAAATTATTTTTTATATTGAATATAATTAAAAATACGTGCAGGTGAGGTTTATTTTCTGTCAACTGTCATGCCAATTCGGACTGTTGACAAAATAAATTAATTATTGCTAGCCCTAGCACTCGGAAAAAATTGAATGATACTACCAAGTAAAAACCCGGTAAAATTATAAGAAAAAAGAAACATTATTATTTGGTGGTCGACAGCGATATAATTATTATTTGATGTATTTACTTTTCGGTATATTGAAATAGATTTAAGAGTTCGAAGTAAGCTTATGGATTCGGTTTTGTTTGTTTACGTTCTACGCCCTCCCGTGAGTCCCGTGTGCTTGCTACGGGTTGAGCGTGCTGCATAGGGGGGGAACGTTCACCATGCCGACGCTCTCCGAGAGGCGAAGCGTGGAAGCGTGAGTGGTGGGGTGGGCGCGGGACAGTAGGGCGAGCGGGAGAGCGTGCCAGTATCGGTCGGACGCCGGCCGGCGACGCACGGAGAGAATGCTCTGAGCGTCGATTGCTTTTAATTCCACGCTACGCTTCATCGTTCGTCGATGTTGATAAATGTATAATAGTTCAAGTAGAATTCTTTTTTATCCTCAATTATTCAAAATAACTATACAACCCTAGGGCTTTCTTTGAAAATAAAACATCATAAAAAATATAAAAATATAGAATATAGAAAAATGGATTGAATTTGTACTTTCATACATAATACACAACAATAATCCATAATAGTTATTTTTTCTTTTCCAAGTCGTTAAATTCTAAATCTTATTTACGAATAAATACGATTCGAAAAATAATCACGTTGACAAACAATCGAATAAATTATTGATTCGTCCGTACATCCTAAATGCTATTTCAATTTCGCGAACGAATGGATCAGCTGATAGTTATGTGACAGACAGTCTAGTGACCCTTCTAACACAATTTTGAGATTCGCGCGAATGCTCGCGTGCCCCGTGCGTACTGTAGCAAGTCTGGGTTCGCCCGTTGCAGCCGAAAGTAAGCAATGCAACGTCCAGGCACAACCTGACCACCTCTGTCGTCGTCGAGGTTGTTGTCCCACCGCGCAACGCGACACAAGTACGCTTGCATCAATGTTTAGCAATATACGGTTCTTGAAACTTGCTTATGCTTAACATTGAAAAAGGCGAGCACGCACGCACGCGTGGCACTATCGTGAGCATGCTCGGGTCTCCACAAAGATGTGTTAGAGCTGTCGTTACACTGTCTGTCACTTAATATTGGTCTGCATTCATTCAATCAAAAACTATTCTATTTTAATTGTTTTTCCATTCAATTAAAACAATTTTTTAGCAGGGAAAAGTTTGTTTGTCAACGTAGGCATTTCTCGACGATATAAACCGAAAAGTACAAATTAAAAACATCTTGTTTTACATTCAAAATTACTTTTGTTAGTAAACACAAATGTTAGCTGTGAACACTTTTGAAAGTAAAGTTCAAATGGCATCGAGTTGAAGCGTAAGCGTAACGGATACGGGTCGAATCTCGAGAATAGATACGCGGCGCGACTCTTGGTAGTGCGGATAGTGCGGATTGTGATGTGAATTCAAGTGTTAATTAGCCGATTAAGCCACAAATAAATGCGTGAGATGAATTCGATCATTTGTACACAACAATAATGCATAATAATTTATTTATTTTTCCAAGTTGTAAAATTCCTAATTTTATTTACATAGAAATAAGATTTGAAAAACCATTACGTTGACAAACAATCGAAAAAATTATTGATTCGTCCGTACATCGTAAGAACTGTTCAAATTTGTTCACGCAAAAAGGACGAATGTTTCGATAGTTTGTGACAGACAGTATAGTGACCCTTCTAACACAACTTTGAGATCCGCGCGTATGCTCGCGCGCCCCGTGCGTACTGTAGCAAGTCTGGGTTCGCCCGTTGCAGCCGAAAGTAAGCAATGCAACGTCCAGGCACAACCTGACCACCTCTGTCGTCGTCGAGGTTGTTGTCCCACCGCGCAACGCGACACAAGTACGCTTGCATCAATGTTTAGCAACATACGGTTCTTGAAACTTGCTTATGCTTAACATTGAAAAAGGCGAGCACGCACGCACGCGTGGCACTACCGTGAGCATGCTCGGGTCTCCACGAAGATGTGTTAGAGCTGTCGTTACACTGTCTGTCACTTAATATTGGTCTGCATTCATTCTATTTTGTATGAAATCATTTATTCTCGCCATAACAAGATTTTTAGTTTAGACAAAATAGTATTAATATTGAATTGTTTTTCAATTTCAAATTTTTTTGAAAAAATTTGTTTGTCAACGTAGGCACTTTTCTACATAATAAACCACGGCTCTTAGTAGATAGAACGGATAATGTTAAAAAACTTCCGTTAATAATTGAAATTGTATTTACAAATCGAAAAGCATCTTGTTTTAAATTCAAAATTACTTTCGTAATTAAACACAAGTGTTAGATGTGAAACTGTTCGAAATTGAAGGTCATAGTGTGGATTGTGATGAATTCAAGTGTTAATTAGCTAAAGGTGCGTGAATAAATAACTAGTGCGTGAGATTAATTAAATTATCTGTGCAGCATTGATATTAATAAATATTAAACAATTGTTGTTGTGGAATACGCCTTCATTGAACGGAAGAAAACAAGTGAAATATGACGGAGCGAGGGTCCCGTGCAATGGATCTCAACTATGGCATACTCCAGGGGGTTTGCTGTACGTGACGACTGGAGGACGCGTTCGTGAGAGGTGGAACAAGACATCGAACGGTGAGTGAAACAAAACCATTTCAATAGCATGCATTTCAATAGCAATAGCATTCAATAGCATCTCTCATAACACCAAGACTCACCAAGGTCGTCAATATTCTAATGAAAGCTACTTCGTCATATAATATTTTTTTCTGCAATCGGCTACTAGGTAAAGTTGGAAAAAATCGAACGCAATAAATTTGTAGAAATTTTTTTTAGGAATCAAATAAGAGTTCGTGCGTTAGAATCGCTTGTAGAATACAGATTATTTTCCGGAAAATATCGATCAAAATATAAATTCATGGAGTTTCGTGTTCATTAAACGATGGTTGAGCAAATCAATTAATATGAGTGTTCTCTTCGTTGTAAAGACATTTTGCAAAACGAATGCAACGTCAATTAATTCAGTTACGTGCTGTACTTTACATTCAACTATTGTTAAGATTAAAAACCCATATGACTAGTATAGTCCCTGCTAATCCCCTTTAAAACTTGCCATTTTAAAATTGTAAAAAACTTGCCATAAAGTTAGCCCTTAAAATTTCAATTTTGTCGGTAAAGAATATCTCAAACAGTTTTCCAAACAATATTGACGTTGACCCCCAACTGATTCGTAAAATAAAATTCCATTTATTTTCTTGGAGGACCAAGTTCGAGGCTACATTTTATAATTTATTAAAAAAATAAAATAGTTTATCACTGATCGATCCAATTGATCTACCACGAATCGCTGTACGATCCTCATTATTTATATTTAAAAAAATCAATTTATTTGAGTCGAGGGGGTAACCCGCAGGTGGTCGCAATGCCGGATCGAATCCTGCGCCGTCAATACTGTAGAACCGTAGTAGTACCACAGTAGTAGTCCCCAAGTAGTATTAACCAAGCCAAAGATCATACACGTTATTCGTAGGAGAGACGTACCATAATAGAACCGTATGAATACGGTGTACTGAAATAATCAGGATGGCCCTACATTTATTTACGTTATACTTTAAACTCCACCATACATACTAGTATCGCGAGAACATACCGTACTGCTATGACCGATTGTTATCATTACACGCCAGCGGTACTTTAAAAATACTGCGTACCAATACGCCTTACCAGTCTCGTACGCTTACCTCATGCACGTACCTGGTAGATTTTGTACCAGTATACACTTTACGAAATGCTTACATCGTACTGGTACTGTACGACCATTTTGTTTGCTGGGTATTGAGGGATTTAAAATATTTCAGAATATTTCAGATTGAAAGTGAATGCTTTTGTATTTAAAATACTTATTTTCTCACGTTAAAATGTGTTATAAGACATAAGACAAACCAAAGCTTTGGAAACTTTGGTTTTTTTTTTTTTTTTTTTTTTTTTTCAGAACATTTTCAAACATTTTCAGACGAGAAGAAGATTCTTATTTCAAAATATTAATTTTTGTCTTCCATGCATGTATTTTCACACAGCTTTTCATCAAACTCACCAATTTGGATTAATCCAAATTTTTCTGTTTGCGAAAAAACACTCTCTGAGTTGGTCCACCCACACTAACTCCGTCGCAATGATCGGGTGCTGATTTAAATGTTTTTTTTTTTATGTAAGGTTTCTGTTAATTTAAAACTCGATTGTAATTCTTTTTAGTTTCCAATATTGCTAAGACATAAAATATCATTAGACAAATCATTTCGTATATTGAAAAGCACATTTTTTTAAAAGTATTACATTGTTTTTCTGTACCAGAGAAAACTTATAATCGCAAAATGATATAAACAAGATTAAAGAGATTCAACAGAAAGAACCTCGAAAGTAAAAATGTAAATATTAAAAACAAAAACTACAGAACCATTATTGTATTTTGAAAATTCAAGTAATTGATAAACTGCTCCAAAAAAATTTGGAAAGTTTCAAACTTATTGTATTCAAAAAATCACCTTTAATAACCGCATCTGGTATTAATTTGCTTTTCACCGACGTTGGTTTTTATTTTTATAACAAAGATATCCGTAGTATTATCGTTCGATATATTTATTTTTCACTTTTTAGGGCTGTTTTTTTGAAGCCGAGTTGCTTTTAATGTGTTAGCTCGGATTCTCATTTTTTTAAATGTTTTCGATAAAAAGATGTATTCCAATAATTCACAAATTCTTTTCTCCATTTCGCTGTTAAAAATAATTTTCGATTTTAAAAAACTGTTTTACAATTTCGTAATCATATGTGGTCCGCAATGTTTGAAATTAATATCTGATGTATATATAATTTGCGAAGTTCAAGATCTCGCAATATTTTTTTTAGGAAAGAATATAAACTTAAGGGACTATATACATTTTTGTATAAAAGAGGTTTTTAGATGTTGAAATATTTATGTTATTAATGTTCGATGATCGAAACGTGAAAACGGACTTAATTTATAAATTGCTTTGCAACTACAGCCAAGGCGCCCATCCTACGTATGTGCGTCCCAATACGTTTAAATCGGTGGCTTGCTCGATGAGACACTGAACCTGATGCAAAGAAAAATATATATAAAAATTCACAAAAGTTACGAAAACTTCTTAAAATTGTTTGTATGAGCCATGAAATTATACCTGTTCGTCGGGTGATAAATTATTTTCCATTATAGCAGATCGTTTGGAATTTTTATCAGAATCTGTACCATTTACAACTTCGGTATAACGAGAAAAGTATTTTGCGTCGTCGTGATGTTCCGCCAATTGTTCCAAAATAATCGTCGACGGTTTAAAACCATTGAGTTTTTTTGACACAATGTTGACTTTTTTCTCAGGAAGCCATTTTACTTCTGAAAAATAGCGAAATACAAGTTAATCATGTCCTTGTATTTTTTTTTAACTTTCAACTGACGGCTGGAACTTTGACATTAAAAAATTTTGGTTTAAAGCAAATACATATCTAAGGCGTTTGGGAGAAACACGTTGACTCCAAAATTATTATTTTCTGTTGAAATGAGTTTTAGAAAGAATTTTCATCATTTTTCAATTTAATCTGTCAACTGAATTTATGATACTTTTTGTTTTTAATGTTATTGGGTTTGGAATCAAGTTTTCAAAACGAATAGATGGCGTGAATTTGAAAACAAAACTGGAAATTCGTGTTAAAGTTTATACCATCAAAATGAATTTTTAGGCTCGTTGCTTGGCTCAGTTAGTAAGACACATTGACTCGATAAGAATTATGAGAAAAAGTCTCGTAACCCTGATATATTTTATTCGAAATATACGATAAATTATCTCGATATCTAAGTAACAAAAATTTTTATGATAAAATGAAGTTTTAACGAACCAGTCACAGTTTTTTCTTTTTCCTGGGACAATTTGTAGATGTGTTCTTCCCAATTAAGATGTTCGTGTGCAACGACATCCAGACAAGCGAGAAGTGAATCTTTGCTGTTTTTCAAAGCTCGAAGTACGTGAATCATAGTATTGCCCATTGAGTCATAAACATTGAAAGGTTCGAGTAATCCTTTAATTTGTGAAGTAAGTCGAAATGGCATAAGTTCAGGAACAGATTGATCGATTCCACCGCCAAAAGCGGAGGCAAAATCGATACCTAAACAGCGTCCGCATTCGATGGCTATGAGTGTGTTGTCAGGATGACGATCACCTATTCCTAAAATCCATTGTACTATAGACATGGTTGCATAAGTTGTGATGAAATTACGTCTTATGGACATGAAGCTTTCCATGCACGTGCTCAAACGTACGAAAGTTCTACGCAACGTATCAACTTCAGTTTTGTTTATAATTTCTTCCATTTTGTCGATAACATTATTGTTGTTGTATTTAAGAAGTGCCTCTTTGTATTGAATCGAGGAAGCTTTGCCTGGTGCAGCTTTTTTAATCCATTCCTCATAAATCTCAATTTGCTTGTGTTGACGTTTTTCATCATCATTCGTTGAGAAATTAATGTATTCTCTGAGCGTTTTTGTACCATCGATCCATTCTATCAGACCCAAAACTCCCGAGAGTGGAAACACTTGATAAGTATCAATAATCAATCGTCGATGGGAACAGGCAACGTCTGATTTAAGTTTGTCATTCATAACGTCAAATATCTGTTCCACTCTCTGATCCAAACGCAAATCTTCACCAAATTTAACCAAAAAACGGTAGCTCTTACCATCCGTTGCTAGAATCGTTATTCTTATGGGTTTTCGAATCGATTGCATAACTTTTACAGTCGATTCGACTTTAACGATTTTAGCGTGATATCGAGGTGTTGGCTTTTTGTTTTTTTTGTATTGTCCAGGCACTTCGATCTCACGACCCACATAATCCTCCAACCAAGGACTGTAGAATTTTAATTCGGTTTTTTCAGCACGATTTCTCATCCTTCCGTACACATGTTTTAACAATGAATTTATTTGTGTCGCAATTTCATCCACTGGTAGCTCCATCATCGCTTCGATGCCTGCTTTAAACGAGGTCACGAGACCTCCGAGTGCGTCGCCGTACAATGACGAGGTTTTATCATTCAAATCATCCGGATATAATTTGCTCATCAATCTCTCAAAAGCTTTGCTCTTGTCGATTATTAAATTCTTCAAAAATTCACGCAGATAATGTTCCACGTAATTTTTAGGTGGAACGACGTATTCTAAAGCTTGTAAAAATTGATTGAATTCACGTTTGTCGGCTAGAAAATTTTCAAGCTCAGCGAGGAAAGAATTTTCGGTTATTTTGGGACTCGTATCTAACACCAAACGTAACGAGTACACCATTGCGTTTGGATATGTTTCAATCATTCTTTTTACAATTGGTATTACGACCGGTCCAATTCTTGTACTCAGATGCGATAAAATTTGTGTTTGCCAAATGAGAAAACGCCAGGTTTCTACGTTGGTAGATTCGTCGATGAATATTCCTTGGATTTCGTTGCTCGATAGAATTCTCTCTTTCAACAAACATGGAAAATAATATGTTGCTTCTTCGGAACCACAGCTCATCGCTCGCAAAGTCGAACGCACAAATTCTCGCGATAATTCAATATCGCAATTACCCGATGATATACTTTCGTAACAATATTTCGAAAGATGCAAATGACAATCGGCCATTTGTGGTGCTAAGTTGCAACATTTTAATAAATTTGTGAAACAGTAATAGTTCAACGTATCTCCAACATTGTCGAAATCTATTCTTTCGGTAAATATGTCCTGCACGATTTTTGTACGAGATGCTAAATTTTCAAACAAATCAGGCTTATCGTTGGCCAGTTTAACAAGCGACATTGACACTTCGCTCAATACTTTTCTTATTGCAATCTGTCCTTGGACATTCAACGAATCGCTGTCTAAAATTTCATGAATTTTAGTCCAGGCCGAAGAATAATGTTTTGAAATGTCAGAACTCTTGCTGCTTTTTTGTGCCTGTAAAAATTTGTATCTTACAGCACCAAGTTCGTATTCGTTTAAGAATCTTGAATGGCAATACGCAAGTCGTTCATCGACGCGTAAGAGATACTTTTTCGTCAAATGTTCGTTTTTCTGACACAACGAACAATCTATTAGTTTCAGCATTTGTTGAGTTATCGATGAATGAATATCCTTAACGAGATCTGTGGTTTCTTGGCTTTCATTATCTCCAATAACTTTTATAAGATTATCAGAAAAGTATGATCTGTAAGAAATATCAATTTGCCAAGGAAGCAAATCATCTTGTATCGAAGGCATTCGATTTTTCCATTGTCTCGTTAATTTACGAGTGCTGTCAGGAAGCTCGGAACTATCAAGAGTTCGAAGGTATTTATCGATGTCGTAAATTCCACGTAGTTTTCCAACAGCTTCGAGTCTTAGTGGCACAGCCAAAGGACTAACTCGTAACCACATTTGTCGAATTTTTTCCCAACTTCCGTTCACAAAATCGTGACATCTTTCTGGTGTTTTGCTGCTGATTATAATCGCAGTCTCCTCTCCATAATTTTCTTTCAAACTTTGATAAGTCGTCGGATCGTTCAAAAACGTTTGCATAGCCAATATAAATTGTTCGTTGCCACGTCCTTCCAAAATTCTTTGGGTACATGTTCGGAAAACCCAAGGTTCGATCCATCGTGACTCGTTGGTATCAGGTAACAAAAGATTACTGAAATTTCCATTTATTCTCGTTTCAATATCACGCTCGAGATGTTTCCATTGTCCCAAACGACTCAAACACTCAAAAGTACCCTGGAGACAATGCTGTTTTGTTTGTTCACCAATTTCTGATTCGAAGGCTTTGCGATAGAATTTTTCAGCCGTAGCCCAATCGTTAGAAGCTCTTGCAAGCGAGGCACAGTGTAAATCTTCGGTAAAAATGTCACCTCGGAAAATACCAAGGACTATATCAAGCTCGTTCATTGATTCGTACAGTCCAGCTAACTCGATCCATTGCTCTTTCGTTTCATCATTATCTTCAGAATTTATTATGCGAGCTCTTTTCGCTGGAGGTTCCGAGGTCTCGGCTTCAGGAATTAAACTTTGTTCCACCAAAATGGCACCTTGAGCATGAAGACGATCGTTTTTCGCGACTTTAGCTATTATCGACCAAGGACATTTGAGTCCACGAGCATCGAACAATATCTCCAGAATGGTGGCAACGACGCCACCATTTTCTCGTTCATCTGCCAAGATTCTTGTGAATCTTTCGGAAACGTCAGTTTTGTATGTCTCAATATCATCTGCATTTGTTCTCTGTTCAATCAACGAACGTGACAGAGTTACCAAAAGATTTTTACACACGTGTGGATCTCTCTTGGCAAGTTCTTGCAAAGGTCCCAAAATAGTTGAATGGCTTATTTCGACATCTGGAAAATCGCCTATTCGATATTTTCGATAAAGCTTTACACGACCACGTTGTCTCGCTAAATTTTCTCGTCTATACTCCATTTCTAATGTTCTTCTCGATTCTTCGCGCTTTTTCATTTCTACCGTTATGTCCAACCATTCGGCAAGGAATCTTCGGGAAATTTTGTTCTGCGATAACGGTGGAACTTTCGGTACAGCGAAAATTCCATTGTCCGATTCATTACCATTCAAACTTTCATTCGTTGGAGCTACGCTCAAATACGTTGTTTCAAATTGTGGCGCGTCTGTTGCACGCAATACATTATTTTCTTGGCTGTCTTGATCGTTCCAAGTAAAAGTTCCTGCCGCATAACCGTACTGAGCAAATTTTTGATTCAATTGACTCGCTAACGACGGCGCATAAAGTGGTATCTTCGATCCGTAATTTCTCGATTTCCATGATACCGATATCTCGTGATCGTTGTACGTACAATTGTGCAAAGGTTCGAACATTTTTTTATCACAGTTTATTGATTTTCGAGTAAACTCTAGAAGCATCAGTGTTATTATTTGTAGAAAATTTCTTTCGACACCAGAACTATAAGTATCCAAAATATCCAAAAATCTTTCGGACGATTTATCGCGTAGATTCACTACATCAGACCAAAAAGCAAACGATGCTTTTTGTATGTCTTCTGACGGATCTAAGAGACCGGAAAGCAAAACTTTTTTGCTGACATTAATCATCGTCTCTTTGTTTTCATTATCGGAAGTGATTTCTTCGGAAGTATATTTTTTGTAAACTTTGACAAATACCTCGTGACACAATTGACGATATTCGAGAACCTCGTGATTCGAGTAAGAAGCCACAAGTTTAACGAGACTCGATATTTCCCGTGATTCCAAAATATCCACGAGTTGATGAACGATTCGTAAACATATTTGTTCACAGGCCAATACTTTGTTCTCTAGGAAAGTGTTGAATCGCATGAATGTCAATTCTTTGACGATCTCTTCTTTGCTGATATTTGGTACGATGAGAGAAAATATTTCAAGACATTTGGCGATATTGGTTGGTTCGACACGCAATTGTACGGAGGAAACAAATTGAAAAAAATCGTTGGTCAGATTGTTGCAAGCTTTGCACAACGAATGGATACATTTTATGAGTCTATCGGGTTTGGATATTTGCATTGTGCGAAAAACGCTCGAAACAGTTTCAATGATTTGAGTCTTTCGTGTCTCGTATTGTTCGGATGTTGTTGTATATTTGAGAATTAGTCCCGCTGCTTCGTAAGATTGTAGGACTGTTACTTCCTCGTTCTTCCAATCGGACAAACACTGCACAACGAAATCCCAAACGTCATTTCTATTGACGATCTTATCGAACATTTTATTCGTTAGAAAAATGAGTATGAACTTCAGAGCTGTACGATCGTCGCGTGTAATACGATCTTTTAGACTCTCGGGCACTACGAGACAATCGTGCCATGCATCAACGATCAATTCTATTAAACTCAAATTATATTTAACGATATATCTCGTTGGTGCTGCAGTGCTTTTTTCCATGAGATAAGCAAACATCAGTTTTGCTAAATTTCGCTCTACTTCGGTATTGGGAAGCGATATTTCACGCCAATCAACGAGCATTATAAGCGCATCGGTAATGAGATAATTCAGAGAATCATTTTCTTTGAGACATTTGTAAATCGTGTTTGTAACAGGCTCGAGAAAATATTTTGCGTAAGGACGAAATATCGATTGAGTGTTTAGAACAACTTTGAGCAAAAATAAACGAACGTTCGCTTGCTCCGACCACATTGAAGCCCGAAATTGTGACATCCATTTTGGCAAATTAATCTCATCGTTATTGCTACATATGTTTTCGTGCATATGTTTCAAAAGGCCACAAATAAGTGGCATGCATTCGTGCTCGTTTAAATCATCGATCTCCAATGTCAATGACATTGTTTCATTTTTTTTTGAATCTATATTTTTTCGTGGTATTAAATTAACTGAATTGAGATCGTAAGCGGATATATTTTCGTTTAGAGTCGATGTGGCAAGATCGTAACTTTTGATGTACGAGTAATGATCGTCGCTCGTTCTCTCACCGCTTGAAGTTTTTTTTATGTTTACCAATTTTTCACGTTCCTTAGGATACTTTTTAGACGTTTGTCGCAAATCGTATTTTCTATTAACGTCGATTATATTCTCCCAGATTAATTGTTTTTTTTCACGATTTTCACCAAACACCGCGAGATAAAATCTCTCGTCTCTCGTTGTACTTACAATCGTAATGCAACATTTGTAAGCCGCGCAATGCACGAGACGAACGATTTCTTTATCGTCACCTTCGATCGCAATCAATTGTCTCACCGGTAATGTACTGCGAAATATTTTACGTGACAATTTTTCATCTTTCACACTTTCCGATCCATGAGTATCGATCGTCAACGAATTATTCGTCGAATCTATATGATCTCTCGACAAATTTGCAAACATTATTTCCATCAGATTGTACGAGGCTATTTTTGATACGAATAATTTGTTTCTGTCGTTAATATTCAACGTTGCTTTTTCCATTATCGTTGAATATATATCACGGATATTTAGCTCGAAAAATTGCTTTATTGATTCTTGTGCGCATTGATTCAACGAGGGCAATAAAAAGTATCGCAAAACGTCGAGTCTCTCGTTTGTGTTTGTAGACGTCATAAAACGTTTGTAAATGAGTTGAAGCGATTTTAAAACGTTACAAATATCCAAAGCGTCGTAATAAAGTTTTAAATATCCAATTATTTTGTCGTCCTCGCAAAAAACTTCACCAGCTCCAGATGAAAAATTTATAATGGCGTCAAGGACAATCGTTGATCTTGTTATTGGTAAAAGTTTCAAAATTATTTGAAAATAATTGATCGTTTCTGTCGTTGCACGTTTTTTATCAATCTTCTCTTCAGGATTTATAAACTTTCGCTCGTTTTTGAGATTTCCAAGTACGGCTGTGAGCTCTGGACTGTCGTCTAATGTTTCATCCGCCAAACAAATAAGAAAATCTTCCAATAATCGAATCTTGTATTTGAAACTTTGGCAAGATACGAGCTCACTCAACAGCCAACGATACAAATCGCATTCACGATCGATCAATTGATTTTTTCCTAATCTCACGACTATCGCATATATATTTAAAAATATATTTTTTCGATAATCAATGTTGTTTACCGATCTTTCGAACACGCTGAATTTTTCAATTATCGTTTTTACACATTTTTCCATTATTTCTTTGTTATTGTTTTTGTTACGTTGCAAATGGAGCACGATCGCTTCGATCATTCTTAGCACGTTGTCGGGATTGAGTTTAATCGTGTTCTCTAATAAATTCAACGTTGTTTCTGGCTCTTTGAGAAAACCATGCACGATGGCGATTTTAAAGAAACCGAAAAAATGTTCACCGTGCGTTACAATCGTCATGTCGGAACGGTGAAGTTTACTCGTGTTTGTAACTAGTTCGACGATTGTTTTCATCGTATCAATGTCGTAATCGATCAACAACAATTCCATGAGATTTTGTAAATAAATTTTCGTCTCTGATTTCGGATAGAAACACACAGATTTTTCAAACTCTTCGTTTTTCAACAAATTAAACATTTTAATGATTTTTTTACTCGCGTCTGACGTTAAATCTTCACAATTGTTACACATTTTAAGAATTCCACATTTTTCTAAAAGTATAACACCTTTTAAGCTGTTTTCGTTGATCCATACTTTGCTGTCCATCATGTCATCGAAATTGAATAATTTTTTAGTTAATTTTTCAATCTCTTTCGCAAATATTTTTGTCATACGAGTCATCAGGTCCGGGGATAGAATTTTTACCGATTTGACGATGAGTGATTCCAGTTTTGACGGTAGTTGCTCGGTGAGCTGTAAATTGCTCGAATCGAAGCCCAATTTTTGAGGTTTTGTCAGACAATTAACTACCAGAGAGAAATAATTATCATCAAAAATTTCGTCTGGAATGAAACTCGAATTTGTGGCTTTTACTTCGAGGATTACGAGAATGAAATCGAAGAGAGCTAAGATCGTTTCGCATCTTCGAGTCTTTGAATGTACGAAATCGCGCAGATTGCTCGTTGCTTTGTTTTCAACGATCAGAGCATCTATTATCGATAAACTTTCCAACACGAAATCTTGAATCCGATGAAATATGATCATTTTTTGAGGATTTACATCCGTGAATAGAATCTCAGGATCAATCAAATTATCTCGAATAAGCCAAATGTACAAATCCAACGTACGTTGAAATATCATTAATCCTTGGCTCGTTGCAGTGTTGAAATTAGAGCTCGAGTGATCGATCAAAATTCTATTTAAACCGGTGATTTCATGAGTTTCAAGATATTTTGAAACGATGGCTTTTGGCGAATTAGCTTGTTCGACTGTTGGCGATAGGGTGACAAATATGTTGATACATTTTCTTCGACAATTACGATCGAGAGAAGTGCACTGTTGAAAAATCCATTTGAGAGTATCGATCATAGTGACACCTTCGAAACCGGACGGTTGTTGTCGTCGTAAATCAGTTTTATTGAAAATTGTTGATTTTTCAATAAAAACTCTTTGTACGTGTTTGAGAGAATCGTCAATTCTGACGTCGTCACAGCCGTCGAGACTCTTGACAAAAGCGTGAAAAATCAGGAGCCAAAAAGTATTGACAATCTCGTCTTTTTCGCGAAGAATTCGATAAAGATGATTGAAAGCGATCGCAGCTGCGACTCGTTTTCGCATCGATGGGTCCAGACCAAACTCGACGATTCTACGCACAACGAGCTCGATGTTCTTAGGACATTGGGCTAGTCTCTTGTCCGAAGATTGCTTGATCGACCAATGAACAAATTCAGCAAGATAAACAGCCGATGCATCGCGCAACGAAGAATTTGTCTCGTCGCTGAGTCCCTCGAAAATAGAATCGACGAAGTGTATCGTGGTGAGAGAATCGAGCATAAAACTCGACGTTAGCCAGTGTGTAAGTTGTAACATCAAAGGATGATAAAGTTGTATTATAACGTCGTCAGAATCGCAACCTAGTCGCAAAAGTGCTGGGCAGAGAGTTTCGTAAATTGATGCAAATCGATCTTTGTCGTATGACAAAAGAGGCACCGTTTTTCCAAGCATGAATGCAACTATTGTGTGGAGTACTTCACCAGCTGCGATTCGAGTTCTTCGATCACCGGAGCTCTGGGCTAATTCGATGATTCTTGGCAGCATTGAATCCAAATTAACATCGATATCCGCGTCAGGAAATGGCATTGGATATTTTAACAAATCTTTTTTGCTCCACGTTGCTCCAGTTTTTAAAGATCTTGAATGTATGAATTCCGACATAGTTTCGTTGTCCAAAGCACCGAAGAACAGTAAAATTCTCTTTTGAAATATTTGCACTGTTTTCTCGTCGTCGACCAGAGTCACAAGGTTTTTTGCGTCTTTTCCTCCTCTTCTTCGTCTCGTTTCCTCGATATCGTGAACCAAACGCTCCGAAGACTCTTCGCTCTGAAGAAACATCGCGAGACAAGGCACGATTTGAGAAATGAAATTTTTTGGACATTCCGCACCGAGGTACTCGTACCAACGCTCCAAAGCCGTTAATGCTGCTGTTGCGATCTCGTAATTTGTTAGTCCGAGATTCAAAGATATTCGAAATGCTGGCACAGCACGATCCACTATACGGGGAACAAATGTCTCGGGAATATTAAGAACGAGCTGCAAACAAGAGATTTGTAACTCTTGAGGATAATGCGGCAGAGCGTCCATTGCGTTCCATAAATATTGTAATATTAAATTGAACGTCTCGTTGGTAGAGAAATCGCTCGATTCGTCCTGATGAAAAACTCCGGATGATGCTAGCGTCGCGTTAACGAGCTTATAAAAACCTGATATGAGTGGATTTTTGTACGAATTTTTAATCAACTCGTAAATAAATTTTTCAAGCATATTTGACCACAAGTGATGTTCGATACTCGGCAATATATCCACGTAAAGATCGACTAAATTAAGAAATATACGAAAATCTGTTTTGTTTGACGGTACTTGCGACATTTCTTCATCGTCGAAAACACTTTCCTTACTTTTCGCTGATATGTTTAGGTTCAACGTGCTTATTAGACGAATACACGTCGTCACTATCTCATCAACCACCATTTGCAATGCTGCTCCTCGCGTCTCACTGTTTTCTGTGGCGAATGTGTAATTTTCTGGATTTAAAAGACCTCGCCAAAGAGGAACGTAATCCTTATACGTTATCAGATTTTCTGTTGTCACACTCATGTCACGCTTAACATCCGCGTCGATCAACAACATGTGCGAACAACTCCAAACGATACCATCGTACACTGCAAAGTCAAAAAGTTATTATCCCTTTTGCATGTATAACAGGGTCTGATAGACCCGGATATTTTTTTTTTTTTTTTTTTAGCAAAAAGTTCGGAGCTAGCCATTGATTTTCTTTTTTACTCAACAAACAATCGAATCGAAGGGTTAAACTGCAGTTATTAATGAGAAAAAAATGATCCATCATTCAGAAATTCAGTTGAACTCTAAGAAGTGATGGAACATGAGGTTATTCAAGTTTTCTCACGAAATTTGAAAGATTCAATACGAATCACCATCGTTTTCAATTTTTTTAAGCAAAATAGATGAGAATATTTAAATTAATGAGTTAGAGGTTGAAAAAATTGAGATAAATTTAGTTTCAAAACATACGTATATTCGTGATGAAATCCTGATAAAAAATTTCCTTGGTGTATCGAACGTTGATGATTGTTCTGTTGAGAGAAGATGTTGCGTATCGTTGATCGTCGACCGATAATTCGGGAAAACGTTTAATCATGAGAGAGCACAGAGTCATGAGGGCTCTCATTTGATCGATTGAAACATTCTCCAAATATCTGATTATTCTGGAAAGGGCCTCTTGATAATCAGCCAGTTCCTCGAACCGAGTGTCCTCGTCATTCTCGCTAGGAACAGAGAACAGCACGTTATAAAAATGAGAAAAGTTTTAAAAATTTTGAAGAAAAAATATAAATATATATTTGAGTCCATTGCAATGTGAATGATTAGCAAATATTTACAACAACAATGTTACATCGTTACAACGTTTGATTAAAAATATCTGAAAAAAAAGAGTCAATCTGAAAAACATTTAAAAGAAATATGAAAAAAAATTAGATTTTCCATCCGATGTGGAAATTTCAAAATTCACCAGTAATTGAAAAATTAGAATAAGAGAAAATACCAATTGCCGATTTGAAAATAGTTCGAAAACAACAAAAAAATAAGCGGTGTTTGCAGTATCAATTTATAATAGGAAAAAGCATCTGTAAATTTTATTAAACATCCTTAAATTTTCGAGCATAATAATTGTTCTCGCCCAATTCCTCCTCTGGGTCCGTTGCAAGGGAGTTTCATGTTATGACGAGATATCTCTACAAGTTGAATTTTCAATCTGCTCGATTACTCGTTAAAAGCTAAACAGGGTTTATATAAAAAACTTTTACATGAAAATGTAAATATTTTATAAAGATATTTATTACCAAGAGTAGAGAGGAATTGAACGCTGGAAGATGAGTGAAAACATTTCTTGAACTCCTGCTGAGGCCAAATACTGTTTACACGGTTCAATAATCTGACTGAATCCGTAAACAACGAGTCGTAGTACGTTGGAAGGCACAGCATTGTGTGCAAGACTTTTGAGGAACGACTCGTGTAAATTCTGTAAGAAAATAACATAAATCGATTGGTTATAAAATGTAAATAGAAAACTTGAAGGAAAAAAAATGGAAACAACAGAAAATAGGACGTACGAGAAAAACTTTTTTGTCTTGTGCTGAAGATTTTCGTCCAAGAACGCTGCCCATGGTTCTGTAGTAATTTCTTAAAGCCTCTATCGCAGCATCCCCGTACAGTTCTTTGTTGATAAAATTTTTCAAAGTCATGTGCCAAAACTCATAGTCTGCGTAAACGTGCTCATCGAACAGGGACAAATGTATCGACAACAATTTAATCACTTCGAGCATCAGACTTTTATTGTTATGGTTTTCTTTCGAGTTACAAAGATTTTTCAATAGTCTGTACAGCGAGGAAGCTGCTGTAGATCCAGAATCATCAACGCTCGGTGGAAAATTTCTCAACATGTTATTCAGCGATTCGATGTACGACGAGAAACATTGGACAGACTTCTTCGCTTCATACTGCGACATATTTAAAAATAATTTTTTTCCTTATAATTTCGATTTGAAGAATTTAGGCAACGGGTTTTTTACCATTTCTGTGAAATCAGCTAACAGCTGACGAAGTATTGTTTTTCCAGAACGTCCGAAAGCTTCAGTCTGTGGAAAGTACAACGATATAACCGACAACATCTGAAGAATCAGTCGTCGTTCTGGAAAATAATGAAACATCATGGTCACGATTTCCATTTAAAATGATCATTAAACTTAAACTTTTATTGGCATTTTTTCAATATTTCCGCTCTTCAGCAAACATTCATTTAAAAGCATTAAAAGGGAGTAATGAAAGGATTTGTTTATTTTTTTTTTTTTTCGAAATATCCCTTGACACATAAAGTTTGTTCAGTGGATAAAATATATAGATATATGAGGAAAAACCAAAGCTGTTGATTTTTTTGCCAATTTCTTTATCATCAGCAGTTCTGAAGTCTTTCGGTTGTTCAATCTCCTTCATGAACATTCGAAGACATATCTTCCGAACAAAGGCTGGAAATGACGGATTAGAGCAAATATAGAAATTAAGAAAATAGCTAGTTTGTTTACCTTGTATGGAATATAGATGCAATTTTTTCACACATTCATTGACGATAGGATTAAAATCCAAATCTAGTGATTTGAAGACTAGAATAAATTCAATGAATGTCTTGACAGCTGTGTTCTTTAAAAACCATGACGATTTTATGATGAGAGCTAGCTTAAGAACGACCTGAAAAAAAAAAACACGATTTTTTTGTTGAAATGAATTTGATTTTTTTCAATGCGGCAAAATGATATTCTTACCATAGTTGGTTTTATGTACGGTTTGTAATCATCCGCACATTTGTTCATTATGGGAACCAAAAGTATGAACGTTTGGTTCATCACTGCCTCCAATTCTTTCGTTATAAGCGGTTGTTCCAGAGCATCCATGAGAAAGGACAATAATCCTTTTCTCTCATTGAAGAGTATACTCAAAATTACTCCTAATAAAGAAAAACACAAATAACGTGAAATTGATTATAGTATTGTTTATAAGATATACAGAGCAAAAGTGAAGATGACATTGAAGTTTGCAAACTACAAATAAATTTGGGACTTTGTAGTGAGGACAAAAAAATCAGTTGCGTTGCAATGTCATGAATTTCAATGTTACCGCTACTTTCCACTATGACTCTGTATTAGGATAACTATTTGAAAGGATAAAAATTTTACAGGGAAAATAAAAAAATGTCAAAAAACCTTTTTCGCTAGCAGGAACATTTTTGAAGTACTGATGACATTCCTTCAAAATCGCAGTCATTTCTGACCAAGAAGATGTCACTCGCTTGGTTTCGAAAATGTCCATAAATTTCTTGATCGAATCCATCGTAAATTTTTATTTGCAATAAATTGCGACACTTTCAAAACCAGATATACAATAATGAACGTTAAAAATACGAAATACCGACGATTGTGTATTCAATTATTTTTATATTATTATAGGTTACGTTGACATCGAAAAATTTACTGGTTGATTACAATACTAATCATTATTCAACCGTATATTTGTCGGAGGATCCATAGGATTATTTAATTGCGATCATTGCTACATTGTTGTAGGCTTTATTGTATTGTTGTTTGCGTTATTGAATTGTTTACACTCTATGACGCTATGTTCATCACAAGTAAAATGCCGCGTTCAAGCTACAGATACGAACACCTAATCAGCTGACGTTTCTTTTCTGTCGCTCTCATTTGTTTCTCGGTGGCGGGAAGCTGTACTATAGTCTAAGATAATTCTTGAACAATATTTCGCTTTATTTACACATTAATGACATTCGGTAATTACAAAATGATGAAAAAATGAGTGATGCTTGGCTTCTCAATGTACTAATGTTAAAAACATGGACAACAGTTACCTATACCGGCAAACTTTTTCTTTTACGTACAAGTTTAATACCAATTCTCCCCTTTGAAGCATAATGAGCATATAATAAATGGAATGACAAATTTTATAGTAGCCGAGCTTGAGCAGTTAGATCCAGACATAAAATCCAATGGATAATAAGATCAGTCTATAAAAAGAACGTCATCAAAATTTACTAAACGAAATACCCCATCTCATAATTAATTCTAATTCAAATTTGCCCAAAAATAAATTTATAACAATCGAATTAACAGGTAAATAGAGTCGTTTTCAGTTGAATTTCACGTTTCTTATTTTGTGACGTTGAATTCGAAAGAAAAGGCATTGAAAAAATTATAAATACGTACATTTTTGTACGTTTGTGCAATATTTCCAAATCTATCATGAAATTTAATAAGACCACCTTAACGTTGTTGTTTTATATAAAATTTTAATGAATGTTTTATTTATTATTATTTATTATATATTCTTTTTATACTAATATTTAATTTTATATGAGGATTTAATGAGAAAGAAGAATAATTCATTAAGTCCATAGTCTACAGCCTAAAAGTTCATCGACCTAATAATAAATTGCGTAATATAAATGAAATACCTTATTCTGTCGATCTTCTGGCTTATTGATCCACTTCAGTCATTGATTGTATGTTTGTAGACAAATAGTATGTTCGATAATTGACGTCATTTTTAATTTCATAGGTCGAAAAGGTGCAAAGTTTTAAAGTTTTCATTATCCTCTTGTATTCTCGTATACCACTTGAATAAACAGATAAATCATCAACATTTTCCGGCTCAAAATCCTTGAGTTTTTCTTAGACTGACATAATGCCCCCGTGTCCCCCTAAATGGACGGAAAAAATAGCATATCCATACAACTGCAAACTTTTCGATCAATGTTATAATGGTAGAGGCAGGGTCGTCTCATGCGGCCCTTGGCAATCATTTAACGTAGCAAAATCTGATTGCGATGCAGACGCGGCCGTTCCAGAATGCGAGGACGGTGAGTTTTCTAGAATTTTCCAAATTATTAAAATACTCACATCTACATATACAAAGCATAAAAGTACACTTTTCTGATATAAAATTTCACAATATTTACCTTATAAATAACTTTAGATCTTTTCCAATTTATTGAATAGGTGGATTTATGACTATTTTCGTTCGGCCAAAAAATTTCCAATCCAAAATAGACTTGGATCATGTCTATCATTATCTCAACAAATCATTTTGGGAATTCATAAAAAAGTAATAAAAAAATATATACACAAAAAAAAAAACATTTTTACATAGACTTAAACTTGCCAACCCACACTCAGGAGAGTAATATACCATAACCGCTACGATACAATGCACATTTTGGAATTGCAATATTGTTATGCATACTTTTTAATTTTTATTACTTTTCAAAACTATTATAATTATGTCATAAATCATGATATTACAATATCGTCGTTGTGATATTATTTGAAGCCAAGATATTCACGATTATAATGAATTAAAATAAAACGATGTATGCATATGGAATTTTCGAGTCGTGTGAAGCCACATTTTATTTTACTTATACCGGTCGCTTCATTTTCGAGGCATTAACCCGTCGGACCAGTTTTTCGAAAATCCCAATTTTTGCATTTATTTCCATCTTGATTATCATTATAATCCCACAAAACATGCACATTTGTCAAACGAAAATAATGACATTTTTGTAAATTGCTAGATATCAAAATTTCATTATTTTTTAACGGTGGTGAATTGAATAGCGTAGAAAAATGATATTCTACGCTTTTCCAAAATTATTATTCATAGAATACTTCCGTTGCACATCCTTCGATTACAATTCGAAAGACATTACAAATGCGTGCTTAAAGTTCTTCGTAAATTCAGGTCTGAACTATAATAAATTTTATTCCATAAATATTATGATTTTTTTCATTTCTTAAAAATGTATGCTTACGATCTCTTCTACATTAAACATAATCAAAGAAAAATAGCAATTACAATACAATACAAACAAACAAAAACCATAGCAAATGGTGATTAACAATTTGCGAGCTGTGCCTTAAAAAATAACGAGTTAGTTAACTGTTAACTCAACTGTTTCTCATCGAAGTTTCTTGAGCAAGAGCACCACTGTATGATGAGCCAAAAAACAGCCTTTTTCGGATTTTTTACATCATCTAAATTATTGTTATTTTTTAAATATTTTCCATTATTTCTGCGTATACTCTTGCGGGTTTTTACGACTCCATCTCCCACTTAAACCCCACTCCACTGTTTCTGTTCCTATCAGAAACTCAGAAAAACTGCCTTTCGCTCACGATGCATGGCTAAACGGTCACCCAACCAAGTACTGATCTCACTCGAGGGTACTTAACTTTGTGATCGCCGGAGCCATACACCGAGCGCGCACGTGTGGCTGTCGGAACGTCATGTAAATTATGTGTTCGGTATTTACGAAAAAAGTTTCTTATCAAGCATTCATCAAACGTATTTCGGGTTTATTTTTATTTTTAACAGCGAGAACTATGTTGAAAGGGTTAAAAAACTTTGTTCTCTCTATTCTTCCGATTAATTATATTGATATTTAATCGAAATAACATTTGTATTGGATTTGCACAGCTGAATTTCGCGTCATTGCAAATTGCTAACATCTGACAGTTAGGTATAAAAAGCCAAATTCAACAGTTCGTGGATCAGTAACAATCTACATTTTCTCCAACCCACAACGGGCGTCTATCACGTAAGTATTTATTTCGATATTTCATCTAAATTTATAATTTATTGGATAAAATATGACCAAACAAGAGAGACTGATGGATCCTTAAAACTCGACATCCAGGGGTTAAAAATCGAAATTATTTTTCACTGAGGATGAAATGTAATTGAATGCGAACAAAACTCGTTTTATTGAGTTCACCATTTTTTTAAATTCACCATTATGAACGAGAATTTATAATTTGGGACTGATTGCGAAAAATATAATTGTTTCAAGAATAAAGGCGTTAATATATTCGACTCAGGGTTACGTGTCTGTCTTCAGAACATGTAATTTCTAGAATTAGAAACTAAAGTTGTAACGAAACATCTGTGAAGCGTTATTTAATAAAAATGTATTGAATATTGATTTTCCAAACACACAATAGAACGATTTCGATGTTTGTTACGTAAGAAAAAGAAGATTTTGTCTACTTTTCCCATTTACAAAAATTAAGATTAAAACAAATTATCCAACTGTATGTTATATGCCACATGTTTCGATTTCACAGGAAATAATCCAACATACAAGAACTACAAAATGATGTTTGCAAAAAATATTAGTATAGCTGGATTATTGATTGTTGGTTACGTTGCTGCAAATGCTATCGGCGTAAGTGCTAATTATTTATACTATTAGAAAAAATGAAGCTCACTATCTCACATTATTTTTCCATGTTTATTGTATCTTTTCGTCATGCTGTACAAACAACTGATTATGACAATGAATGAGAATAAAAAAAATTAACTAAAAGACTCATTCAAGCGATGTTTACTCAAAAAAGATAAACAAATCTATATTTAAATATGTATTAACTATTTAACATATTAATAATGAAAATAATAATATTCAAATTTTGATATATCTTAATAAATATAATTTTCTTTTTTCAACAAGTTTGACACAATGCCTGAGTGTACTTTCGATAAGGTAGGAAAAATAGCATATCCGCCCAACTGCAAGCTATACGTTGAATGTTCATATGGATATGGATGGTTATGGTCATGTCCCCATGGTAGGGTATTTAATCCAGCAATATCAGATTGCGATGATAACAAGGCTGTCCCAGATTGCGAAGATGGTGAGTTTCCTGAACTTTTGCAAATACTGTTAAGGTTCATATCATATTCACATGAACAAACACCTGAACTATTATTATTTTTTATGAACAGGAGGATTTATAAACTTTAGCGGAAGGGAAAATAAACATCTCATTCACACGTAGACTTTTGAGTCACGTCATTACCATCAGAAAGTATATAAATAAATAAACAAACGCTATAAGATACAAATAAATGATCTTGATGAAATTCAAATTTGATGCAAAATCGTACTTTTTTTTATCATCCTAACAATCCCACTCAAATTTTATACTCCTTGAAAAATACAGTCAGATGTCGCTAACCAAAAATCTGTTTTATTTTTCATTTTAAATGTAATTTGGAATGAAAATTTACTTCGGATATAAAATAACACTTCGAAAATCGCATCGTTTCCCAACGAATTAGGCGTAAAAAATAAATGCGGACAATTTTTTTGTATTTTTGATACGATATCCATTCAATCGCCATTTCAAACCGAAAATTAGATAAAATGGATCACTTTTGTGCACGATATCAAAAAAGTCGTTCACTAGGTTATTATGTATCATATTTTAGGCGTCTATCGTGAAAATGCTATAATTATTCAATTGTAAAGCGTTAGAATTAATTTAAATATCCACAACTGGAATTGGTTTGCACAGGTGACTTGGAATTGTGATATTAATCTAATTTATCATCACTAGCGTCTGATGACAGGTATAAAAAGTCGAATTTCAAATCCTACAACTCATTGTACATCCAGAATTCTTCTGTCTAACACGTAAGAACATTTTTCGAAATTTCATCTGTATTTTTTTTCTCCTGACTTCTTCTCTTAAGTGGCAATGCGAGCACGTTCTGAAGGCACTTCCTCACCTTTGATGTAATGATTTATAAAGGCCGGTAGGGTCGAAACCACTCGAGATCGCAGTAAAATCAGTTGAAAAAAAATACCAATTTCCATTGGGCTTTTTCAGGCTTTTGAGATGGTCTGAAGTCAGAAAATTACAAAAATTATCAAAATGTATAAATGTGGTTACGACCTTATCGCTGAAAATTGATAATGGTTCAAAAATAAAGTTTTAAATAACGCACGTTCTTTTGTTTATTCAAATGAATTGATGATTCGGGTTGATGCGATAGTGAAGTTTCTGATGAGTAAAATGCATTTTTCAATGATAAAAATGGTATCAAGATAAATGATCAACTTTTACGTAACATGCCGTATGTTTCAGCACAGTGAGAAGCATTTAATCTGAAACTACAAAATGCCAAGTGCGACAAAAAAAAGTATCGCTGGATTATTGATGCTTGGTTACCTTGTAATGAATTCTGTCGGCGTAAGTGTGAATTTTTTTTTTTTTACTACTAGACAAAATACAAGCGGATTATCAGAATTTTTTTAAATATTCATCGTAGTTTTTCTGTTTTTTAATATAATCAATCGAGAAAGTTAAAAAAAAAAAATAATACAAATATTCATTTCAACAATACTCACATAGATAAATAATATAACAATAAATCATAAATATCTACCTACATGATTGTGCAATAATTATTACTATTTCTAATACATTTTATTTAATATCTAACTTTTCATTTATCTTAATAAATATAATATGTTTTTGCTATTAGAATTTCGACACAGTTCCCTTGTGTCCCTGTAGTTGGACTGGAAACATAGAATATCCGCCCAACTGCCGGCTATACGTTCATTGTTCAGATGGTGAACCTACGGTTTTATCATGTCATGGTTTCGAGGTATTTAATCCAGCGAAGTCGGAATGCGATTCGCAGGAAGCTGTCCCAGGTTGCGAGGACGGTGAGCTTTCTGAAGTTTTGTAAATGATTCAAATGTCCATTTCGATACATACAAAGCGTTAAAAATACTGTACTAATATGAAATTTCACAGAATTATTGTTCACAACAATAAACTTCCATAATTTTTTTTATTTTATCAACAGGCGGTTTTCTAAGCGTTTCAGAAGAAAGAGAACGACCGATTCGGAGGTAGACTCAGGTCACCCGAACATGCAGAATTAAGCAAAAAACATGCAAAAAATAAAGCGATGTTGATGGAATTTAATTTCGATACTCTTACTTATTTTTTAACCTTGTACAATTTACTACTCATTATGATTGTGTTAAATAACGTCTAATTATTTCATTTAAAAAAATATACAAGCCTATCCAATTTTCGCCGCTAATTTTTGTAAATTAGATCCTTTTTAGCGAAAAAATCAAAGTTATGATTTCATATGTCAAGATTCATATTTTATCATGTCTATTTGTTTGGTCCATACTTCGATTTTTGGTCCAGAATTTATAAGGTTCCGTGCATGAGATTAACTTTCGCGAATCTATGATGTAAATTGTGAATAAATAAAATTTCGAAATTTTCAATAACTTCTTATTAGTTCCCTGGTGGAATCGGCTGGCCAAGCATGACCGACATAGTGATCGAGATCGTCAAACCCAAATTTAATTTGGTCTTTATCTTATTGAAATAAGCGACCCACGGAGATCAACAGACGGTCGACTCCCACTTTAACTTTCCTGACCGACTCCACGGTCAGGAAACTGCGGTAAAACCCATTTTTTATGACCATAAAATGAGTTCAAAACCGATAACTATCGCAGTTTCAACGATTGGATGTTGCCTATCAAATCGGGAGCTTTTTGCAAGAAAAAATTTAGCCTTTAAGCAAATAAAGCCGAGAACATTTCTGTTTTTTCGTTGAATGTAAATCGCATATTTCAACAGAATTTCTTTCATTTAAAGAACAATTAAGTTAATTCCTCTGTTATAAACTTTATCGTAATAAAATAAAAGAGAGAAACACCGGTACCACGACTCGTTCGCTCGCTCGCTCGTCCAGCCACCCCTAGAGCGAAGTTACAAAATAATACTGTGTGTTTGTTCTTGGGACACATTTCTTTCGAAAAATCCTAATTCACGTACATGATGAACTTTTCGCATTTCCCTTCGTCACCAGTTGAATTTGTATCTTGGTCTCCAGACCATATAATTTCAGTTCAAAAGAAAAAGACACTGTGCGATCGTTTTACGGTCCTGTAGGGTCGCTTATATCAAGAAAGAGATCGAACTTTGAATTTGGTCTGAAAACCGTGGTGTTAGAAAATTCTTTAAGGTCGCCGGATACGTCAGGGTTGTTGAACACTTGTCGGAAAAACGTTGACGTCTTCCGTATTCGATTTTATCTGATATTTTTTATTGTTGAGCTATTTCTCATATTGTATTCACAAAAACCTATTGCGTCACTTGGAATTTCTATAGAAATTAAAATAACTTTTGTACTTTGTTTGCACAGATGAATTTAATCTTGAATCCGTTATCGCTATAACGATTGAAGGCGTCGGGTAATCGGTATAAATTCCCGAAAACAAACTCTTAGGATTCATTATTGAGAATTCTAAAGTTTTATTAACGGTTTGAAGACGTTTTTATTTACCAGGCAAGTACGTGAGATGCTTTAAAAATGCTTCTACTAAATCAGTGAGTTGTAAAGAACATTTTATTTATCAACCGAGATTCTTTATAACAACAACAACAAAAATTAATAATTCTTTAATAATATCTTTGCCGAATCTAAACTCTTTCGAATTTCTATCTGTTCAACCAACAACAAAATTTCTGAAATATTTTACCCAATGATGAAAAATGAGTTTTGAAAAAATTTTGGATTGGATTAACTAAAAATTTTCACTTAAAAAAATTAAAAAGTTTTTTCTATTGATGAAACAGGTATCAAGACAATTTATTAAACTTTATCTAACGTGCAATATGTTTTGATTCAGGAGCAAGCATTTAATCTGTAATGCAAGACTACGAAACGACATTTTCAACGAAAATGTTTTTGGCTGTATTATTAGCTCTTGGTTACCTCACAATGAATATAGCCGGTGTAAGTGCAAATTGATTTTACAACTCCAAAAATTGAAACAAATTATCACTTCAGATAGCAATTAAAATCAAACGAGTCATGAGAAAGAAGTCTTTGCAATATCTCTCTGATGTTTACGCTGTTTCGTGACATTATTTCAAAATCTCCATCGTATATTTGAGTAAACTGCAGCTAATCGAATGTGTCGATGAAAAATCATATAAATATTCATTAAAAAAATACTCGCGTTGATAAAATGAAGAAGAACCAATAAATTATTATGCACTAAGTCTTATTACAGGATTGATGCTGTGTAGTTCATCTGCGTATTGTCGACGTTTCGCACACGTTGCAGTTTGCATCGTCAGACCTATGATCTCCGATACTGAAGCTCCTTGGTCTCAAGTTGTCCTTATATACACATGATCATTGTTCCGGATGACTGCATCAGCCAATCAGAGTTATTGGTTGATCAGCTGATGATCAATTAAAAACTCTCCTAGCAAACTTTAACGTTTGCGGAACGTCTCGGCAATGCACTCTGATAAACGTCACGGCATCCATTCGGAAGCCTTTTTAATAGGAATTTATGCAACAACAATGGTCATGAAAAAGCCTCTGATCTGAAATGAATTTTCATTATTTATACCTCTATTAATAAATATATATTAATTATCACAACGCACTAATTACATAAATTAAAATATACAGCTTTGTTTATATCTTGTGTAAATTTTTTTTTTGCTATTGCAAGTTTGACTTAATCCCGCGATGTCCCCCTTATCTTCATGGGAAACTTGTTTATCCGTCCAACTGTATGCTTTACGTTCAATGTTCAAATGGTGAAACGAAGGTTAAATCATGTCCAAGTTGGCAGGTATTTAATGAAGCAACATCCCTTTGCGATTGGGCGGAAAACGTTCCACATTGCCACGATGGTAAGTTTCTTTGATTTTTGTAAATGATTTTTGTTGTTGTTTATAGTTATACGAAGGTAAAATTGATGGGAAAATCTGTTCAAATGGGATGTCACGACATCCACATTAACTGTAAGTTTTTTTGTTTTCCAATTGGACAAATAGGCGGATTTCTACCCAAACCATTATCGTGAAGAATCCACTTGCAATTCGACTTGAGCCTTTTATTGTCACCACCTGAACACGTACATATGGAAACACTATGAAACGAAAATAAAGTATATTGAAAAATTACAATTTGATGCAAGATCGAATTTATTCATCGGCCATCATGAAACACCTCAAATTTTTGAATCTCCGACCATTTCTCACTGGATAATACAGTAATGCGTTGTCTGGTTTTGTGAAACGCTGCAAGATGGCGCTACGAGCATGAAAATTGTGGTGATCCACAGCTTCTAAATTTCGCTGCTCCGCGATTGTACTATTTCTTGACCACGGTCGCTTGAGCAAGTATTTCGATATATAACAATAAAATTAGTGTAAACAAATTATCAGACTGCCTATTCTTTTAAAATATAGATAGCGTATGAAGTGAGAGATCGAACAGTGCATCGCTTTCAAATGAATCGGACATTAAAATAGGCTGCATAGAATTTTGGCTTTTGAAAAAATCAACTAAAATTGAAGTGACTTTAAAATACATTAAAAAACCTATAATTCATTCCTACATTTCGTAACTTTTGTGATTTTTTTTTTACCATATCAATAAATCACTTAATTAAAGTACTTTCCATACTCATTCCATACAATAAACCGCAAAAAAGCTCAATCAGTATAACTAGCTTTCAAATTAACATTTCATTCAATCGATTCCTATCCATATTTATTAAAATATATCCAGTACTGGTTCGTCTACAAAGGATTTTAAAGCAGTCCAAAATAAACCGAATAGAAAAACAGAAAATTTCAGATGGAATAAGTTTTGATAAAACTGTCCAAATGAATCAATCGATCGATCAATTAACGTTGCAAAAAATACCCTGTGCCTTTTTTTTAAATAATTTTTACAGACTTCTAAGGGAATCAAAAATATGAAAAATCTTACTGCAGATTTTATTCGGCGAGGCTTGATATTTAAACTTTTAATTCTCTCGAAATATGAAAGATGTCCGAAAAAAACGTGGATCTTTTTAGAAATTATGTTTGTCTCAATCACGCAACAAACAGATCACCGTAAAAATCCTCTACGGATTGTACGAAAGACAGTTTAATTCGATTTGAAATAAGGCGCTCAAATGGTATGAATTCCGAGTGCAGAGAGTCGGCGGACGACTGTTCGAGTTCCGCGGTAACTCGAAGGTTGGAGGAAGCGGCGGAGGGGACAGGAGTATAGAATCGTGTTGCGCGCGCACTCTGTTGGACCTCAAAGAGAGCGCGCGTCGCTTGTAAATGGTTATATTTCTTGGTAAAAGAAGTCGTTCGGGAGGTAGTGGAGGAGCTCGAACAGTTTGGAGTATAGCGGGAAGCAGCTAGTACCGGCTTTGCCAGTGATCGTGACTAAACGATCCACGAGCGCTGTACGATTAATCCGCAACGATTTCTATTTCTATTTTTCTTTCGTTTTTTCTTTAAACAAATTTGTTTTTTACGTGATTCAATAACAGTCTGCGTTTCACTGCTTATCGTTGTGTCATTTCGTATTTTCTCGTGACTTTTTAGCGCACTATCATTATTATCACTTGGTAGGCCACATACCGCGTTGTTGGAGAACGGAGTTACGAGAGATAAGCAAGCGTCACTACTATCCGGAGAACGGCATTGGTTACTCCGTTACGAGTTCGTGTAACACACAGACCTAAAATACGAAACTTGTCATTGGAATTACGTTTTTTTTTTACCGCGTCGACCAGTGATCAACGAATTCCATTTTAAATTCAATCTATTTAAGCTGTTTTTTTTTTTAATAGCACGTTAAAAAGATTTTTAATAATTAAAATACTCCTGAAATTATAAGGAAATCATTGTTTAACAATCAGATGTGTAAAGTGCACGAAAAAACAAGGATTCAAAGATGAGTTCGGTGCGCTGAATAAAATTGATGCTGAGAGGAGACGAGATAAGGAATAATCGTTTAAAAATATAAATATTTATTGTGTCTGTGAGAAAAGTGCTTGACGATTTCCCTTTTTTTGATTCCCTTTCGTCCGGACCAGACGAAAGAGGCTTTTTATTTTATTTTTCACTGTGTTGTACATTTTTTTCGTACTTTCGAAATTTATAACGAAAAATACAATAAAATATATATAACAACATGTATTCGGACGGTCACGAGGTAGACGGCAGTTGGGTACTGCGCGTCTACGTCACCGATCTTCAGGTCGAGAGAAGCCTTCGGGTCAAAGGAGAATTGCATATTGGAGGTGTAATGCTTCGGCTAGTCGAAGATCTCGGTAAGTTCATTCTTATTTTTCTATTGATTTATTCACAAATGCAGAATTTATCAGAGTTACTCAAATCGGTAGATTTATTAAATTAATTATAGCATCGCCAATAGAAATAAAAAAACAAGTTTCATTTATTTTTATTTCAACCAATCTAAGATGATTATTAAATTTCTCGCATAATTTAAATACGAATTTGAAAAATAACTTCACAAGATCGTGGAATATTTTGATTATAAGTTCAAGGATTAATTATTCCAACAATTCATTTATTTATTCGTTTGTTTCAAATTCGTTATTTTTATGCAATATAATACGTTTTCGAAAATTTGTCGAACGTATGTAAACAAGTAAAAATTATTGAGCAACGAGACTTTTGAAAACTGCTTGAAAGAGTGAAAATATTGGAGCAAGAAAAAAAACTAAAACTCATTATAACGTATTCATAAAAAAAAAAAAAAAAAAAAAATACGTGACTCATAAAAAACAATGAACGATTCGTTGATTTAGATTTTGACACGTGCGTAACATTCAATAAAAATTAAATTACTTTTAAGATAGAAGTGATGTGGAGTTAAAAGGCGCAAAAGTACAGCGAAAATGCTGCGGGTATATGTATAGGAGCAACAAGTTGTGGGTTTCGTGTGTCGTTGTAGAGCTCGATAAACGTGGAGATGCTGTGTTCTTGCTGTTGCCCTGGCACTGCAGTGCACAGGCTTGCTCGAAGCTCGCAAGAGAGTGGAAAAACTGGATGGTCCGAACTAGTTTCGCCATTGCGATGAGAACATTGAGAAGGTGGCGGTGGTGTTGCCTGGGGGGCCTTATTTATATGCTAAGGATATATAAATATTTTAGAAAACAAGAAGTTTCTTACATTTGTCATTGACGTATGGCATACATGTACATAACGACAGAATAAATTCGTCACTCCCAAGATATGGTAAAAAACAAAACAACCATTGAAGAAAAAAATATGATTTTATATGCAGTTTATTTTCCAAATTTATTCTACGCTTTTTTTCTTCATTTTTCGGTCTTGAAACGATTTTTTTTTTTGTAAATTTTGTACTTGGATTGTTTATAAGAAATTTGAAAAACTTTGATGATTTCTCGTTGGTGCAATGTCGAAGAACAATGTAACTGATGTTGGAAAAAAAAAATGGTGGTGTTTCAACCATTTTAGGGTTCATGTTCATATACATTTATTGTTTATATCGTTGTGGAACATCATGGAATTCCATTTTCTTCGTAATTAAAAGTACAACGATGTATAGATACATATATGTATATATATAAACACATGTGAGCAAACCGTAGTTAAGTTTTTTCTTGAACACACCCGGTAGATTCTCGAGTTAAATGGACGAGAGAAGTTCTCGCAACGGTCATAATAGAGTACACAATCCAGTGCTGCATGCCCAACATCTTACGAATATATCTCACCAATATATAACTCTCTTTATGTAACGATCATTTTGTTGGTAAATTTTCGTCATTAATTGGCAAATTTTAATCGTACTGACAATCTGATTTTGATGAATATGCACAAATATTTGACGAATACGTGCAACAAAATTATTTTTTAAAATTCACTAAATTTTTTACATCTCAACAATATTTTTCGCTGTTTAAATATCGATGAAATGACAAGAAATTTAGCGGATTTTATGGAAAAAATTTCAATGCGATAAATACATTTTTATTCATTTGACAGAAAAATTTGTGTATTTATTTATTTACTTTTTATCTAATTTGAAATCCAATTTTTCAGTATTTTTTTTCGTACAACACAAAAAACACTGCAATTATTAGTCTCAGGTGTAAATTTGTATTAAAAAAATTTACATGAAACTGTAAATGTATATGTTTTCACGAAGTGAAAATCCACGGTTTTCATCATCAACAGAGTCCACGGTCTACGAAAGTTTATTTTTGCTCGACGCCCCTTTTTCCTCCCGGATTTTCGAGTGAGAAATACAGAGCTTACTGTGTACGCACACGAGCACAAGAGACTCGTTTCCTCTCGACGTCCAATGGTTTGGAGAAATACAGATATATATATATATTTATACGTATGCATGTATATATTTTTTGGTGCGAAACGAGCCACGGGGTGCCTAAGAAGCCCCAGGAATCTTGTCCCTTCATCCCTCGTTTCATTCCAACAAGATACCAGAAGCTTCTCCTCCGCCTTTGTCACATTCTCAGCCTCTTCTCTTTCGCTCCCTCTTGCCTGATTATTTCTGCAGCACTTCTTAAATTTTCTTAAGACAAAACTCGTGAATCACTAATGATTAGTCTACGTGCAGACTGTGATTTTTTACTCGTCCCTTGCTCCAATTAAAAAACTTGCTGAGCCAACTCCAACCGAATCTCATTTCGTTTCATAATTTCTTATTTATTCTTTCTCGAATAAATATAATAATAACAATAAAATTAAGACATTGATATAATTGATAACGAGAAATTATTCACTTTTTGTTTGTGAAATATCGTTAACGTAAACTCATTTTTAGTTACATTGAAAATCAAAAACAATTTGCCAATATAATGTTGAGAAGAAAAATACGAAATTCCAGTATTCTCATCAGCATCCTTTTCCACGATTGTTGACCTTCGTCTCGAAGTTCTATGGTATTTTTATCTATTTTTCTTACGTCACTGTTCCTGTCTCTCGGACTCTCTTGCGTTATCTTTTTTCTATTAATTTTTGTTGTACATCTCGGAATAACGTATTTCTGCATCTCGTAGCTAAGCTTTGTGTTCAACATATGGATGTAATAGTGAGCTCGCCAATGTGTAAGTGGTTGGACGTAGTAAAGTCTTCGCCCACGGCCAACCATTTTCTCCCATTGTATAAATATTGCTATGTATAATGTGTATATATGTAGATATAAACATATATATGTGTGCAAGCAAGTCTCAAGTAGAGAACAAACATTCGCGCACTGCCCACTTGGTGGAAACTTCAAATCCGTTGTCTGAGAGCCTCAAGAAACTTGTTTGAAGGTTCGAGACTTGATTCTAAATTCTATATATTATAAATTTAGTTGATTTTACAATTATAGAAGAAATATCAAAACTTTTAGTCGATACTTAAATTATTTGAAACCATTTAAAAAATCTCAGTGATGCAATCTCGGGATAAAATATCATATTTCCAATTGATTTATTCGTACTTCGCTGCATTCAATACAACAATGTCATTGGATTGTAGTAGAAGATTTATTAAAGATTAAATAGTACCGGTGTGTAATAATTCAAAATAATTTGAAGCTCGAAGTTGAGGAGAAAAAAGAAATGAAACGAGGAATAAAAATTCCGATGGGATCCTCTGAAAATCCTTACACTTGCTTCCAAGCACGTACCAGCAATCCCGTGTGTGCTGCTAAACGAGTTTCGGAAGAGCAGAAAAAACAAGTCCCAAAGATACTCCCGGGTCCTACGGAGAATACATATTTTTTATTTTTCTATGGGAAAGACGAAAAAAAATCCCACACATATGGATGGAATTTTTCGCTTCATTATTTCAATATTTCTTAATGTTTTTTTTTTCCTATATTTATAGTTTCCTATACTGTTTTGTTTTTCTTTTCTTCAAATTGCCCAAACAAATATTGTCGGTTCACCAGGAAATACACTGAGCAAAAAGAATACAAAAATGATTTCAAATGCTCACAACTTTCTTTCATTTCTTCCATTTGTTCATTTATGCACTTTTTGCAATGTTTTATTTCATGCTTCACTGCAGTGATTACCGTATTGATAAAATACACTATTTATGTACACTAACCATGTACATATATATATTTATATATATTGTCAATGAGGCACACTCTAACCGGAAACAATGGCGTGAGCGAAAAGTAGAGAGAGACCAGAATGAGGATACGATAAAGTATCGACCGGACGTAAGCCAAGCCTCTCTCGCAAATGAAACATTTGAGATCAATATAAATGCATTATCATCCCGAATTACCGGATATAATGTATATATATTCACTGTATGATAATCGCAAATGTGCAGAAGTTTTGCAATATCGCCACGAGCAGCCCTCAAATAAAAATAAATATATACACAAATTTATATACTATTCTTTTTGATTTAAAGTTCTGTATATAAAATATGACAAAAGGTGATTATTTCTCGGAAGTTAAACTTTATATTAAATATTTTTCCCGAAATTTCATATGTTTTCCACATTCTTATAAGAAATAACAACTGACACTGTTCAATTATTGTGCAAGTTAAATTCAAATTTTTGATAATTAAACGGAGAGTCAAATTTTTTAATTACATGCAGAATCGATAATAGTTTTATAATTGAGTGATAGTTTCATTTAGTCAGATGCTCGTGGAATATAAAATCGTATGGTATGGAGCAGAGGGCGTATACATAGTTTTATGTTACTGACCCAATAAACTCGATGTCCATGTCCCTTCGCTTATTACCTTTCGATAAATACACACATACACAGACTAATAGCGGAGTTAAACAGCTTTTAAAACCCGAACGCTTTCGAATGTCAAAAGTCTACAATATTATACTTTCTTGTGTTGGAAGAAGAAAAATACTAACGTTTCGCAATGCCCCAAAAATATACGACAAAGTAAAAAAGTCTTTCGTTGTTTCTCTCATTAGCATCATCGGCCGGCTAAAGTTTCATTATTTATATTTCATCTTCACGCTCAGCGATGAATCATCGAGAGTGACATGTATCGTCGGACAGCCTGACGAGTAGCAGTTGATAACATTTTTTTTTTTTACTATTCTGGTCAATTATAAATGGACTATTGGATTAGAAAGATGATGCCCAACGGTTCTGAATGTAGGATAAACAATACGAACCGATGACATGCACTGTACAGGAGGCCCACCGTAAATGGATATAAAAAAAATGTTAATTGTGTGCACAGACGTGCTGAATCAAGAGTTCGTGATTGGAGCTTGGTCGTTTATGACTTTATACTCTGCTTGGGGATGATTAATTAAGTGACGAGACAGCGTGAGTCAACTTAAGTCATTATTTTTGCTTCACAAAGAAACATAAGCAACAAAATATCCAAGTATAAATTTATTATTTGTTCTTGGGTACAAAAGAAAGTTAATGAGAAAAAATAACAGAGTAACCATTTGATCATATAGCTATTAACACTCGTGTCCAAGAATTTCTCTTGTCTGTTATACGCCAATGGTTTGCCAATAAGGAAAATGTTTGGATGCAACAATACACTATCTTATGGAGTCTAAAAAGCCATTTTGTATAGGTAATGACATTTGTAGGAATGCGCAAATCGCATACAATTGCCATGTTTCCGAAGACTCCAAACACGTGTATGTCTCTTTCGTCGTGCTATCACACACACGCCAGTTTGCCCCCTTACCCTCTCGTACAAAGTATGGAACAGGGACGAGCTCCTTCACTGTAGTATCGAACCGAGAGGATCCTGAATCTTGAGAGGAAGAGAGAGAGAGAGAGAGAAGGAAAAGAGAAAGAAAAGAGAGAAAGAGAGGAGAATATGCAACAACGAGACTAAGACGAAAAATACTGTTCCGTTCTGTCTCTCTCTCTTTCTATCTTTCTCCCATCTTCTCTTTCTCTCTTTTGGTCCAATGTACCGTACGTCAGCAACTTGATGACAAGACTGCATTCTTGTTACGTTGCTTCCGTGAAAAGCATACATCTCTCTCTCTCTCTCTCCCTCTCTCTCGTTCTCTGACACTCGCAATCTTTCTCTTTTTCCTGCTCTTCTGTTCATTGCTATCATAATTCGAAGACTTTTCTAATGATACATTATTCCAAGTATGCAAATTACATGTCCAAGACCGATTGTGCCCTCGTAATAAAATAACCTCAATCATTCAGCTCTACGCTCTTACTCTCATTCCTAAAATAATTATACAGTTATTATAATGATGATTCAACGAAACACCTTTCTCCAGAGTTACGTAAATCAATGAAATATTGGACAGTTTTATCGAATTATTTCATGTTATCTTCACTTACATACGATCTTTACTATTATGGGCTTTTTCCTAAAAAATGGAGCAAAGTTTATATAGTTTTTAAAATTACTTCTCCACCAAATACAGTCAAACAAACGTACGTGATTCGTAAAAAAAAAAAAAAGGAAAAAATCTATCCTCCCACGACAAAATGAATGAGACTATTTATTAGAATCGAGTAGAAGATAAAAATATATATAACAAATTCGATTAAATATAATTTAAAAATCTTTATCGGCGACATCCAATTGTAAATAACGAATTCAAAATCTAGGCTATCATTTCTTGGCGCAGAAATAATGAGTGTTTAAGAGTAAAAAGATATTTAACATGCGAATGTTTCTGTGGGATGTTTTGTTGCTCAGAAATTGAAAATCTGTATCTACCTGGAATTATGTAATCTCAGAGAGGATTTCCTCTCAGGGCTCTGACAGGTGTAGAACATTTATGTATATACAGTCGTTCCTCACGACCGGAATAGTAAAAGGTGCTCTTTTGCGCTGAGGGACAAGGTGCACAAAGCGGGCCTGCAAAGTGTGGTCTCGCTCGAGAGAAGCTATAAAGTACGTGGGCGATTTAGTGCATACTATGTAGCTATTACTTACTTTAACAGCGATATATATATATATGGCCAATGCAATGTACTCAAGAACGAGTGAGTGTCCGTTTCGACAAAATGTACAGTCTAGTCTTGAATACCTTAAGTGTCAACTCAACACTCAGAAAATGCAGAAATATAATAGAACGACTATACTGATAATTAAATAAATCATAAATAGACATGTCATTATGTCAAGCAAATCGATAATTTATATATGAATTTGACTCTATTTATCATTTTTTCAGTCGTAACAAAGTTTCATTATTAACTGAATGGAAATCCGTCAGTAATTCGATGTTATAATCATAAATTCTTAAAAGCATAATTCACGAATATTTGTTTACAATTGTAAACTAGTTTTTATTACGAATAATATCATTTTTTCAATGTTATCCTTAACCTGCAATGATTATCGAATGAATTAATGAATTTATAAAAAGTTTACCATGTTCTGATAGTGTTTTTCACTGTTCAGATTGATTTCAAAAGACTTTGGTTATATTTTTTTGGGATTTGTTATTTAATAATAAGTACAATTAAAATTGAGTGTCAACCCAAACCCAAACAAAAAAATGTTTGTTTCCGGTCTTTTTTTAAAGTAGATCCGTTCCAAGTCCTTGGAACGAGGATCGTGAAAACGATCTTGCAAACGTGAAAAATCTCGACTCTCAGTATATGCATGTATATATTAACCCAACTTGACTCGAATTATACACTCGGCTTACCAACGCCTCGAATTACTGTACAGACTGTAATTTTATCTCGAGAGGCCCAAGTATGCTTCTCCACTTCAATGTGTTTGTATTTATTCAGGTACACATATAGACACATACACAAGCAAATAAAATCCATGCATAAAAATGTGTGGTCACATATATATACGAGTATTCAGCAACAGATCGAGAACCAGGCCCGAGTTTACGATGCCGGCCTTGTCTCGCAAGAAATCCTTGAGAAAACTTCATGTTGGATTTTTTGATCGATGCTTTTATCGATTTATTTTCAAAATCACGAAAATTGGTTTATTTTAAAGAAAATAAACACCAAAAGTTTCTTTAGAATGTGCTCCTGAGAACAGCATGAAAACTCGAAACATCAAACTCAAAATATACCATGAGTTTAAGAAAGTCTTTGAATAATAACGAAAATATCATTGAATCAGTGAAAGTTTGTTTCAATTAATCCAAATGTAATTATGAAGTTAAATTACTCAGATTCTGCCATTTATCTATAAATTTTACTACTCGGAATAATGTTTGTGGTTTTAAAAGACTCATGTAACGTGAGAAAAAATAGCATCGATAATGAACCAATTTTGACGATTAGTCATCCGCTGTTAGTGGGATGGTTTATACGATTAGACGAGATTAAATTAAATTATAGGAGTTAATCTTAGCACTGTGTGTGCCTGGCTGCCCAAGATCTCTTTTCCCCTTCCCTAAGAGCGATCTTACCGTGTGTTCTCGGTCTGTGTTTGATTTCTCTTCGTACAAGAAGGCAAGGTCGCACTTACGGTACTCCGCGATCCAGAGACGGGGCCGTTGCGCCTCTTTTGCCCAAGCTTCTCTTTATAATACCAAAGAGAAAGATATATGTCTGTGTATGTATAAGAATAAGAGAGAGAGAGAGAACGAGACAGCTGCAACGAGATCTTTGCTGAAGCGGATCGCCTGGAAATACCTCTGTGCGGTCCAGCAGATTTCTACCTCTTTCTCTTTTTCTCATATCATTGCTCTTTCGTACTCACGTTTGTGTCGCGAGAACTCGCGAATACCGGGTCACGTATCCGAGATCCTCTTTTATCGGTCTGAACTCCATTTACTCTTTATCTCATTTTATCTGCCTCAGGAGACAGAACCAATTTCTCAAAGATCCTTACGATTATAAGATTTACTTCGAGGTACAGTCTTTTTTCGTTATTTCATACTATTCCGACATTTATACGTACATATATTTTAGCAAAAGATTTTCACTTATTTAAACTTCTCAAGATTATATAAATTTGATAGGAAATTATACAATTTTATTTCAATTTGTACAGAAATTCTCAGAGCTTTATATTCATGGGCTTACTAATTAAAAATTGTTTATATATCTCTCTTACCTATCGAGCGAAATTTTGCGATGAATGGTTTTCTTCGAAATTGAGTCAGACAGGAATTTCTCGTGGTCGTAAAATGCTGAGATCGCATGCGAAGTCCTTCAAGATGCGAAGCCAAAGGACGAATATTTTTGCTTCTAAAAAGTTTAAAATATCCTGCAGCTATGGTGCATCAAATGACCGCGAGGGTGCGTGCGAAGAGAAACGATTTGTGAGGTACATCCGAGGCTCCTGAGAAAAATGGACCTCGGAGATGGGCAGGTCGCACGTGAACCATCATGGACCATTGAGCAGAGAAAAAATCACGGATTATCATGATAAATTTAACCGTAGGCCAGAAAAGGATCCTACAAAGTTTATGGCATGTCTGCGTATCGAAAATAACGTTCACGCAAATCTTCCTAAACTATAATCTTATTCGTCGGTACCTTCGGGCCGCAAAACGCACAAATCTTTTTCCAAGTTATGCTGTTACGATATTCAACTAACCCTACCCTCATACCCATAACTATATTTATGTCTGCATATCGATTTCCAAGTCCAATTGTATATACTTTTCTTCCCATTCGTACCTTCAGGTCATTCACTTGTGAGTAGATGGATGAATATACGCTCGAACATTGACAGACTTTGATATTTCATTCGATAATATAATATCATTCATTTTTCATTGTTTCTCATTATTATTGTCCTGTCAGAACGAATTCTATAATTGTTGTCATATTTTCAAGCTTTTGGGGTCACCTATTAATCCGAAAAATAATGACTGGATGGATATAATACAACTATAATATGAAACTTTTTATCAATCGATTTAGTGCAAACCATAATTTGCATAATAGTTGAGCGTGATATGTAAATTTTATTGGATGAATATTTATTTTCTATGACACGTTGTTGTTTTTTAAAAATTTGACATTTTCCTTGTAATTTAATTTAGATTTATAGATATTTAGATTCGTTCAACAAAAATAATTCATCGTATCGATATCCTGCTGTAACGACTTTCTGCAAAGTCTTTCGTGCAGTTTTTTAAACAGTGACTCATGGAAGAGTTTGGTTTCTTGCTGAGTTGGTGTGTGAGACCCACGTGTATTAAATGCTGTGTGTTAAAAAAAAGAATTTGCGTGTGTATGGAAAGTTCGCATTGATGCACTCACAACAGTCTCAAGTTACATGGATAGCCGTCGAATTCTCTGCACGCGTGCACTCCCGGTGTGCAGAGTTCTGGATAACTTATATGTCAAGGATTCCTCACGGTGAAGTTGACCGAGGGGTTTAACTGACCGGATCGAATGGGTCACTTTCATCGCGTTGGTGACATCACACACGTGAGTCAAGGACAAGGATTTTTTTCATTTTCAATCTAACAACATCAACCGAGACACATTTTTTCTTTCACTTTCAAGTCGTCTAGATAATTCATAAATTTTCCAATGACTCAAATGTATGAAAAAAAAGTCAATTATTCCATATTCACAATTATCAAGGAAACAAATGAAATCGTAAGACTTTTCTAGTCATTTTAACGTATTGAGCAAATGTTCAATGATTATTTGAGTGGAATTTCTCATCTGGACCGTTTTTTTTTCTGTAATGAAAAAAAACGGTCGCCGTCTTTATTGTGCTGGTGAAATTGTCTCGAAATAAGAGATCGACCGTTTTCGACGCCATTAGGCCTCGAGTACGGGAGCAAAAACTGTTTCATGATGAGGGACCTCATTACGATTTGGGAAGGGTGCGCCCGTATATTTTCGGGTCTCCCGTCGCTCGGTCATTTCGCACAAAAAAACTTCTACTAAGCGAGATTAAAAATGAAAAGAAAAAAAAATACGACGAATGCGAGAGATCGTCAATTAGAGGCGAAAAAATACGGTGATATAAACGAAGCCCCGACATATTTGCAACGCGAATTTGTCTTTCTTCGTGCTATACAATCATATATACATTAAAATATAAATTTGTATATAACGAAGTGTGACTCATCGCTATATATAATCGCCAACTGTTGATTCACTTATTTGAGGTACATATTTCTGGCAACTGCATCACGTAAAACATTATTCTTATTTTGTGTTGGATAAACTTTATCGGCTTGGGATTGTTTTCAAGTTGTTTTTTTTTCTCGATGGCGAGACACGTCTCTTATTTATAGATTTTATAAAGAATTTTGTTTTTCGTTTTTTTTTTTTTTTTTTCAACGTGTTTCTCTTCCGGTATATTATGAACGATATTTTGATAAGAAACATTCAACGTTACGTTGATGTTCGTGGTGAAGGGCGTCGACGCATGAATGGAACTGATATCGATAGTGTAGTGAATTCTACTATCGCTTTATATATTTATATAAATATATATTTATATACTCACACATGTATACAAAAGTACGTATTAATGTACTATCTGTAATATTAAAACGCACACAAGACGATAAGAACTTTTATCTGGATCGATAAAAAGTTCTTTTCACGCATCAAAATAATTGATAAGTTTTTTATTATATCCAGCCACTTTCAATGTTTGATAAGAAGTGGTTGAAACACAGGCATTTTTGCGGAATGATAAATTTATAAATACGTTTATACCATATAGAAGATCGTCGGAATGTAATTTCGGAATACTTGACCCACTTTTTTTTTAAAAGGTTGTACATTTTTCGTCACTCTGCGTTATACAGTGACTTTTTATTTTACTGCGTTTTATTCTACATGGTAACATTTTCAAAATACTTTCAAGTCCAAGTTTCTTTAACGCTGCTTTTTGTTTTGGCGAATTTTTTCACTTGAATTTTCTACGCATTAAGTTATTCACATGGAAATTGACGGATTGGAAATCAGCTAAGAATTTTCATCGAAATACATTAGGAATTGAATTCTTGGTATGAGCATTTTTTTAATAACCAGGAAAAATGGTTTAATTAATAAGAATCATTGAAATTTATTTCGTATTTTGACATTTGACGATGACGTCACCACATCGTCGCGACGTTGAAGACGAAAACGATGAGATTAACAGCCCAATGACGAGTACGAAAGAGAGTGAGAAGAGAACGAACGAGAGTGAAAAGTTTCGCCGAAACCTTGACGCAGTGACTTCATTACGTGGTTAAAGAGCGTCAAGGACGAGAACCGTACATGGCCTCATCTCGGTTCATCTACGTTATATATTTATCACATAATTTATTAACATGCATGTATAAAAATGTTAAAAACGTAAGATTTATCAAAAATTATGCTATTTTTTTCATCACGTTTTTTTAATTCGTTATTATTATAATTATCTGTCCGGAGATAGCGATTACTGTCTGGCGAAGTTCCAAAAATGATTGAGATGAATCTTGTGTTTAGTTTCGGATTTGAGTGTCATAAAAATTTGGTAATTTACTTGTTTTTTAGCAAATTTTGATGACTGTTTTTCAAGAAAGAGCTTTTGAGGCACAATGACCGTAGCAAATGATCTAATGAGGTTACGCTTGATTACCAGAGAGCTCTACGAGTTCATTAGTCTCGACGCGATAATCATTGTTCGCAAATGAACATCGGGAGGTCATGGTATGTCGAGAAACGATTTTGTCAATGTCAATTTTATAATGCGAGCATGTTATATGGAAATAATTTGCAAGTAATTATTAAAATCGATAATTTATTTGGAATAGATAAAAAAAATTATGATTTTTTTGACTCATGTGGATTTTCCCAGGATCGTGGATTTTATCGAAATTTTTAAATATGACGTGAATTTACCTCGGAAGACAAAGTTTACTTCTTTTGATTTTTTATGACGCACCTTCGTTTGTCTTTTTCAATGAAAAATCTCTGTTTACTGACCGCAGGCATAATGTTACTGCGCTTTCATGAATTTCATGATGAACACATTTGAAAATATAGGCTCACTGCTTTTTACAATTTTTTCGATGAAGAATTTATGTTTGTAGAAGAACGAAAGGCAATAATTATTACTTTATTTATTTTTAAAAATGTATAATTTGAAGAAACGCTTTACTGATTATTACCACAAAAAAAAAAAAAAAAAAAAATAGAAAACTCATGCAGAAGCAATGACGGAGGAAATCCATACGTAGCATCGAAGAATATCCAAAAATATCCAACGTCTCGGGCACCTGATTTAAACCGAGTGTTTGCTCCACGCAGACTTCGTTTTAAGTTTGTTAGTCCGTCATTAAACACTGTATATTTTCACAATCCACCGAGGGTTAAAATTGAATCCGCGATTCTCTATCTCGCTCTTTATCTCTTGACGAAGAGAGAGAGAGTAAAGAATATTTTTTTCGTAAGTTCTTTGCTCCGGAGATTTTAGTGATTGAGTAAACATCAAATTCTTAATCAACTTTTTAGAAGACCGCATGGGAAATTTCAGGATTCTTTTTCTTAGCAATTAAATTGTATTTGGGCGCAAAAAGATGTCTGAACATCGCGGACTTTCTTTTCAGTGAATCAATATTGTTTTGTATCATTAATTTTATTTTATTTTCATTCTGACTTAATGCTTCTCATTTGCGGCCATTAGTCCGCCCATAATTTAACATGACCGAGCAACCTTTCAGAGCGAAGTTCCTCTACCTTGTTCGATGATGTGCAACGAGACGAAATGCAAGATCACTTCTCTCTGGTCTATTAACGACGTTCTAGAAGTGATTCTGTGCCAGGAGGCTCACAAAATGGGCCTCACAATCTCGACGCTCATCGCATTTTCCATTCAACCGTATATCCCTTTTGTCCCGTAGGATTTTACGACAGGTAGATGAAAGTAGAGACGAAGAAAAAACCTTTTTCTAAGAAGGGTCGTTGAGACTAGCAGGTTTTGTCCATTGAACCGCATGGATTTTTGTCACCACAGGAATCGAGTGAATGGTCAGAACTTGAAAAAAAATATATATATATTTATATTTACACATACCAATCGAAATTTTACCTTTGAGTGATAATTTTTAATGTTTGTTGTGACGGAACAAAATATTATCTCTAACAATAAAACACTGTTTTCAAAATAATTGCGGAAAAAGATAAATATAACCAAAAAAATCATGGTTTGATTTTGCAATTTATACAACTTTTCGAGTCTCTAAGGATGATTGTCGAGAAACAAAAAATTTGTTGATACAATCTATTTTTGTTCATATGTAAGACACAATAAGTCGCGAATCATATTTATGTACAAGATTCAAGGTTTTTTATGTCTTGGATCAATGCCAGGTAGCTGTGTTTTTTTTATTGGATATTTTCTTCGTGATTGGATTACAGAGAAATGTTGTACCGGTGCCAAATGCGGTCTCTATCATTCATAGATCGATTTCCCATGAATTATTCAAAGCAACTTCGAGAATTCTTTTCCGTATCGCGATTTCATTGCAGATTTTTCGATAATGATTGGTTTTTTTTTCTTATAGAGATATTATAAATTGTAAAATATATTAGAAAAAAATGAATTTATTAATGTTTCATCGATTTTCGTACTCGAACATAAAAATTCGAGCTTTAAATATTTAAAAAAAATGACCGAATCAAAAAGGAACATAATGACGAAGCTATTCCATTCGAACGATGCAAACTTGGTCATAAATTCATATCTTATCGGGGAAAAAATATTATGCACAATCGATAGCGTGGATACGATATCTGATATTAAAAAAGCGTGAGAAAGTGAATTCAGCATCCCATAGCGATCGATAATCGATACGTCGGGACAGGTGCGCTCTGGTTTTGATCGAACAACCTTAACGAAGCCAGTGAGATTCGAACCTCCCACTGTCTGGCTCTATCATTAACGTCCGGTTCGATTAAGCGTAACCGGAGCTCACCGATCCGCATAAGCATTCGACGTTAACTCCATTTACCGATAATCCTCAGTATATCGAATGTGACGAGAGCTTCCGACAGCGAAAAAACTCGTGTTCCAATATATATTTTGGATAAATTCGTCAGTTGACAATCGATGAATTGCCAGGCGTTGAATAGAAGTGAAAAAAATTAGTAAAACGATTAAAGAATCTGATGTTAGGTCGAAAAAGTAAAAAAAAAAAAAATTAAATTTCTCCCACAATAAATAACGTAACACAGATTCATTGGGATATTAATTTTTTATGCGTAACTGATAAATTCTGACACTCTCAATTTCGAAGCAGTGATCAAACATCAAGTTCTACAAATCACCTGAATTGCAAAAATTCTAAGCCCTCAGGCAACGTGTATTTAATTTACTATCTTAAATGAGAAACTGAAATAATTTAAAGCTTCTGGTTTATGAGGCTTAAACATATTGCACCAAATTAGTGTTCGTGACAGGCTCGATCGATGAAATGCGAAATACTATATGGGCGTGGGTAGAAAATGTTGAATTCTCGAGAAAAAAAAAAAAAACGTAGAAAGGAGCAAAAAAAAAAATATAGAAAGAGGAAAAAACGAGAGATAGGTTTCATGCTTTCGTGTTATGTTTTCTACACAAAACTCTCGTCCACCGAGTCCCAGCCATATAGTGTCAAGGAAATGTCATACAACTTACGGGGCCTCATCGAGTGTGGCACACTCTGTATAACTTGTGTGTTACTCGCATCTTGACAAGCTTAAAAAGACGTGTTCGCATGCCTTTATAAAGGCAACTTTCACCAGTGACCTCTATCGTACTTCGGTATTTTTTTCTTCTTTTTCCACAAAAAAAAAAAACTTCCTATGATTTGTACTTCAAATTCAACGCTGGAAAACGATAGAAATTTCGTAGTTTCATATGTTTCCGAGATATTTTGATTATTCTTAGTGAAATTATTTACAAAGTGCATAATTAGTATGAAATTTGAATTTATGCTGTCAGAATTCATTCGAATAATTGGCTATTTAGAATGTAATATTTTAATGAATTTTATAAAAATATTCCCATCGAATGAACAAAACGTTCTTTGCGAAGAAATGACACTTCGTCATACTCGACTTGTCCAATTGCTTTCATTTATTTTTCGTACGCCAAATCGTTTAATTCAATGACCCTCTTGGAATAACATGATCTTTATATCTTATTTATATATAAATATGAATTTATATATCTATATATAAATGACACACATAAACTGAGACTACTGCGATAAATCCGTTAGTGACGATCGCTCTCTCAAGAAACAAACGTGCGAAAAGTCTATTGGACGTGGGTACTTGTGATTTGATTAAATAACAAGCGACATCCCATAAATCGTTCCCTTCAGTTTGCAACGAGTTACAAAGATGCCAGTCATTGGCCCGGTCATGTGCATATGCAGGAGTTTCAAATTGTCTCTTCACTAAAACATCTTGAATATTTCGAAAACTCATTGAATTTTTGTCTCATTCACTCAGAGATATTATAAGTTCATCGGGCATTTGGAATATAATCATCAGACAGACTGTTTTCGATTTAAGTTGAATTTTTGTTTATTTTACGGATTCTAAATAACCTTCAATAACATTGAACGCAAAACCTCTGAACAATTTATTTCAATCAATGTTTTTTACGACACAATAATATTTATATGGCAAATCGAAAATTATAATACTCGAAGTACTCATATTTGTAAACGCGAGAGATAAATAGCGAAAAAATATGATAATGAAGTAACCACTCCCCAACAGCTATTTCTAATTCCGACAATGGATTATTTTTTCGTTTTTTTTATCAAATAAATACACAAAACAGTCTTGAGATGAAAAAAATACATAAATAAAAAGATAATGAAGATAAAAATGTCGTTTATTTTATTCAAATAAAATTCGATCGTCTATTTTTATGAGGCATCACTCACTTTAATTACCACATGGAATTGATAAGTAGTCGTTGATAAACAAATACCCTCTTAGTTTATTAAATCGGGTTATCGGCGGTTTGACGCACGTTTAAACAGTCGCAGTATACAAAGCGTATAATTGGAGCACGATATCGATGAAAATGTACGATTATGTATACGTGAACATACAGTGTAATAGCGAAACCCAGTGGTAACCTAAGTAACCCGAGGGAAACGAGCCATTAAAAAAAAAAAAAAAAAACAACATATGCCCCATTATAAAAGCACCTCGTTGTTTCATATGCGCACATATTCATTCGATCTATGCCCTGCTCTGTTCTTTCTCATTTTCCTATCTCTAGTTCCACTCCATGTTTTTTTTTTTTTTTTTTTTTTTAGCAAGAACAAATATATATACATAAATACATGAAAGTATTGTAGCCGTGAAATTAAATACGAAGACACTACAAAGGAGTTCACTCTCGCAAGCGTAGAAAAAAAACTTTGACGATTTTTATCACGAAATAACATCTCGATGTCAACTATTTCACTGATTAAATAAAAAAATCTATTTAATCAATACAAAATACACGAAATAAGACTCCTCATACTTGATATAAACATAAAAGCCTTTGGAATTAATTGCAGAATCGAATTTAAAAAAAAAACTGTTGGATAAAACTTTTGACTTGACGACTACAAGTTGAATCTCAGTTTAATTTTTCAAAACTTGAATATAACCAACAGGATAATGTAATCAATTTCAGTTGACAGATCTATGAGAATGTAAAAAAACACATGAACGTTTGAAAAAGAGAAAAAGAACTCGTGTGGATAAATGTTGCAAGTAGTTTCGAATTTGACGACAAAATGAAATTGAAATCTGTAGAAAAACGCTTTGTCGAGACTACTACCTTAAATATACTCTCAGAAGTTCAAATTTCTGCTAATCAAATTCAATACTTGGCTATAAGTTTTTATATTTATTTCATGCTACAATAATCATAGTATGGCATAAAAAAATCATCGTAAACAATCAGAACTTTAGAATGAATGAAAAAATGAATCATGTGTATTTCGCTCGACTAGAATATATTTATAATCCATAAGCGCATCAATTCCATAATGGCCTGCAATATAATGATGAATAAATAATTCCTTTCTTGGAATATATTTACGATATTGAACGACGCTAATATTGCAAAGATTGTTTAATGCGCGATAGTTGGGTGTACGTAAGCAATCGACGAAATGCCAGGGGCAAGATAAGCAACACGGATATTAAGTGCATTAGTGTATGCATAATTTTTTCGTTAATATCGTTTGGGTTGGGTCCAGGTTCGCGTGTAGTTAAATGAAGCTTTTCTTCAGCCTCGAATGGAGGTTTGTATATAGATATAGGCATCGATTTACTCCGACGATAATTATCTCATCGATAGGTGAAATCACAAGCGCCATTTTTACGTTTTGCCATTTAATATATCTCTCGATGGCGTAACTCATGCAACTTTAAGATAAAACTCGATTGCTGCTAAAATTGCACAACATCTTTTCGGAGTTAATTAAAAACCGGAACGTTTAATTCATTCACTTGCAACGAAAACGAGTCTTAAATTGTGCGAATATTTTCGTACTGAAATAAATATTTATTCAGTATTACAAATTCACAGTCAACATAATGCAATAAAATAACATTTTGTTGAGGAGATTATTACAATTTCATTTACATACTCATTTCACCGTATCTGAGAGGAACAATATCATCCATTGAGTCTCGTTCACAACGTCATTCCTAAATTGATTTTCGAACTGAAGAACACTTTTCCTGATGCAGTCTACACTTATTCGAGACCGAAATTACAATTTTTTAAATAGTTTTCATTTTTCTATGCTAAAAACTATTTTTTCCGTAAATAACTCCTTCATATTTTTCTTGTGGTACATCCTCTCGTTATTATTCTCGATAATGAGCAAGTGAATCATATGAACAGCTAAAACTATGTCAATGCGTGGTTTCGTATTTCACTTATGTACCAAAGTCCGGCAAAGTACGACGACACAAAGTCATTTCCAATGAATCATGAATATTGACTCATTAAAAAAAGCTTCGTCTTCAAATTGACCATAAAATTAAATAGTCATGTAAATGACAAATTCACGCCTCATCAGAACTTTGCTATTTTTGCAAATTTCCTATTTATACGAATATGTTTTTTCTATCAAAAATGGTATCTTGTCGATTTTATTTTTTATTTTTATTGCAATACAATGTTTTGCACTGTCCGAAAGAACAGAACTTTATGAATTGGGGAAAGCAATTAGTTTGCACATTTGTATACGTCCAAAATGGCGCAGATTGGCGATCACAGAGCGTATAACCGGCCTTGCGAATAAAAGCTTTGAAAGTGGGGAGAATAGAGAAAGAGAATAAGAGAAAGAGAGAAAGAAAGAGAGAGTGAGAGAGAGAGAGAGAGAGAGGGAGGGAGAGAGAAAGAGGTAAATGAGACAATGGTACATTGTACGCCTCTCCCGGTAGGAACAGCCCGGTGCACGCACTGGCATCCGTTTCTGATCTCATGCACATCCACAATACTCTCATCCTGTTTTAAAGCAGAGTCCACATTAGCCACAAAAAATGAAACATATTATTTTTTTTAATGAATATATTGGACAAAATTTCATCCATTGTATCATCTCGATCAGATTTTCATACAAGGTTTTCGACAAAAAGGAGTTATTGGAAGAGCATGCAAAAAAATTGGATTGTGAGTTTTTTCCTTCGTATATTGAAAGTCGATAAATTTTTTTTTTTTTTTAATGGATTTCTAATGAAATAATATTGAATCTCAAATTAATATTTTTCATTGGATCTCATACGAAAAATTGTCAATCATTTCTACAACGATTGAGTTTCCGTTTCGTCAAGATTTTTTTTTTAATTTTGTGAAAATTAAATAATAAAAATCTGCTTCGGTTTTCGTTGTTGTGAACGAGGCTTTATTCTCTCATTTTCTCCTTGTTCTCATACAATAATCTTTCCTCGTCTTTTTTTTACTCTGGTCATCTCTAATTTTCTCTCTCTCTCTCTCTCTCTCTCTCTTTCCCTCTTTCTCTCTTGTTTTCTTTCTCCGTCTGTCTTTTTTGCTGCCCTCTGATTCCTTCGAAAGTATACAGAGAGTAAGGGAGAAAGTGAAAGAGGATGCGGAGGGTTGACTCTTTCGTTTTGCAGTGTGGGCCGTTTCGTGTCGGGTTTAAAGATAGCTCGTGACGTCAGCTGCGCCAAGTCTCACTAACTTTTCTTCTCTGACGTTGATGCTCTCTTCCCGTACAATTCGCAGGCCTGCTTGTCGGAGTGCGCAACAAGGGACATGTGCACACTAGCAATTTTTTTCCGATTCAGTATTCTAAATAAATTTAAAGAATAATAATGAAACAGAAACTAAAAAAAACATCTGTTATACGTCTCATCGAAAACAGGACGAAAAATAAAACGAGAAACATTTCGGTGCTGCAAGGAAGAAGAACCTTATGGAGAAGTAAAAAGCGAACGAAATATTATAAAAAATATTCACGATGTTTGATGAGACGTGCTTGCGAGGATTACAAAATGCTGTACTTTTAATCGAGTGAGAAACTCCGAAAAAAAACAAGACAGCAAATTGTTGGCACGATCATGACGTATTTTTTCTTGCAGAAATATTGCACAAATATTTCCATCGCTGCGTAGTACGTTTATGGATTATTTCCAGTGCAACAAGCTCAATTGCAAGGAGTAAATTAAATACGAGTGTCAACAATTTTATCATCTCTTTGAAACGCTAGATGATGACCATCTTACAACGAGACGCGGGTAGTCATAGTCGTCGGGTAACTGACCTTTCGTGGGAGCTAAATCGTTGACCCGTCCTGCAAATTCACTGATGCACTTCCATCGTGGAACCATCGCTAAAGGGCAAAAATAAAACAAGAAATAACGAGCAAATAAAAAAAAATGCTCGCGTCCGTTTCTCTCCTAATAAAAATGGCATTAACATATGTTCCCGGTAAAAGTGCGTCACGAGGAAACATAATTTAGGATTCTGAACGATTTCACACGATAGAAGATGCGTCACTATTACTAACAAGTTTTGGAGCCAAGTTACTCCAAAATTAATCAAATCAAGAACATTTTCATTCCACTTTATCTGAGCACAGAATTTAGCGAAATAAAAACTCGCATGTTTTTATTAAAAATACTTTTTTATTTTAAGTGAGAACTTCTTAACGAAAAATCGACCTATATTTGGTCCAAACTTGAAGACTGAAACGTAAAATATTATATTTCACTTTTCACGGTGTCCCTGACGAAACTGGGCAATGAGGTTTCTCGGAGGATTTTTTATTACGATTATCGTATGACTCTTTACACATGTGCATTGACGAATATACTGGGATCTACAAATATGCATATACACATGAATATATGTGCGCAAGATCGAACGTAGCCTCGTAAAGTGGTTGTATACACAACTATTATCGACTCTCGTAACAAATTACAACACACGATTGTCGAGAACTCTTTGTACATGTGTACTCAAATAGCTACACACAGAACTGTAATAATACGTGCGTATATGTCTTCCATTAATTTTGAATAAACTTGAGAACATTAAGAAGGACAACGCAAGTTAAGAACAGCAATATATACAAAAGATCACTTGCACGAAATAGCCTTGCCGTGAAACCTTCTTCTTCAACCAGCATCGGAATGGCGCGACAGATAGAAGTATGGGCAAACCGTAAATGGGCGAGAAGGCAGCCGCCGATGCATTACCGATATTATCATCCAAATGGAACACGACGGTCTGTTCAATCGTTACGACACCCACTCTTTCTCTCTCTCTCTCTCTCAATCTCTCTCTTTTTCTCTCTTGGGTATGTGAGTTATGTCAACCCCATTTTCCCATAAAGACAGTCTCGTGTACAATGTTTAAAATTACAGTAGCAATGAGAAAAAGGATTGAAAAGGATCGATTTAGTTGTATAAGACAATCTGACACATGAATATATATATATATTTTTTTTTTCATAATCTTGCGAAAATTTAATTAACTTTTGGACAATATTTTTAAATAATTCTGTTAGATTATGATATGGATTTGTTTTAGTCTTCATTTGATTTAATAATTCAATCTTTGGAAACGCTGAAAAATGTTAAGTTTCGAAAAATGTAAAGAATAAGGAAAATTGAAATTCGTTTTAAGGAAACCTTATTTTGAATCTTTGGAGCAAATTTTGAGGAATTGTGTCGATATCGAAATTGGCTATAATTTTATAATAATCATGTGTTTATCAGCGATTTTGAATAAATTCCTACTTTAGAACATTTTTCTTTCAACTACAATGTGCGCTTAAGATTTTCTCAGAGAATAAATATGATCCGCGTGTGATTAAGTGCGAAGTATTATTTTTAACAATTATCTCGTAAAACACACTCTCTTGTCTTATCTTGTGATTTCCATTCTACGGTATTGTGTCAAGAAAAATGCTACCTGTAGATATATTCGAGCAAGAAATTAGTAAATATTTATCAACCTTATCTTTTTCACAGATTTTTTTTTGTGATTACATTTTTCTGCGATCTCTTGATTCTTTAAAAATATTTAACGGAAGGAATTATTTTTGAAATACTTCGAGGGAGATTTCATTGAAGCAATTATGAAATGTAGTTCGATATCAAGCTGGACAAAAACTGACGATCAACGTTCACAGAAACTCTGTATGTGTGCGTCTTAAAAGAAAAAAAAAGTAAACACGGCGTAGGAAGAATATATGAGACTTTAGTGATCCGGGATTTCTCCACCATTCACTCGACGCCTTCGTGTCCATTCATGGTGCTCTGAGGATTTACTATTTCGTCTATACCGCGGACAACCGGTATTATTATTCTATATCATATAAAATAGATCGTTGTAAAAATAAATGCCGTAATACAAGTATTTTTACACTATTAATAGAAAGAACTTTTTCCATCATTATTATCCACATATTTTGAGATTGGATTCTAATTGGTTCAATGACTGACTTATATGTTCAAATTGAATCGATAAAATTGATGATGATTTTCCATCGAATTGAATAAATCATAACCTTGAAATACTTCCATTAAAAAAAAATGAAATTATCAAACCACGTCAATGAATACAAAATGTCAAAATTCACAAGTGTTTTATTTTGTCGAAGAATTGAGTAACAAAACAATAAATTTATCAGAGTTTATTCGCAATCGTTTATCATAGTTGGCCAAGAGTGTTGTCGCACGTTGCGCAAACTCTTCTGCACCGTAGAACGTGCATCGAATGTAATAAATAACAATTTTCAAAGCCTACACGGAGTTTGTGTCGCGCGAATCGCGACGATGTCATGTAAATCGACAATTGATAAGCAAAAGGGCGTAATTCCCACAAGATTTCATGTTGAATGGAGAAAATGATTGCTTATTATTTCGTAGCATGAAAAAAAAAGCGGAATTAAAAAAAAAAATGTATAAAGTCAGGAGACGCGATAAAGGAAACGTAGAAGTATTGAAAAAACTATGTGCTTCTTGACACCTGAGGCACAAATGAGGAATAACGACGCGATATGCGATCGATAATTTCGCCCACGCGGAATATTATTTATTCTCTTCCTTATATAATCGAGACACATTTGCTCTCACAAGTCCTCAGACGATATATATATTGTTTTAATAACACTGTAGAAGCTATTTAAATACGATATTTCTTCTTAACAAATTATCATTGTGACGGTAACAAACGATGGTTCCCGGTACAATGAGACTACTTACAATAATGGCTCTGTTCTTTAATCATCGTTCATTCATAAAACCAGTCCTTTTATTGCTGTAGTTTGATCGGTCGTTTTTTTTTCATATCAGGATAACTTTCATAATGCAATGAATTTTTCAGTTGTTGCACTATCTTTCTTTCCTTCCTGTTGTTTTTCCCTTGTTCACATAAAGTAGCAAGCGTTTTTATATCTTTTTCTTTCTTCTTCGCGTGCGATAGTGTATAACTATTTTTTAAATATTTTTTTATTTCATTTCTTTTTCTTTTTTTACTTTATTATATGTGGCAGCGATGGAATGGAGCGTTGCGCGAAGTGTGCAGGGTGTAGCGAGATGTTGAGAGCTTGTTGGCCTTTGTATGTACTCGAATAAGCTCGAAAATGAGGGGAAGAGATTTTACCATTTGAAACATGGACTAAAAGAACTCTTCACGTCTGCAGCCTGTGCTGAAATTCATATCTAAGATTTACATTGTGAACAGACCGTGAAACTTTGAAACGAAAAGTCCTTTTTCATTTTTTTTTCTTCGCTGCACTGGTGACGAGATATTAAACCAACCAGTGACAACCAATCCACCGCAACTCTCGCTATGCCCACTTCTTCAAATCGGCACACCGGATTGGTTGTCATCGATTGATTATTATTTTAGGAAAAATACTTCGGAGAGACAATTTAAAAGGGATTTTTCTATTCAGTTTATTGCTTCCTAACAATTAAAAACTATTTTCTCGAACTGAAAATTACTTTCTAGGACAACTAGTACATTTAAACTTTTTCTTTTACTTCTTTTTTTATGTTTCTTTTACTTTTTTGTCGCGGTCTGCAGTCAAGAGCTTTAGAGACGTGCCACTCAAGTAAGCAAAGCTAAGAGCGTACACAGATCGTCCCGTACACTACGATGCAAGTACACATATAAATACACGTGTCTATTAAATATATATAAATATATATACGTAGTTATCTATTTATCTCACGCCTGCGTAGATACAGATAGACAAAAGTTAAAACAACGTATAAGAAGCACGCGTCGCTCTTTTGCTCTTGTATCGAATATAAAGAAGTTTATTCATTCGACCTCCGACCTCCACGTGTGTCTTGCTTTTGAAGAGCCATTTGCGCGAGAATTTTTTTTTAATTCATCGTCGCCATTTATTAATATGAGTTTACGACATTCATTCGCAGACCGAGTTATTACTGAATGCTACTGTCGTTTTCTTACACTTTGTAACGAAGTTTATATCTCCATATATCGTCCACAAGCCTCTGAAATAGACTTTTGTATTTACGGGAAAAAACACAATCTCGTGACTCTAAGATTTTGGATCCTATTATTTTTCAGTCATACTCCATTTTTTTTATTCTTGTTTTTGCTCGTTTGTCATTCGAAGACAGAAAAATCGAATGATACTTTTCGATGTCTTGAGACATTGATTGACGATCGTGCTGTGGTAAATTTTTCTGGCGGAAGTGAGGATCCACAAAGAACGAAGAACCGAAGAGACGAGAAAACTAATTCTTTCTTTCTCAATTCCCCCAAGCGGAAGTTGATGATATTCGCAAACACGCGTCTGCTGAGGGTGCAACTTCGTACTTGAACGATAAGATCGAGGAAAAAAACATTTTTCCCTCCGATGTCTACATGCATATAAAAATCATTATAACAATAACAAGAAAGTACTGCATCAAATTGAATCGAACAATTTCTTTCACCACATAAATAATTGTGATGAAAATACAAATTTTACGACCAAGTCTATCGATCGCTATAAGACTCTAATCTATTTTCTCTTGTTCTTCTCTCGTTTTATTCTTTTTTTTCAATGCAGTCAACATCCTAGAACTTTCGTTGCCAATAAACTTCGTTGCGGAAGTAATCGACTCGGCTTCCTGGCCCGTGGCTATTTGTACAAGTCGTACCCGAACGATTTTTCTGTGTCAAAAGATTTCCGTTAGGACAACCGAAATAATGTTTGTTTGGCACAAAACGTAACAGTGATTGGCCACTGTTTCGAAAGATATTTAAAGAGATTAAAATTTTTCCCGAACGTTTATATGTTTTTACATATTTATAAAATAGAATAACTAACATTATGAAAGAACTCCGTAAGTTATATCGAAGTTTTAGATAACTAACTACAGAGTTAAATTTTAAACGTCACAGTGATGAGAGCACTACCTTAAGATACTTAATTTCATTCGCACAAATACAAAAATTCATTTGAAAAAGTGTAGATTTAAAGATGTGTGCACAAAAATTTGGCTACAACAGTGTTGTTTTTTTTTCAAGATTGGAGAAAATTTATTTCACGCTGCTCAGTGGCCAATCATTGAATATTAACGTTGTGCAGACACGATACATCTTTTCTTCGTAGCTTTGGAGTGCGAGGGAGCGTGTTGGGTGAGAGCAAAAAGGGTCAGCGTCCGATAAAGCATTTTCGTTACATATATCTGCACATAATATATATTTATATTTGGGGAAGACTTTTTTCCTTCATTCTAGACTCCAAAACACTGTGTACATAATGTTAATCCTGTATGTAGTACATATGTACATAAAGATAGGCACATAAGAATCGCGATAGTCTGAGGGGATGAAGAGATAGTTTCTACAGCTATATGTACACTGTGGCTTGATCGAGTATCCTCAAGATAAGGGTGCCTAAGAACTAGAGAAAGAAACTCGCAGAGTCTAGACGTTGAGAAAGACCCAACTATATATAAATATTCAAACATAATTCATAATTCGAATTTGCGACGTGCTACTACAGCGCGAAATTCGCAAAGTTGTAAAACACTTGAGATAATTGTCTCACTCTTATAAAAACTGTCAAATAATCCCTTGACAATTAATATAATAAATGGAAGCCTCTCTAAAGAACAAGAAAAAATGGTATATTGAATAATAACGAATCATGGAAATGAATAATCTTAATTGAGTTGTTTCCTCGTATAAAAATGTTCGAGGAAAAGTACGATATTCACTTTCAGGAAATTTTGTTGTTATCTAAAACGATAAATATCGTGATTCGATCGAAAAGAATCCGGAGAAAAAATATTCCGCACGCAATATTGTGACTATTGCAGCGTTTTTTTTCTTCATGTATTGCACAATCGTGAAGATGAAACCAGTCGTTATGTCGCCAGGATGCTGTGGTTTCCTGCATGAATAGGATCGCAAAGAAGGCGATAAAAGGAGCACATTTTTTTTCCTTTGCGATCGCATTTTTATTCTTTTGTTAACACTGTGGTAGCTTTATGCCCGAGGCTGGTAGAAGAAAACTTATTATTCGTACAAAAAAGGGTGCGATTTGCATGTGAAATAGAACTTTTGACAATGGTGTGGCATTCGCAGAAATACCAAAAGTATTTCATGAAATCACCAACGATAGCGAGATACATATTTTCCAAAAATCGAACGAAATGATTTAATAATTAAAATTTCATACGTTCGAATATCGAAACGTAATTTTCTTTATTTTTACTTATTGCAAGATGTAATCGATATTTCTGCATTCCGGTAGTTAGAGGCTGAACAAAATGGTGGTTGAAATAATCGATTCGATCGGAATGAAAAATTCATTGAAATTCTCAATGTCACAGTACGTGGACGTGCAGAGCTCGCGTGAGTTCATGAATTATCCGAGGATATCTATATAAACTCGTGTGTCATTTACAGACGTTTAAACATACAGCACACACACAAACATACATACAAACGCACACATCGTAGCTACATCAAATGATCAAATTATACACGCAGGAGCTGCATAATAATACGGGTATGCGATAGGAAATGTAAAAGTTACACGTATTCGTGTGACTTTTAAATTTCAACTCGTGTTTCATAACAAGGGACATAACAAAGTCAAACTCGTAAAAATTCAGGGACACTTTTGCAAAGTGGGAAAGTTCACGGACCGCCTATGCACGTCATTCATTCATTAAATTCTCCAATTATATTTAATTTATCATTGCACATCGACACCAGTTTCATTGTAATTTTGTATTTTCCCGTTTCCTTTGGAGATTTTTAATTACCATTCGTTTTTATATTACTATTTAATAGCATATTGCAGTCTATAGATATAAAGGCAGTAAAAGAATTGAAACAAAATTTCACGACTGAACACTTTTATTTGTTAAACAAATCAATCAATTTGAACATTTTTTTAAAAGCTTTACAAAATGTAAAAAAATGTTTACATCGATTCGAATGATTCATCTTTCGCATAATCTTTCGATAAAAACGATTATTTTTTGTCGAATGACAAATAAAGGAAATTGCATAAGCAGATTATTACGAGATAAGAAACCGTGAATTAAAAAAAAAATGTTGCCGGATAAATAAAAGTACGGAATTCAACCTTCCGGAAACTGTTGAGTTGTCTGTTTCACTGGTGCATGGAACAGTGCCTCATTATTAACGAGTGCGTTTCTCCTCAACCGAGCAACACTACCGGTGACTAATTGCTCTCTCTCTCTTCTTTATCTACGCTTCTTTTTTCCCCTCTTCGTGCCATTCCCCTTTTTTCTTGTCCGCTCTTTCTTTTCCCTTGTATACTGCAAACGTTTTATTTTTTCTATTGACTTACATAACATTTATTGATCAGGACTCTCGTACGTCTCGTAAATATGAACAGAACATATTTTGCTTTTTTCTGCATCCAGGATACTGTGAATTTTCCTGTCTGAGAGAATATTAAGTGAATTCACTTTCTTCGGCTCTTTAGATCGATGTCGATAAAAAAAATTATGATGCGAATTCTTGAAAATTTTTAATATCGATATTTAAGAAGATGGTCTCGATTATATTCTACACACATTTGTGTCTGTCACTATAGTCTGCACGTTAGAGCGTTTTGACGAAATAGCTAGAAGATTTTTTCATCACTCATCTAGCAGTCGTCATTCAAGTGAAAAATTGTTTTTCTTAGCCGAATACCCTCGTCGTCGTCGTTTCAGGACCTCCATGTAAAACCCGTGGACCGAGACAAGCGAAGGAAAGAGCTAAAGGGGGAAAAGGGATGAAATCGATTATGTCGCACGAGCCACGATCCATAGCGAAGTAAATATCACTCAGAGGATTTGCCATTAGCGTGACATTGTTCGATCAGCTACATAGAGACGTTTCTACGCTTCAGAAATTTACTTTCTTTGGAACACCATTTTATTTAATTTTTTTAACGTTGAAAAAAATCGTCAAATCATGGAATTCAATATAAAAAGTTGACTTGAATGACAGTAAATGTTGAATATTCCTACTTTTTAATACACAAAGAAAATGCTAGAACCTCAACATATAAGTGAACCTTTTAAATTTAGCTCATCACATTTTTACGTTCCTCGTTGTTATTAAAAGTTTAAATGTTTAATACAACATTAGAGTCATTGAATAAGAAGAAAAATGACGTAAGTTTCATCCACGTTGATCTCTTGACTTAAAGGGGGGAAACGTGGGATGTTTGAGGAATGAAAATCGACGTGTGGGCCATTAGCGAAGACGATCCAATAATATCCATGATCGTGTTCGACCGCGCCCTGCCAGTCCATTTTTCTCTTCCGCGCTCTCTTTCTTAGTCTCTTTCTTTCTCTGTCTTCCTTCATCTCTCTCTCTTGTGCACTCACAAATATGCCAACACATATATGTTACTTTCATGGCCTCCCCATTTTCAGAAAGCACTCTATAAATACGTTTACTGCGACCCAGTTTTCTCGTGGGGGAGGCCAAAAACAACCGTAGCTTTGGTTGTTGTTTGCGAACGAATAAAAAAAAATCATTCAACATCTCCAATCGTTAGATAAATCTCGGAGTTTCTGATACAAATCTGGATAAAAAACCTTCATTGCAATCGAAGGAATAAAATTGAAGTCTCCAATCAAAAAATGTATGACTGAAAGTCAACTCTGTCCACCTGGTAAGCAGGCCTTCGGTCGGATGTTTTGACAAAAAAGTCACAAGTTCACTTCCAACATTGAGGATTTTTCTTTACAACAAACGCTTCAAAAGGACAATTCCTTCTTCTTTTAAACTCATAAGATCTTTTAAAAATCGTTCAAAAACGAAAGATTATTGCAAGAAAATATGAAATTCCAAGTTTGGTTAAAAAGAATGACCGCAGGAACGGAAGATGTCAACGAAGTATATCCTGTCGAGGATGTGGGTTAGCTCTACGCATGCACGCACAAATATATATCTATATTAACCATATAAATATGTATACGCATGGGGAGGAAATAAACTACGTCGGACTTTGTTGATCGCCCTTTCAAAACGCTTTTATAGTTCCTCACCCTCGATCGTCCTGTCTTGTTCACAACAGGGTGCAAGACCTACCCTAATTGGTCTCCTACCACCATAATGGGGTCACCAGCCAATGGCCTTGGTACCTCGGAAAGAAAAAAGAAATTGGAACAACAGACCTAGGAGGGGTCGAAAGGATTTTCCCTTGTTGGAAAGGTCACAGAGAATGAAGGCTCGAAAGTCACGTCTATCTAAATTCCTTTCACATACACTCGCTCATATATCACACAGACGTATCTGTGTGGATAGCAGGGAATGATTGATGACTTCAATGATTTTTGGCGATGTATAATTCAGCTGTTCTCTCGGAAAATCCAGACGTTCGGGTGTCTGGAGTTTTCTGATCGATCCATCGAATGGAAATATCGATATTTCCAATTAGGTTTTATCAATTTTTCTGCAGCGAATTGAATTTTGTGCAAAGTTGTCAATTATAGCAAAAAAAAAAAAAAAATAGTAAACTTTAGAATAAAAATGCGATCTTGAAGATATTTCGGAAATAAATCTCTTCTTGATTAGTTCGTAATTATTTTTCTTTGGATTTATTGAAGTTTAGTCTTTGGAGATATTTTTAGTCTCTAGTGTTTCAAATATTTTCAATTTATTTGTCGTTCTCGATATTAATCCGTGGAAAATTCAGTATTTCATGTTTGTATCCTCGAAAGGACGAGAAAAAGGTTATAAAAGGGCTTGGCAAGGATTGGAGTCAGTGACACTTTGGGAACGAGTATGTCACGTTGACGAGCGTTGTTTTTTTTTCTTCCCCAGGGGGATTATGTAAAAGCACTTCCTGCAACCTTTCGTAGTTTTGTCTCTGTCTCTTTCTTTTTCTTTCTTCGTGAGAGTAGGCGTCGAAGCAAGAATTTCTTGACACCCCCGTGCCTATATCAGGGACGAGAGATGTCAACAAAGAAGAACCCGCCTGATCGGGCACGTAGGACGATCAAGGCTCCAATGAAAAAAATATTATATTCGATTTATATGCGAAAACATATTTTACACAATATTACACAAGTCACGTATTCAAAAAATAAATTATCGACCAGAAAACAATTTCGAATAAGAAAATTCTCCGTATTCTGGAGTTCTTTAGATCAAAATAAATTTTGAAAATGACTTAAAAGCATTTTTCAAAAGAAAATTACACAATTTATCCTAATTGCTGAAATTTCAATAAATAATATTAAATGAGTTAAACGAGAACAACGATTTAAATGAGTAAGAAGAAACCTCGGAGCTTTGCCAAGATTTTCAATTAGTTTCGGGGACAATTTAATTGGACGATAGACATTGTGAGAAAAAATTCCGGCTAAACTTCACAAGCCAGATGCAGTTCGGCCTAATAAATCAATAGACTATCAGGGTGACGACGTTCGAGACAATAAATTAATTTCTATCGATTAGACATCCAGTTATCCGATTTCTCTTTAAAGATATATCTGTCTATATAACAGAAGGACATATATGGAGTGACGCAATCGAATGACTTTAATTCGTCGATGGTGCCCGCATGGCTAAACGTAAAAGGCCAACAGAATCGATATAAATGGCCCTGGTTTGTTCACGTATATCCGCAGTGGACACAATGGCATCTCAATTTGTTGTGGATTCCCGTATCAATTTCCGTCTACCCTGTTTATTAGTTAGATAGAGATTTCCAAACGATAATCATTAAATAATTAATTCGGTCTAAGCGAATGTAATGAAAATATAATTACGAACAAATTAAGAACAAAAGAAAAAACTCAGTGAGTCATTACTTCAATCGATTCGTCAATATTTGACGTAAAATTTTTATAATTCTTTCACTTAGTAAACGTATTAACGAAATTTTATGATAAAATTTCAATAATCCATCTACATTGTATGTCATTAGTTCAAAAGAATTCTAAAAATTCGTGGTTGTAGATCAATTGAACTTTTTCATAGTTTCGAGTTTACTATCCTTTTCTTTATCTTGTTGAATATTTATGTCTATATCATACTGATATCGTATAGATTAGCTTCCTGTTGGAGGAAAAAAAAGTGTGTTAAAGGGAGTGTCTCTAGACTGACCCTAATCCCATAAATTCATCGGGATGAAAAATGGCCAGAGTATCATTCATTTTTCTGGCAGATTAATGGATGTTAATTCACAATCGTTAGTTATGGTGATTAATAAGATATATATGGGATTATTTAGTACATTATCTAAATTAAATAATTATTTATATCGTAGATTAGATGCTATTAAAACTTATAACAATTGGGAAATTCCCACTTTTCGTGATATTCATTGGATTTTTTTTCATCACTGTATTATTAATATACTCCTGTTTAACTTTTTAAGACAGTATCTATTTTTTTGTGTTGAAATGTAGAAAAAAAGAAATAGGTTAAAAGGGAGTGCTGGAGTTCTCAGTCTCGTAAAAATCACGACGAACTCATACACGAAACAGAAAATATAGTTGGTCGGTATACATGCACGTTCGCCCACATAAAAAATTCTTTCCAAGTGCTTACCAAGCCCTGAAAGTCTCGATACAGTTTAAAAGCATTCATAATTCAGACTGGATCATAGTACACAACGTCCTTTGCCTTTCCCTCATACTAACACGAAACTCATTAACTTAATTTCTCTATGAAACTGACCCACCTTCGTTTTTATTAAAAATAATTAAACTACCAATTTATACATTTTATTTTCTGTCGTTACATCTTTAGAATTTCATAGGTTTAAGAGAAACTGTTCAGTATTTTATCAGTAATAAGCGTAAAAAAGCATTTGATTGATTTTTTTATTTATTTATCGATGACAACGATGATAGAAAATCTAATTTTCGCTGGAGTAAAATGCAGTCTTAATTGTTGCTCCGTTTTAATTATATCAAAGGTGATTTGAGCCACCTGTAGCGCACCCTTCGTCCTTTATCATTAATTACGGAAACAGAGAAGCAAACACTTTTCCCTGCGTGTGTTAAGATAAAGTCACGAAGGTCGAGACGAAATTTTGTACGTTAGAAAAAATAAAAGCGCAAGAAGAAAGGGCTCGAGCTGGTTGTCGGGACGGAAACAGTTACGGCCTTGACTTGATAATTAAATTCATCATTAATATTCATTAATTCAGTACAGAGGAAGTCCATACAGGTAACGTGACGTCGAAATGTGTCTTCGTGCGTGTACACACGCGTGAACCAGCAAGACAAGCTCTGACTTTCGTGGCCGAGAACGTCACGCGCCGCCTTTACGTGGGTGTGTACGTGAAACCAAAATTCATTAACGCGTGTCCACCTTTCTCAACGTACGATACTACGCGTGGGCGATGACGTTCATATTTATATTTTTTAAATAATAATAATCAGGCCAATGTGATGCTTTCGTATCCCTACGCAAACTATTACGCACATTTATTTATATATGAATTACCAGAGTGCCCTATTTTCGTGCATACCATGAAAATTTCATGGGTTCACATGTAGAGAAGGTAAAAAATCAATATTTTAAAAACATATTTTCATTTAGAAGTGTCCTCCTTTTTATGTGGTTTCTAAAAAATTTCTATAAATCGATAACACACTACGGTACAAGAAAAAAAAATGATTTCTGTTTAACAGGTGTTCAAACAATAAAATGCTTTTTATCAAAATGGTGTTTTAGAAAAAAAAAAAACGATTATATCTCAAAGACTAGACGACCAATTTCGATGAAATTTGTTGCAGAGCATCTTTACACAATTATGTAGTCACTGTATTTAGGAAAATCCTGACTTTACACTTTGAACCTCTGCCAAATTGCGATTACCGCAAATAATATTAAAACAAAAACTGATTATCAAAAATTACATCCACAGCTTATCGCATTTTTTAAAATTTTCTGTTTGTAAATAATGATTAAAAATAACCCTATTTTTGGTAGACATATTGAAGCCCTTAAGAACTCCCCATATTCGAAGAATCCACATTCTGTTGATTTATTAAGATTTCTTTCAAATGGTTGAATAATATTGATCGAACGTTTTATTCATTAGGTGATTTACGTCATAAATAATTGTACAAATAAACAGTCGTAATAAGTGTTACTTGGACAATAATTTTTCTCTGAACGGATATAAAATGCATTTGGTTACAAGCACAACAACTTTATTAGAGGCTGTTATATTCATTGGTCCAATCGCGTACACAAATGGAATACGACTTGGCATAGACGAAAGAGCGTCGAGTCACTGAGTCTGTGCTTATTTTAGATTGAATTTAAGGGCCACCCAGTGTCAGAGACGCGTTTCGACGCACGCGGAAAGGAATGTGTTAAGTGCACACTGGACCCGTTCTCGCGCCCGAAATTTTATCTCGTCAATTTTGCTCGTGCGACCAAATAATAAAAACTTTTATGATCTTCATGGTCGGTAAATCGAAAAGCCCACGACAACGGTAGTTGTTCTCATGGAACTTTTTACATTTAACAAAAAACCTCACCAGTGAAAAAAAAAAAAACTTCATTCATTATTCTCCAATTAAATAATGCTATAAAATCGCGATAAAAGTAGTAAAAGTTTTTACTGGATTCTCACGATTGTTCCATTTGTTGAACAACGAAATTATTATCCCACAATAATAAACTTTTGGAATCGATCTTTGAAAACAAAAATGGACATTTAACAACTATCGTTGCCTTGTTAACTCTATTGACTCATCAAATCTAATCAAACATCAAAATTAATTAAATTTTCGTACCTTTTTTCTACAAACATAAAATATGTGTTTACTATTTTGCTTTGATTCCGTGTTTCATCGTTGGTTAGCTTCAAATTTTGCACGCCTTAATTATGCATGAATAAGACGTGAACGATGAAAATATGTTCTGTACATATATATATTCATATACGATGTGTATAAACCCCTCATTTGTCCCTCTTTTGGCGCGTGCCCTCTTCATGGGTTTGCGTAAGGGTTTGGCAAAGCCACGAAGGGTCGTACAACAATGCTTTCAAGTGTTGATATATATATGTATATATATATAGATAGAAAAGGGGATTTTGAAAGAAAGAAATTTTTCATCCTCTTTCTCCGTCCCCCACAACTTTTGTCCCTTTTAGCCCCGCGCGAATGAATTGCAAAAGGCAAAGCAACAAAACATATTCTCTTCAAATTTTATTTATCCTCTCGTCTTTTCGACTGACTTCTATTGACACAGGTAGTAAGACTCCCTTTTTCGATCTCCGAGAGCAAACAACAGTTCTTAAAACACGCGTTTAGGGAAAAAAAAGAAATCGTTCGAATGGAATCGATCGTGGTTTTCAAAATATTTTTAAATTCAATATTTCCCAAGTAAATATAGGGCACGGAAAGATGGAATCATTGATAAGAGTCTGGGCACTTATTCGAATACAAATAATAAAATCAAATTTTAAGGTTTTGTTCAGAATTTAAAGAAAAAAGAAAATTCGTCAGCATCGTATTTCTCATTTTGGTCTCGCTTTCATTCAGCCGAAACAAAGATCGATCTTTTCTATTATTTTGTATTGCCAGGATACGCAATTTGGCACACACCCGTTATAAACAAACCTCGGGTTTACGAGGTGGCAATGAGGAAAAAAATAGGGACGAGAAAGTACGAGAGAACGAATGCCTCAAGTTTTGACCCCCCGTTAAGGCCAGCACGCGTTCATTGTCTATCTTTTTTCCCTTCCTCATATATATACTTCCATGTATATGAGCTGTGGAGCTTAGGGATCAGACATCTTCTAAATGGGCCCTATTTACCACCTCTATTCTTATTAGCGTCATTGTTATCACTCCCTTATTATTATACCATTCGATTTGGAGCCCCGATCGAAGGGGACCCTTCAACACCCACAATTTCTGTCACATTATTCATCATTCGTTTGTTCTTCCATTATATTCCTATTCAATTGTTTTATCTTCATGTCAAAGTACATAAAAACAAGTTTTATTTTTTTTTTCATCAAAGAGCACTCGGCAGGGGTTATATTTCCGGGTCAGGTAATTCAACACACATTCAAATATGTTTGAAAAATGAAACATGTTTTCATTGTTTTTGATTTTGTGGGCACATCTCGATGCCAGGGTTCTTAAGATGACAAAAACGCAATATTTACTCGGGAGACGAACAAAGAGTTCAAACGCACGTGGCACACATGCGCCAACTCAAGTCTCATATGGTTAAGAGTTTATGATAAAAAAGCAGAAAGAAGAACGATCTTATGGAAAATTCCACGTAAGATATTTAAGGAGATTTGCCTCGGAGAGTTTTGGAAAATTTACTACCTTATTTTTTTATTTATAATATTTAAGTCGAACCCTTGAACGTTTTATATAATTTTTATTCTCATTTTTTATTCCATTTCATAATAATTACAATATTATACTTTTAACCCTTTTAATGTACAAAATACACTTGCCATGCATTTGAAATATCAAATGCAATTTTGTTTTCAGAGCAAACAATTAGTTCGGATAATCCAAAATAGAAAAATTCGATCGATCTAAATCTCATAGAGTTTTAAAACGATCTCATGTTCAATTAATTGTAAGCACGCAATGAAGACACGTTGCTAGTTAACTCGATAACGAGACTACGATTGAGATGCACGTTTTGCAAGCTCAAATCGTGACCCACTTTCATTAGGCCACTACATGTAATAACTATTATCCGGAATTGAGTACCGTTATTAATTTCTCCTCTTTGAGCCTCAAGCCTTTCGTTCTTTGAACTCAGAATCGTTTTTTTTTTTTAGATTGTGTCTATATGGTCGATATAGCACGTATCAAGAGAGGCGACAGTGTCTTGGCGCCAAGTAAATTAAAATGTGTGCTGAATATACATACAATATATAGGATGCTTCGCCGGATGCTAGGAAACACGCATTTATAATCATTCTCGTGACGTAAAATTAAAGATGGCTGTCTCAAGTATTGAAATTAACAAAAATAAAATACGCAAATTAGCAAGAAAATGATTTCAATTAGAAAGAAACGTTATTCATTTTTTTTTTTAATTAAATTTTCATATAATTTCGAGGTTTATTAAAAATTCAAAAATATATCATTTTTTTAATTATTTGATCAAAAAAACACGTCGAAAGTTATTCTCGAACTAATTAAAAATGAATATGCTCATGTATTTATGGGTATATATGGCAAAAATAGTGTTTGCATAATTCACGTCATGGCAGACGAGGTTACTGACGTTTCTGCGGTTGGTCCAAACCGAGGGAACCCAAACTCTCGCAATAAGCTGTATTTATAGATTGCAGCTGCAGAGAACTGCAATTTTCGTTCGTCTCTGAATACTACCATTTCTCTTATACACAGCTATACAAGCATATTTTGTGAATATATACGCACGTTTTTATTCTCTCTGCTCGCAGCTTTCGTCTCGCTATTTAAACTATACTCGCAATATAACCCACATTTCACATCAACTACTTTTCAAACATCCCCTTTTATCCCAGACCAAAAACAACTGCAAAAATAGATACATGTTAATTTAACCCAAACACCCACCAACCGGGTAATTAATTACCTGAAAAACAAAAATTGAATTGCCTTAATTATTACATTTTTTTCGGAACATCTTCTAGTTTTCAACAATTTTCATAACGAAACCTTCACTAAAAACCACTTTATTATACATCATTCTCTTCGTTACGAAAAAAAGAAAAGATTGTCGTCTTTAGTTACCTCACTGTGGGGTTCACGTCCGAAAAAATTGATTGTCTAGAATGTCGAATGGAAAGGCATTCTTAAAAAAAAATAAACGATAACATCGTTTATATCACTCTATACACATATTTGAGAAAGTTGATATAAGAAAGAGAGTTTTTGAGGATGAGGAAAAAATATCGTTAAAAACGTTATCCAAAAGGTCGAGGACTTCCGGTATGGTTTGTAATGTCAACGACTGCTGTTTTATGCAGCCGACTCCACTCGCCCGTATTGAAAACTCCGATATGTTGAGCACCGATGGAAAACACGTGTAAGCTGGCTTCCGTTCCTTCGAGTACCAAAGAGCACGCGTTGCATATATATGGATATTCTACTCTCTTCGTCTATCTAAAGAATCCCGTAAACAGCAGGCACACTCGAGACACCCTTGCCAAGAAACAGACTCGAAGAAAAATCATTATGTTGTACTAATATGACTAGGAAGTAGTACTCACTATATCTCTTCTCTGGCCTTTAGGAATAAACTCACGAAGAGTTAAGACAGAAACCATGTAGGTTTCAGATTTCTAAACTCGTTGGATTTCACTTGAACCAAAGATATCGAAATGATCTTGAAAAAATGGACTATTTAAATGTCCAAGTCCTGAGTTTCAAGATATTTTGAATCCTTTCATTTTTGCAAAGGAAGCAGCAATCATCCATCAAGATGTGCCAAGTCTTTGATTGTTGCAAAGGAATAAGCAGCATCAAGTTCAAAAATTGATAAAACGGTGATGAAATATCTTGCAGTTTCAATATTGAAACATTTGGAGCATTGTCCGAGATATGTCAATTATTTCAATAGAAATTTTATTGCTACCTAGTCAATACTTTTGGCTACTGATGTGGGTAATGTCAAGAAGCCTGATTGAAAGTTCTGAACATATGCCACAAAATCCAAAAATTGTCCAAGTGAACAGCGAACCATGTAATGGCTCCCGAATGGACCCTCAGTCATTCTCGAATTCTTTGGCTTTCCGAACTGGACCATCCACAAACTGACCACAGTGAAAATGGTTCTATAGCAAACTCAGAAATGTCCTATTTCAAGAGCCCTTCGCCAACGGAGCCAACAGCTGTGAAAATCAACTCTGTTCTATATTGACCGTATTCTTCGTCAACCACAGGATGCAATTTATGTGTCCAATAACTTGGTCGAAGATCTTTTGTTTGATTTGCGCTTAAAACTTTAAAATTCATAACCCATTTGGTGTTTTCTGCGGTTGGTTTCGATGTGTTGTCTTGATTTGCGAGACATGGATATATAACCACAAGGTAAGCCATCAGGTTCAAGATTCTAAAGTTTCGCGTTCGATCTTCTTTCATTTTCGCCAGGACTTCCCCCGGCGTGTCCTCATTCAATATCCGTTTCTTTACAAGGACAAACGGACACCCGGACAACTGGTTTTATTTCTGGTTTTGAAGAAACGCAAAAGAAAAAGGCGTGGAGGGCGTCAACGAGGGTACGAAAGAAACCCCTCAGTTACCCGACACCCATGTCACGAGGATTTGTTTCACGGGGGTTGTCCTCAGGATGACGAAAGACGGCAAGAAGAGAAAAAAAATAAAGACGAACTTCTTTGGTTGGTCGTGGCTCAACACGCGAAAAGAATCGGCATAAAGGCGAAACGAAGGCTTCCAGAACCAATGCATTTCAGACCACTCGATCTACAGAGTGTCCTAAAGACTGTGGTCAGAATTTACAGGATTTGCAGATGTCAGAACTCTGAAAAAAAGTCATTAGAACTTTGTCTCTCGTATTTCCTATTCATGAGATGATAATTAATGATAGTTAGCTAATCAGCTGTGTGTGAAGAGGTTGGGCATCTCGCATCGTGTGCGTCCACTAGCTGCAGCGTTCTGGATTGGCTCTTAGTTAAATATCTTATTAACAATACATCTAAGAACAAAAGTGGTTAACAGTTTTCCTCTTTAAACATCCGATGAACTCCAATTGGACTTGAAACATAAGTGGATGTTGTTGCAGTCGGATGCCTTGGGTTCAGGGGCAGCACATGAGAGTAAACCAGTCAATGATGACAAGGACACAAGACGATCCCCTCAAGGGATTGCTCACGGATTAACGCCGTATTTTCTAATGACCATTCCAGAGCCCTCTGCTCATTGAAACAGGTTTATCGGATATAGACAGGCATTGATAAATGAGGGAGGGTAGTGTATAATAGGGTATCGAAGGGCCCATATAGTAGATGTGGCATCAATGGCAAATTACTCATCAGAATTTCGGTTCGGTGGTGAGGTGATTCAAAGATAATTCTATGGGGTGACTTCGATTCAGAAACATCACTGAAGCTTGAAAATTTAGGACAAACACGAAGAAATAGAGGAAGCTGTCTCATTGTTCTTCACTGTTCTAAATTTTTCTTTTGACACTAAGGCGTTTTATGATTTGTTTTTCTTTTTTTCTATTTATACGCCAAGTATACAGAGTTGATTTTTTAAATCCCATTACATGACGGTCTTTTTGAAAATGTGAGATAGTTTTTATGTTTGTATTCTTTGGCTGGTTCATACTCACGCTTGTATCATCCGCTTGTCCAGGCAGTATATGTAAGCATCGACGCGCTTAAATCACCAGCCGAAACAGATGTGATCGTACGGAGACCTCGGAATGCTGGATGCTGCGTGTCACACTACATCATACGCTATGTATACATTTCATATATGAATGTATAGATCAAAAAGTACATATGGACGTGGATACGCCTCCGCATCCGCGACACATACTAAGCAGTTAAAATAGGAGACGTTTAAGTTAACACTAGAAATATACATTATGTCTTTCAATATGGGGCGCATATTTCCAGGCCAAGTAGAACGTGAAATTTTAAAGAGAAAAGACCTTATTCATTTTTTTTCTTTAATTCAAGTCAGATTTCATTCTTTTTATTGGATTCCAATCAGCTTCGTCTTAGTAAAAGAATAGAAAGGGGAAAGTTCGCTTTGCACTGAAAACGAATATTGTTAAAAAAAAGCCATGGATTTTGGTGAATACGATCAACAAATTGTTATCCGATAATAACAAGATTTTTTTCATTTCGACAGTAAATTTGATGTATCAGCGAAATATAATGTTAAAATGACAAAAATGTTGTTATTAAACAATCGTTTGTTGGACGTACTCGATAAAATCATAGAAATTTTCAATAAAATTTCATTCTCACTGTGATAAATTTAGCAAAAAATAAAATGAGCAACAAATGCAAGAGTACGATTTAAAAATACTTTCTTTAAAAAAAGAGAAAAATCGGTACTAAAAGACAAAAATAAAATAAAAAGGAATTTGTAGACACGAGAACAATAAGCTCTCTTAAGAATACGTGAACGAGGGAGAAGCTTAGCGAGAATCTCGTGCACTTTTATGACTGCTAGAGTTAAAGGCGTGTAAGGATAGTCGTTAGAATCAACGTTGCGTGCACGCAAAACTCTTGTGGTACTCATCCGTGGCTCAATCATTATAGCTCTGCACTTTCTCTTATTGTTGGACTGTAAGCAACGACACGAGTCTTTATGGGTTTCCTTCTCTCATTCACTTCCGGTATTTTCTCATCACTCGTAAATATCTACGATCTTAGGAATGAACCATTAAACATCAGCATCACCCTCAAAGCTTTCGACTCCGATGAGTTACAAGAACAAAATAATTGCAGTTTCGCTTTGTTCGAAATGAATAAGCAACGACTATCGTATTTCTGTGCAAAAGATCCTTCGTCGATGGATCATGATTTTCATCGTAAATTCACTGGAATATTTTGACTGAAAAATGTTTAAGTTTAAGTTCGATTTTTTCCAAGAATATTTCCATGGAATAATTAACTCTGGCCATAAATCAAAACTTCAAGAGTTTTATTCATCATTGCTTATGTTTCGATTTTTTTTTTGATTACAGACATTGCAATGGACTGGTCCGACCATGCTCTTTGGTGGCCCGCGAGAAATCATTGGTTAACAAGAACCAGAAGCACTTTGGACCAGTACGGAGTTGCAGCAGATGCTCTTCTTCATTTTACGCCGATGCACAAAACTCTGCGTGTTCAATTGCCCGATATGCGCTGTCTCGATTGCAGGGTCGACTTTTCCGTGAAGACGTTCAATGCTGTCATCAATTTATGCAAAGAGCTTGGTAAGCCATCTGATTATTATAATTCATTGGTTAATAAACGAAGTTTCACAAGAGTTGATTATCAATTAAATGAAATAAGAATTTTCACTTATTTGTGTTAAGAAGAAGTTAGAAAAATGTCTACTTGATAATCGTTCATAAGAACACTAATGAAAAGATGGCCCAATTGCGTTGTACTGGTCACGCGAAGGTCATATGATAATCTTGCACGACCCGCGTAGACACTTTTATAGTCAAGGCACGCGGGTGACATCTACGTCGCTGTTTAATCAAGGAAGTGGGTTAACGAGCTACATTAATTATTGAAACGAGTACATTCGGAAAAGATTGTAAGGACAGATGTTAAAAAAAACGATACGCGCGTACACTTTCAAAACTACTTGAATATTCTTCCTCCAGATTCAAGAATTGAAAAAAACAATTTAAATTTTATTATGCACCGCATCAAGGTTTTGTCTATAAGAAATTAAAAACGCAATTTTACAATTTGGGTTGAAACGTGACGTGAACTGCCTCACATTTTTCTCACTAAAGAAACATTGAAGTTAAGTATTGGGTTCAATGTTCTGCAACTCAAATTCGTTAATTTTCAACGAAAGAAATATCCGAGTACAATAATTTATTAGTTGAAAGATAAAGTCTATTAAATCGTGGAAAATAAATCAGTCAGAGAGTCGATTGCACTAGAATTGTGACAAAACTAATGGCAGAACTTTTCACTATCTCTGGAGCTGATTGCGTCCATGAGATTTTTTGTTTAACCCAACCGCGTCCGTCGAGAGAATGATGACCCGTACGATAGCCCTTCCCATGTCATCGCAACTCACGAATACATGTGTCACTTTGACTGCATTGAGAGTGTTTAACATGAAGCAATATATCGCATGTCATGAATGCATTGTCCTTAAAACGTTGTGTTGAGTACTGAAAAAAATGTGAAAAAGTCATCCAGCTGTCATCCAATCATTTGTAAGATTCAAGCGAATGATTATTCAAAAAATTGCTGAAGGTTCATCGAAAATGAAAGTCATTTCAATTGCGATTTCGAGATTAAATTATATTTAACTATCACGATAAAAGAAAAATTCGATGGCTTATTTCATTCGATGGTTTTTTTTAAATTTTTTCAGGTATTAGACATCCAGAAGAACTATCGTTTTGCAAGCCCCTTGAGCCAAATCACCTGAAGTACAACTTGAAAGATTTACCAGCAAAGAAAAAAATAGAGAACCAGAAGAATGGCCATTGGAACGTACCAGCGGATACAAACACATTTATTCCGGTGAGTCAGAGTCCAAGAGGCTCGAATGGAAGCCTGGATCAAAGTAGTCCTTTCATGTGTGCACCCGTTACGCCAAACAACAGAAATCACAGCACGCCTATCAGTTCACCGGTATCGGTGAGTCCCATATTTCTTTTGTCCTATAAGAGAATGCTGTTTTTTTTTTACCTTTAGTTTCTTTTGATTAATTTATCAATCAACGATCGGTTTATTTTTATTTTATAATTATGAAATTATCAACAGCATACCGGAACATGGAAGAGAAACAACAATTCATCAGGTTTTGGCAGTACAGGATCATTCAATGCTAACAACAGTACAATGAGTCTTGAGGCACTAAACGGTGGTCTATCTGAGTCACTTGCCCAGAGTCCAACTTCGATATCCGCCGAAATCCGTTCGAAGCTCGTGAGACCAAAAAGTTTGATCGAACGTGCAAGAATGAACGTTGCATGGCTCGACTCTTCATTGTCCATAATGGAACAAGGTATCCGAGAATTTGACACTCTCAGGCTCAAATTCAAATTCTACTCATTCTACGATCTCAATCCCAAGACCGATGCAGTAAGGATAAACATGATTTACGAACAAGCGAAATGGCAATTACTTGCTGAAGAGATTGAATGCACGGAAGAAGAAATGCTCATGTTCGCTGCTCTCCAGGTGTGTATTTACTCTCTTATGTTTTTTCAATTGAATGCTATTGTTGGGAGATTTCTCGCGAGAGGGAACTTTGATATCAAAAGGATGGATATCATGGATTTTGATATCAAAATTGAAATATATTGATAACTAACTGTCAATCGTCAAAAAATTATCAGTTTCCATGGTTCTCTCTCTCTCTCTCTTTCTCTCTCTCTCTATTTGTCTTCAGTTTTCAAACCTTTATCGAATGACTTAAAATAGCACGAAGATGAAATATTATTTCTCTGAAATCACGTGGGTTTGTGTATCGAATGAAATTCGAACTTCTCTTTCTCTCACGATCGTTGCTTTCCCCACGCGTGTACCAAGTTTGGCACGCATAATCATTGGTAAAACACATCTCAGGATAGCAAAATTAAATGTGTGTGTTGCACGATCCACCTCCGCGATAGATTCTCGTCGGTTCTCCCACGAACCTCTTTCGGCCCACGTCAGTGACCTCGTCTCCTCTCTGTTTTTCGTGCATTAAAAAGAAAAAACGAGAAAAAAAAACATACACTTCTGGTCGGTTTACGTCCATAATGTATATATGGATATTTAAAATATATGTATACGAAAGCACTTTTATGCAGCATATAGGTGCGTGTCCGAGCGAGACGAGGATCGATAACAGACGGCCAGACAGTTCTCGTATATTATTATTAGCCTTAAGAATTGACATAAGCCACTTCTTTTTTTCTACTCTCTTATTCGATTAGGCACTTTATCGAGAGTCAACTATTGTATGAAATTGGATCGAACCATTTACACAATTATTTCTCCATTTTTTGTTTCCGGATGTGAATTACTTGATCGCGTGGGTGTAAATAATAAAATTCAACGTAAAATTGAAGCATCAGAGTAATTTGCACTAATTTTGAATTCAACAGTACATTATTACTCCAAAAAAAAGTTCTATGTTTTCATATTTTTATAAAATAGAATAACCTAACGTTATGAGATTTTTTCACAAAAGTTATAGCCAAGTTTTCAAAAATTATCTGCACACTTAACTTTAGAACGTCACTGTGAGGAAACTTGACCTTAAAATGATCGAGGGTTACATTTTTTTGAAATTTAGGTTCAAGTGAACCTTCAAGCGAGCGTGCCACAGCCGAGTTACGAAACGAACGGCGGAAATTCGCCGATCGAAGATGACATCGATGCAGCATTGACAGATCTCCAGGTCTCTCTCGAGGGCACGAATATCTCAAACGGACCAAGTGACATTACTCAAGTTCCAGAACTTTCAGATTATCTGCGCTTCTTTAAGCCAAAACGCTTTACACTAAAAGCTTTCAAACGCTATTGGTTCACGTGTCGTGACCTTCAGCTTAGGTTGTTCAAGTCACGAGAAGAGGCGAACAGCTCCGAATCACCAGCTTACATTATAAATCTTCGGGGTTGCGAAGTCACTCCCGATGTTAATCTTTCACAAGCTCGTTATGGCATCAGATTGGAAGTTCCCAGTGCCGATGGAATGACCGAAATGTGGATCAGATGTGAAACCGTAAGTCACGTCAATTGTTCATTAAAAATCACAATTGAAAGAAAAATTCTTTCGTTCATTACGAGAATCAGTATTGATCCAAATTTATGCCATGTTTTCAATTAATTTTTCTATTAAAATCAATTGTTTGCTTTCACCACAATAATTCAACAGCCCTGAAATGTTCAATCGTCACATTTTTTTCTCTATAACTTTTTCGTTTTGGAGAAATTCTTCCTTTGCTTATAAATAAATCAATTTTAGGAACAACAATATGCAAAATGGATGGCAGCTTGTAGACTCGCTGCCAAAGGTCGCTCATTGGCAGACTCCTCATACGAGAGCGAGGTCAACAGCATCCAGGCTTTCCTGCAATTACAAAGGCCAGCACCTGCACCAGCAATCAGTCCAAATTCTCTCGATATTACGCCCGAGGACTATGTAGCACCGAGATTCGCAAAAAAACTCAAGGGAAAGGTAACTAATCGTTTGAACTATCATTTCATCCCGTTTCGTATGCAAAATGTATTATTTATTTATTTCGTTACGTTTTATATTCACTCGAAGAAAATAAAAATCGAAAAATTACCGATTAGCAACGGCTGTGAGGTATCAATTTGGAACTCTTGTCATTATAAATTACCACGAACAGAAAAAAACGTTTTTGGAATTGTAGAAAAGATTTAACCTTCATAAAAATTTCCATTCTGCTCGGTAAAAATTACAAAAAATTGCGGTTTTCCAATCGTTTATTTCGAAAGTTAATAATCGATTGTATGAATTTATTGTAATAATTTATAATAATAACAACATTTTTTTTGTTCAACTAATCGATTAGGTCGTCCAGAGAATTTTGGAAGCCCACGCAAATGTCAAAGATCTCGCTCTGGTCGAGGCGAAGCTTAATTACATAAAAGCATGGCAATCCTTGCCAGAATATGGTATATCACTTTTCGTCATTAGATTCACGGGTAAAAATAAGGACGAGCTACTTGGCATTGCAAACAATAGACTCATGAGAATGGATCTGAGTAGTGGAGATCACTTAAAAACGTGGAGATACAACACGATGAAGGTACGATTTATATTTACATTATTTTTTATTTCCTTTTTCAATCATTGTTTCTTCCAAGATTTTTTAAAATTCTTGTTGACGTTTGTGTTTTTTAAAACTCTTAAATACTCGAGGATTTTTTTTCTGTTGCAAAGAGCAAGAGACGTAATTAAAGGAAAATTTTGACTGGAAATTTGTGCACTGAAAAAAAAAAAAAAACCTCAAGAAAAGATCTCTGTGAGATTTTCTTCGTATTTTGATAACGAAGAAAATGGTGTATGATGAAGTCTCATTTGACAAAGATTTAATGACGAAAACTCTATAAAACCAAAAGTTTCGACACAAATGCAGAAGAAGAGTTTATTGTTTTAAAAAATTGGATCGTTTTTGACCCCGTTGCATTTTGTGTTTGATTGCAGGCGTGGAACGTAAATTGGGAGGTGAAACATATGATGGTACAATTCGAGGAGGAAAACATAATATTCGAGTGTCAATCAGCGGATTGTAAAGTAGTGCACGAGTTCATCGGCGGTTACATATTTTTGTCAATGCGTTCGAAAGAAGCGAATCAAACATTGAACGAAGAAATGTTTCACAAGTTAACAGGAGGTTGGGTTTAAATGCTCGCGTAAAAATAACACATTCAATTTTTATGTTTCCAATTATTTGGTATAAAATATATAACGTGCGTCGTTTTTGATTGATTGATCATTTTGTTTTAACAATTAATCCTGAATTTTGTCATCGTACGACTGAGTAGATTATTCAGCAGAAAAAACTCCCGTTCAATCTCTCGAAATATTTTCGAAGAAAAACGAATGTAAGTTAAAAAAAAAAGAAAAAAAAGTGAAGCTTTTGCTTGCACAGAGTGCCACTGGCCAGGATCCGAGCAAAAATAAAGAAGAACATAATAAAAAGAAAAAAAAAGAGCAAGAGAGATGAAGAAAGTTAATTTAGTGCGCCAGTCTATTAACGAGTTGTGGTAAATAGTTTGTGTAGATCGAAATAGAGAATTAAACACACAAAAGAAAAACCAGACTTTGTCAATTACGGAGTCCCAAAACTCCATCGAATAATAATATTCAAAAAATTCATAAAATTTCATCGAAAAAAAAAAAACAATACGCACATTGTACGATAAATAATGCCAATTATTTTATTCATTTTATCACTAAAATCCAGCGAGTTCAATTATTACCGCCATCATTTTGGGGCTTATATTTTTTTATAATAAATAAGAAAGAAAAAATGAAATTTAATTGTTCCCCAAACTGGCGACTGATAAAATTGCTTAGTATCAGAAACAATATCGTTTTGAGACGACCAAAAGTCAGTCCCGAACGATTAATTATTATTTTCAACATCACAAAGGTGCTAAGTCGTTCGGGTATGACTTTTCGGCCACTTGAAGTCTGCTAAAATCGTGTAAATTATTTGTTACTTTTAATCTCAACTTTACAATATTAAATATAATGAATAAATAAATAAATAAACAACAACAAAAAACTCTCATATACATATTAGAGATATATTGAATATAAATAAATATAAAGATATATATTTACCTTGTATCGTTATAATAATATTATAATCTGCACATGATTACGTTATTATACATTTGTGTATGTATATGTAACCAAAAATTATAGTTTTGTATATTAATAGAAAATAGATGTACAATAAATTTAATTATTACGTAACAATATAATCTCGTTTCGGTTTAATTTTATTATTTAAAAAATTTACAGTCACGTACATTAGTGAATAATTCATTTTGCTAAATCGTCAAAACTTATAAAACATTATTTCGGAATAAATCTCGAGATAAGATAAAGATTCTCAAAATAGGGGAAAAAAATTTAGCGTTTTTTTTTTTTTTAAGTTTTTTCAATATCAAAAACAGTTTTTAATCATTTTTCATGCTCAGTGAAGTGTTCTTGTACTTTGGACATGTTGCAACTCACGAAATTTTCGTTTTTCTTCTTTTCACGCTTTTTTACGAGGTTGGCACCGACGGTTGAGTCGACGTTTCCTTCCTCGAAGTTTCCACGACTTTTCCATTCGTCGGATGACTCGAATTTCCAGAGCCCTTAAACGCCGCTAGTCCCAGTCTTGCTGCTTTTAACGGATTTCCGGTTCCACCGGAAGTACCTCCACCGTTGCTCACCTGAAGGTGATCGTCGAATGGAAAAATATCAAAACTCATCAACTTCAACAATGATTTTTTATTTATAAATGATCTTTCGTGAAAAAAACGATTTTGCCTTGGGTCGGAATGACCCTGAGTAAAATCCTCGGATTCAGGGACATTTTTAATGTAAAATTTAAAAAATCTAGACTCCTGTAAATATCATGTTGAAATTTGTTCGCAAAATTCTAATTATTTGAGTAATTACAGCCTTCCGTATAAAAAAAAAATCTGAAATTCCGACAAATCATTCTTCACGACATTCTCCAGAGAACTTCATATTTTTTTCAACGAAAAACTATTTTAAAAAATCCTAAGTTGTCGTTTCATTGTAAATGTTCGCCATTTCCTTAATTTTCATGGAAAAAAAAAAAAAACAAATCCTTCATGAGTTAGAATTTTTCATACCCTTTAATAATCTTATTGAACTTTTCATTTCATTCCTTAAAAACCAAAAAAATCCTGAAAATCGAGGATTTTTATGCTCGTTATACTGAGAAGATTTCTTCCCAGACAACAAAGAGAAAAAGGAGTCATCAGAACGATTTGTTGACGAAAAATGTCTGTAAGAGGTCTTTCCAATATCTTGCAGACCGAAATAATCAGAAAAATGTATTGAAAACTTATTTTTGATGACTTTCGTCTGCAAGACATTAGTCAAAAACTCTTACAAACATTTTTCTCATGTTTATGCTGCCTAGATTAATAATAGAGTTATAAAAACTGTTTATTTATGTTACCTGCGGATGTATGGGTGGTGCAGAATGAACAAGACGTCCAGCAATCGAAGCTGATTTGTCTTTTTTAGTTCTAACCCATTCGTGTCCTAGGACACGATCAAGGGTGAGCCTTAACGTGATATCTGGTTCGAGGATATGTCGAATAATACTTTTGGCTAATGGTGATATGGTGTCTTGAACGCGTGCACGATAAACCCATTTTTTTGACATTTGGTCCTTCAACAACTGTCGATGATTCTCATCGTTGAAGGGCATTCTCTCATTGAGCATAATAAACAAAATTATTCCGAGTGACCATACATCGGCGAGTTTTGGATTGTACGGTGTGCCGGAAACTACTTCCGGTGCTGCGTAAGCCGCCGAACCACAATACGTTTCACTTAAAACTCTTCGACCCTGATCATCCACGCAAAATCTTGCAAAACCAAAATCTGCCAATTTCACATTGAACTTTCGTGACAAAAGTATATTTTCGCACTTCAAATCACGATGCGCTATATTTTTGCTATGAAGATAATGCAACCCCGAGGCCATTTGACGAAACCATAATTTTGATTGCTGCTCAATTACCGGACCGTTTCGCTTTACAAAATCCAATAAATCTCCGTTGTCGGCACAACGCATAAATATAAATACTCTTGGGCCCCGTTGGAGAATACTGTGAATCTGAAAAACGGACGAAAAGACATATAATTATTTTAATTTATTATTATTCATTCATTTCATTCAAATTCATAACTCTTTAACTGTTTTTTTTTTTTTTTTTTACTATTTTCATTTAGACAAAAATTATTTCTGCTTGATTCGTTATTTCGCGAAGGATTATTCATTAAAATACCGCATTCAATTGAAACGTGTCTACGAACACACAATGTTTTGGAAAAATCATCATATTTCAAACCATGCTCGAACGAGTGATTTTTTTATATTGTTATTTATCGAAGTATTGTGTTAAGGAGATAATGGGAATAACGTGACGTTATCACCTGTATTATATGAGGATTTTCGATCTTCGTAAGGATTTCAAGTTCACGAGGAAAAAATTTTTCGAGGCAGTCCACCGGGGCTTTTTCCTTGTCAAAGATTTTACACGCGAGGCGCATTTTCTTCGAACTCGTACCATCAACATATTCGGCGAGATGTACAGTGGCGTAAGAGCCCTGATATCATTAAAAATATGTAAATAACGAGTGGATATGATTTCTGCATTATAGATTTTTTTTTGAATCAAAAAAATGCTCACTACTTAATTTTGTGATGTAAAAAATGATGAATTATGAAAAAAAGAAGAGAAAAATTGATCAAAGGTATTTAAAACTTTTTCGATTGAAATTTGAACGAAAATTCTGCGCTAATTGTTCTCCAAAGACGAATTTTTCGCAGAAACCAAATAGTGCCGATTTTTTTTTTTCACAAGAAACAAAAATGGCTGAAAAATGACAAAAAACCTGTCCAATTTTTTTTCCAATAAGATAACCACGCTGCTCAAGAGCGTTAACTTCCGAGTTTCGTGGGCTCAGTAAAGTGTCCATTCCAAAATGTCTTCATTGAGGCATTACAAGAATCGTCAGACTTGCGCTTTTGAAATTTCGATACAAAAAAAAGGAATAACTCCCAAACACGTATTTGTGGCAAGTGCAAAAACGATGGGATTCCTTGATTTTTACTTTGTGAGTGTTTTTTCGAAAAATGCTTTTTCCTCTCCGGTCAAAAATCGCGATTGTACACTGATAAATCCAAAGTGGCTACGAACGTCATTGAAGCTGATAATTCAACAGGAATTTTGGGCATCAAGTCCAGCTTGTACCTGACGAAATGTAGTAAGGAATAAAATAATAAAAACGCATGGACAACGCACACCGGAAATGCAAGAGAAATCTCATACGTCTTTCACTTAATTGTACAAGAGAAAAAAATGTTGTCATTAAAAAATCGTATTCGATTTAATTACAGCTTGAAGTTTGATAACGAATAATTCCTATAAATTTTTAGAAAATAAAAAAAGCCAAAAAACGTTCGGAAAAGGAGACAAATTTGATAGGCAACTTCGCAGTATCCTGGACATTGGTTCATCGGGTTCCTCACAAAAATTGATATTCCATTAATAAAAAATAAAAACTTCGAGTAAATTATTGTCGAATCGAAATTGAAGTGAAAGAATTCGGTTTTTTTGGACATACCTAAACATAACAAGATGACGAAAACAAGGATGGATCTGCGGACGTTTGTCCCGTATTTATCGGATCTGATGGTAGCATTCAGGGAGCGCGCGGCTACTCGCGCCGCTATCCCACGCTCTTTAGATGCGTTTCGTCTTTTTTCGGAAGATTAATTTTGACGTTACGAGAGGATTATGACAGAGTCGACGGTTTGGACGGTGCACTAGGAAATTTTCTTGGTGATTCAATGACAAATGAAGCAAGAAGCGCGAGTGACCGTTGCTAAGGGTTACCAACATTTTCTTTTTTCTCTTCTTCTCATCACTTCATGTTGCTTCCATTTGACTCGTTCTAAATTCGAACAATTTTTCAATATTTCGACTATACTTTTACATTATAACGAGAATGAAAAATCATTGTAATTTAAATTACAAAAAAAATCCTCTGTAAAAAGGATTCAACATTTTCGAACAAAAAAACACACTTTTTTCTCTTAAATCGACTCATTGATGTCGATCTTTCAATCCTCTTGTTTTATAGAACGATTTTTGCAAAATTGCAAGTGTGAAAACGGAAAGTACTTGTAACATGATATTCTTTTAGAAAGTTTAAAAATCACGATCCACTATAATTTATATACGATTATGTGCCCAAAAAATACTGTCGTCCATGAAAGAGTTCGTTGAGATTTGAAGAAAATGCTTTTTTTTTATTCAATGAAAAGAAATCTTGTTTCTCGATCTGAACGCTGCACAGTTAAATGTTGTGAATTAAGTGTTAAAACGAAAAATAAAGAGAGACGTAAAACTTATTAGATTTTTTTGATGTTTTATTTAAATGAATTTACACATTGTGTAAAGTTGTATTACGCAGCTGGATCGTCGCCCTTAGTGGTACGTGTGTAAATGAGCTGAGCGTGATGTTGAACGACTTGTTTGATGAGTCCTTTTTGTTGGAGCTCAATTAATGCTCGCCTTGCCAACGAACCACGAATCTTCAATCTTTCGCTGACTATCGATGGTGTGATCAATTTGTACTGAGGGACTTCTTTAAGAAGTTTGTCGTATGTGCCCTTGTCGAACAATACTTGATTGTTCAACTTGTCACGAACTTTTCCCTTGGACCACTTCTACAGAATTGAGAAAAAAAAAAAAAAAAAAACACATCTGTGAATAACTGCGGAAATGATCAGCAAATCATTTCTTTTTTTTCTTCTTTTTTTATTCAAATATTTTGTCAGTCTCATTAAATCAGGTTTGTACCCTCATGGTTTTTCGGGACAGAGTGTTAACATCATTCAAAATTTTCATATCAATGTCAAACGTCAAAGAATCAATTTTGAAATGAATCGTTCCATTTTTTAATAATATAATTTCTTGCAGCAATTAGATGTTTTATTTGAACAGACGCAAGAAATTCTGACACATAAGAATGATGGAATTGAAGAAAAAATTGAAAAACTACTAAATATTGAAAACTGTTTCAAAAAAAAATCGAAATTTTGCATTTTAATATATTTTGAAAATTCTGCTGACAATTTTTACAAAAAATAAAAAATTAGAAAACTTTCTAAAAATTAAATTGAAATCTCGTTGCTAGCGCGACAACTGTAGATAAATATTTCAAAAGTTGTTTTTATTCAGGAAAATTGACCTTCTTAGCTCCTGCGCACTTTGTTTGTAAATGGATTTATCACTTCACGGTTGATAAGAATATTTTTGTCAATTTTTGAGAGCATATACTGTTTGTCAAAATCTTAACGAACCTTCTTTTTGGCTTTGCCACCAGATCCACCCTCCTTCTTCTTCTGGGTTTTCTGGGGTTGTTTGGAAGACCCCTTAGTGTCTTTTTTGGGCGGCTGAAAAAAAATTGTTCTCATTTAGTTCTGTGTTTCAATATAATCAGAATTAGAGGTTAAATACTTTTTAAAAATTGATCAGACTCATTAAATCAGTGTTTTTGCAACCACGGATATCGTCTTGCAAGACAATTGCATCATTTCGTATCAATTTACAAGAAAATCACGAAATCAAATAAATTTATCGAACAATATACTAGAAATCTAGAGAATTTTGTCAAGATTATGAAAAACTTTGGAAGAAGTGATTGCTTTTGGAAAACTGCATGATCCGCGAATATAGGTTATGTGACGAAAAATTGGCGTGAATAGTTTGCGACGAACAAATCGAATTCTTATTGCATGTAAATTTGTTTATATTATTGTTTATTAAACAGTAATCCTCTGAATAATAATGAATAGCTGGATATTCGATTGATTGCAACAAAAAGAACTGCAGAAACACGGGTTTGTTGTGGACACCATGTGGCCTGTAGACTCGAGAACGACTTGCCAATAGAATAATTTGAAATTAAACAATTTATACGCGTGCACCAATTTCTCAATTATAAATGAGATATTTCACTCGCAGTTTGACACATTTTTCGTGCTTTAATTGTACGTTAAAAGGTATATTTTTAATGAAAACTGTCGGACAATCGCCAGAATTATACACTTACCATGATGGCTCACAACTTGGAAAGACAAGGGAAGAGTCGAATCGGCCATACTGGATTTCCTCCCCTCCACTTGACGCCAGGTTACGGCTGTAGTCAAAAGTACTTTTATATCATCCCTAAATTTATACGTTTTAAGGCGAGAAAAATATTTTTATAAGACAAAGAATCGTTAAAAAAAATTATCCTTTTTATCATTGTACCAACAGTTATTATTTGACGATAATCTTAACTTGGTTGTCACTTTGACAGGAGGAAGCTAGCACAGTCGAATGACGCGTCACGGTCAGTTAACCGTAAAGTAGCCGAGACAAATTTCAGTGCAAGATTTCAATGCGGTTTTAGTTTAGTATTAAACTTCTCATCGTTTACGATTTCAATAATCAAAGCTGCAAGAATAATAATAACAATGAGATTCACGCATAAATATTCAAATCATGTTCTGCTAGCTATACGTTCAATATAAACTTTTGTTAATGATTCACAAACTATAACTGCAAAAACTATACAACTGGCGTCATGAACTTTCATAAACAATTCCTAAGCCACAGCAACAATAAAAAAGAAAATAAAAAGAATTATTACATTTATCCGCCAGAGCCATGTTCACTCCGCTGTAGCTAATCTCGTTCGTCGAGCGATTGCAGCTCCAGGTTTGCATTTGTGTATTATTTTTTTGTAGCCACTTTCCTAGTTAAATTTGACGGCGTGGTGTTCCAACATGGCGTTTCGACGAGGATACTCGCAGCCGGGAATCGAAAAAGTTTGATTATCAATAAAAACAAAATGAATCTTTAGTTCAATTTAAAAAAGTGTTTCGCGGAAGAGTGTGTGTGATTTTTCTGTTTCTTTATTTATTTTTCGTTAACCCTGGAAAGCCGGATCGACAAGTAATCGGTGAGTTTTTCACGAGTGTTGACGTTATTAACCTTTTTTTGCCATGATCGTAGACGTGTCACATCAGCTGCACTGTTGTATGTGAAGGAAAAATTTCAATTTTACTAACAGTCCCTTACGACAATTAGTCGATCGAGATCTTTATCAGTCGGCTTCTTTTTTTCTCTATCAATAATATGTCGCTTATGATAAGAATCGTTTTCATAAACAGCACGTGTTTTATGTTCCATAAGGCAACTCTGCGTGTCAAATACGTGATTTTAGTTATTTCCTTCATAAGTTTGACGATTATTTTTCAAACAGTTTTTCACGTACATATTTTAAGCGACCTTCTACTCTCGACTATTTTACTTGTGCTTCTCGCTTTCAATTTACAGTTATTACTCACGATCTTTTTGTCATTCAAATAATGATTCCTCTATGCTATTAAGTTAACAATTGAAAAATCTCGAAATTTACGAAAGATTGTTTACCACTGCGTTGTGCTTTAACCTTCAAAGTATATTTGAGCCTCAATTCTAGCTCAATTTTTTTAACTATCCAATATATTATTTTTTTTTTTTTTTTTTGTAAACTGTTTGGTGTTCCTAAGGAATACGTCAAATTGAGACACAAATTTTGAAGAGCTTTTTATTAATTTTATCAAGACAACAATTTTTCAATCCTCAGCAAGGGCCTTAGAGACAAGAATCCAAGACTAAGATTTTTCTGGTGTTTAGTATTTTTATAAAACAGCGAAAAATTGATTGCGCACATAAATTCATTTTGGATTTTATAGAAATACTATTTTTTGTAATTATTAACATGCCTTTTATAGTATCACAGTTGGTGTGGTTAGAACACTCCAAAAAATGTTTTCTTTTTCTATTATTTGTTCTTTTTTCTGAGTAGACCTGGGTTTTCTTTCAATTTAGTCTCTTGATCCAAAATAAAGTTTATCATCGTATTGAAGTTTTCCAGTGATTTAGTTTTGCAATTGTAGAAATAGATTGCAGAAACAAAATAAATTCACTGTCCTCCAATCGATGCAAACTTCCTTATTTTTGAACGTTTATTTGTTTTTATATTCTACTGCATAAACATGCTTTAATTAACATTTTGTTACGATGAACATAACATTCAACCTATGGTGCGCTTTTTGGTGCAATAGGTGACTTTTTTTCTGTGATGATTACCACTTCCACAATTTCTTTCCAATTCTTCCAATTTTCTCCAATTTCATAATTATCAATACTTCTCCATAAGCCTCTGTTCCAAGCAAAATACAAACTTATGTTATTCCAATAATAACAACCTCATAATCATTCATTACTCACAAACAAATCACTAGAATTTAACTGGTTGTTTTTTTTTTGTACTTTTGTTTTTTCTACCAACAGTTAAGTTTTAAAAATCGTGATTTTTTTCTGTATTCACAGATCACTCTTCTTAAGCACAGCGAAGAAGAAATCATAACTAGAATCACCATGTTGCCGCTATCGCACAAAGATTCGCGCAGCATGGGAGTATATATAAAGGACAACATAGGAAATTTGAAGCGTTTAATATTCTCCGACAAGAATACGCGAAATTTATTTTTGTTTTTGCTGTTAAATTTGTCGTTCGCGTTTGTGGAATTGTTGTACGGAATGTGGACGAACAGTTTGGGTTTGATATCCGACAGTTTTCACATGTTCTTCGATTGTACGGGTTTGTTAGCGGGATTGGTGGCATCAGTGATAACTAAATGGCGGGCGAACGAGCGTTTTTCGTACGGATACGTGAGAGCCGAAGTGTTGGCAGGTTTTGTGAACGCGTTGTTTCTATTGTTTATCGCGTTTTTCATTATGTCAGAAGCTGTAGAACGAGCTATCGAGCCACCGGAAGTAAAGCACGAAAGATTGTTTGTGGTATCGGTGTTGGGACTGTTAGTGAATTTGGTAGGAATTTACGCGTTCCAGCATGGCCATGGGCACAGCCATGGAGGAGGTGGGGGCCATGGGCATTCTCATGGCGGCGGTGGTGGAGCTTCAGCGGGACATGGACATTCGCACAACCAGAATCATGGCCATAGCCACGAACATCACGATATTGAGATCGAAGCGAGTCTCAGTAGCGGAGAATCCCAAATAATGAAGGGAGTCTTTTTGCACATACTCGCAGACACCCTGGGCTCCGTCGGAGTAATTATATCAGCAGTACTCATGCAAATGTTTGGATGGATGATAGCTGATCCCATTTGCTCCATGTTCATATCGCTCCTCATAATATTGAGTGTGTTGGGCCTCATAAAAGAATCGGCTCTTGTACTTATGCAGCGACAACCACCTGCTCTCGATCATGTATTGCCGCAGTGTTACAACAAAGTAACACAATTGGCTGGTGTTTACGCCATCCAAGAGCCACACTTTTGGACTCTCTGCTCAGACATTTACGTTGGTTGCTTGAAGCTCGAAGTTGCCAGAACTGTCGATCCAAAATACGTCGTAGCGCACACCCAAATGATTTTCCAAGCCGCCGGGGTGAGACAACTTACCGTACAACTAGACTACGCACCCATGTGATCCGATCAACACACACATCTTTCTCATAACTTACGCTCCAACCTCAGAACAACAATCTGCGCCGCCTGCCACAGACATGTTCGAAAATTGGCTCTGGCTCAGAGTCTCTCAGCTCTCGCCAAAATTTTCTACTGTCCTGGATATACAAAAAACAGTTATAGGCTGCGATTGCAAATTGTGTGAAAATCCATCGAGTTGAAGTTTCTATAGTTGGAACGCGACAATATTTTTTTCATAAGACTTTTTCAAACTACAAATACAAAAATTTTTTTTAATTTTGTTGAAATTAGCTTTACATATTGTTCAAAAACAATATCATAGATTTACGAGAAAAATATTGTCTCTGTTTCAACTATTCAAACTTCAAAACGTAAAAAATTCTTGGTTTTTTCTATTCGTATTAACGACAAAACGGGCTCGGACCTTCTTTTCTCTTGTGGGGAAAGATTGTTGCTGTGAATTTACGATTAATGGTTTACTGGTTATAGAGATTGACATTGAACGTGACGCTGATTCGAAAAATCAAAATTGACTGACTCTAACATAAATATGCAGTTGAATACAATTTTTTCCATTTTCCGATACCAAAACCTCCTAAAAATTGTATTGGAAAGTATTCTTGAAAAAACGGCCGAGCACATGTTTGAAGCTTTCTTGAAAATCACTCTCCAGCCAGTAAATCTCAAACCCGTGATCCAAACAACATCGCAGTTCGATTTTTTCCTAGCCAATAGTATTTATTAGCGTAATTCGAAAAAAAAAACAACAAACAAACAAACAAAACAGAAAAACAAATTTTCTCAAATCATTTAACAAAGCGCCTAAAAACATATATCAATATATTTACTGCGGAAAGACATTTCGCACGATGAAACTTTGAAAAAAAACGCTCAGTCTGTCATTTGTAATCGGAACAATTTTTTCCGTTTGATCGAAAGTAAAAACATTTTCGAAAAATGAATTCTTTTCATCGAAACAATCGCATTTTCGTGTATCTGCGTTCCGTCTTCAGAATTTCTGATAAAATTAGAATGCGTCATTTTTTTTTTCAACGTGTCTTTTGTCCTCCGACGAAAAAATAAACGAGAGAAAAAAAAACATACAAAACATACTACGTCTACCATGTAGCAGCTAAACTTGGTTAAACATTTTTATTTTTTTACTGGTGCATCTCCTCATGGATATTCTGAGAAAATGCTTATACATAAATATATATATACGTGTATATATGTTTGTATTTAATTTCATTCGCTTCCGCATTCACCGAATATATAATTAAATGAAATATCTTGTTGAATCGATCATCATCATTTTCCACTTGAATTAACTCGGCAATCATAATATTTGAAGAGAAGAACAAAAATCAGACAAAAAATGCTTCGTGTTGTCTCTCATATTCCGATAATTTAAGTCCAATGTGCCCACATTTAACTTTCCATTTTTTTATTCAGATATTTTTCGCATAAAATAAATAAATAAAACGTATTACCATCAATGCATTTTGTCCAAACATTGATTCGAATTCTTTGAAGTTTTTACTTCTCGATAAAAGTTAAGCAACAAAAATCATCTCTTGGTCTGAGATTTGATTTGAAAAATATGAAAACTTTTTCTCGGGCTTTTTTGTCTCGTATTAGATAGAAAAAATGGTGGCACGGTATAATTAATGAAACGATCATATTTTCTACGAAAGTTAATTAACGAAGAAATGACTTTTGACCTTCGTAACGATTTATAAAAACGTGTTGAAATATACTTGAAGGGAAACGTTTTTATTCCAATTTCAAGCCGTATATATACGTTTTTTAAATTATTATTCATTTTAACTGGGAAAATAATTGGGTTTTGGCTACGACGAGAAACGTTTTGATGATCCAAAACAAGTATGCGTTGTTTAACAAAATATACATTCCATATACGACTCGGAGAATCGTAAATCTCTGTAATTTGAAACGACGTACGAAAATGATAATAAAATCATCAATTAAAATTGCAATTACAAGGCCAAAGGTGCATTGCTAATAGTCATTTAAACAAGAAAGAAAGGACGCATGAAAAGAGAGATGGAAGGGAGATAGAAAAAAATTAATAAAATTTTCACGTAAACGATAGCGATTGATGATATACGAAGAAATAATGTTTGAGGGAGGCTTTCTAGCCAAAATAGTAATTAATAAGAAATAAAAATTCATAATAAAATCACAATTATTGACTAGAGAAACATTGAATAATATGGCGTTAAATATTCAGGATCTGGAACATCAAAAATCTTCAACGCCTGAATGAGCATAGTGTGATTTGGTGTATTGTAGAACAATGTTATGTTTTATGAAGATTTCTTACTATATTTGATGAAATATGTATATGGAAAACAAAAACGTGTGCGAATGTGCGATATCCATCGTGATTACCAAGTGTGTAAATAATTATTAATAATAAAAAGAAGAACTTGTAATTATACTTGTTTCGTAGTACAATTTTGCAGTTTCCACTACAGTAATTACTCTGAGTACTCTGATTAACTTTTCAATCGCCGGAGCCACACATTGGCCGCGGGCTGTAAATTTTTTATCAACGCTATGCCGTCGTAACAGCATCTTAACAGGAGCCTTGTGAAAAAATAATAAATCTTGTCCCACTTGTTGAATAGTTATTAAGTCTAAGCTTTCTCTTTAGCTTTTTGAGGAATTATAGAAAAAAAAAAAAAAATCCATCTGATAACCGGGGACCAGTATAAGGATAATAGGAATTTATATAATTTTTTAGGAACACAAAATGATTCCTTGAAATTCAAACACATATTACATTTATTTCGAGGATATGTGCACACATATAAATACATAAATATTTTATGATAAAAGCACTCGAGGCGAAAAACGCTCCTAAGTGGTAGTATCTCGAGTTTCTTTTGTGTGAAGATTGGCTGGCGCGATTTTTCCTAAATTTTCAATATTTTTTTTTTTTTTCATTTTTTATTTATTTCGCAAACATCAATACTCCTCGTACATTGAATTTCCACATATCGTGTGTATGTATATATATTTTTTTTCATTAATATATATATTTCTATAATAGATTAATTTTTTTTTTTTAATTTCCGCAATTGCATGTTGTGTTTGATTACGCTTTTGAATCGACACTCTATATTTATTTACATAGCAAACTATCAAATATAAAAAAATTCGACGAATACCCGAAATCGAAAATTCTTCGTGCCTAAAACTTCCAACCTCTTGTAATAACGTCGAAATTCACGTTATTTTTTTTTCCCCTTTATTTTCGACCTACTTCGCCAGCAGCGAATTTAATCGATTTGTTGATGATATCAATGTCGTATTATACACCATCGTAGATTAGTTCGACAGATGTCGAAAATTTCTTACGTAAAAAATCTGTCGTCGTTATTATCCTGTCGTTTAGATATGCAGAGATCGCAATTTTTTTTTCTTTGGTCCTCAAGGATGTATAGGAGGTGCATTTGAAAATGTGCTTTTGTAGAAAACAGGTAGATATTTGAAAAGTTATTAAAAAATTAAGTCAATGATGAATTTATAAATAAAACTACTAAAGAAACGTTTGAAGTCCCTATTTCAACGAAAACGACATTAAAAAAAAGGACAATTGTTGTTCTTTTAAGATCATTTTTAAGATTTCGTTGCCCATTGTATTATTAAAAATTGTTCATGTTTAGACGTTGAAATTCTTCATGTTTTTTTGTTCAAGCCTACGAAAAATTAATCATTAAAAACCAATGTTTTCTTTTAATTCTCCTATACATCCTTCGGAAATAAGCGTGAGACTAAAATAGAAAAAAATCTGGACGTGTGGACGAATTTGCGAAAACGTATGTGTGGCTCAATATCATTTTTTATCAAGCTTTTTTTTTATGCGTAATAGAAACATTATTGAACCATCTTAAACACTAAATTTAACGATTCGATAGCATTGATATCGTTTTTTGGCGATATTCGACAAAAACAAAAAACTATTTTATAATGCTTTTTTGTTTGGCAGTCGATTTCATAAGGTACTCGATAACATTTGTGTTTTTTTTTCTTCTTTTTCTTTTATACAATAAAATCTCGCGCACATTTTATTTCCGTCCTATTGCCAATAGCTATTCTTTTTTTTTTGTCAATTTACTCATTATCTTCTTTCATATATTCTTAAAAATACAGAGCTGCGTAAAATCAGGTAAAAAAAAGAGAACTAATTTTCAAAATTTATAATAAATCTTTTTTTTTTCTTTTATCCCGAAATCTATTATCTCTGTTTTTCTATTGCAAATAACCATTTAAATCGGTTTTATCTGATAATCAACTTGAGGAAATCGTGCTGATCACTCAACAATTCATTTTTCTGAGCGTACCATAAAATTTTTAAATCTCCAACAACGCCAACGTAGCTTTTTTCAAAATGTTATTCTTTTCTGTACGAATCATTATTCTCGTTAATCTCGATACAATAATAATAATAATAATAATAGAAATAATAATAATATCGATAGAAATAATAATATTAATAATAATAATCATAATAATAATATTTATATATTAATATCTCTATCTCTCTTTTTTTTTTCTTCATTTTTCATCTTAATTCGAATCGTACTTTTACAATTCGATTCGACAACAATACGTACCTCTATATTTGCAACAGCCTCTTCGAGTATTATTCGTTAGTGTGTGTCTTGGTCACATGTTTTCGATATAAATTTCTCAATTATTTCATCGATGAATTGATAAAATGAGTTTCTCAATTATTTCATCGATCCCTCATTAAATATTAAAAATCGTCCAGCGACGGAGCAAAATGTTATTTTCGATTTGAAAATTGGACAACAATCGCGTATTTCAATAATCACGTGATTTTTTAAGATCTGATTATAACGTTTTTTGTCCCCTTTCTCCTTATATTTTGGTACAATGCTTCGCGTAAAGATGTAAAATGTAATTAACGACCGAATGAAAAAAGTGGACAATTGATACAGTGACGAAAAATGTGTGTTTTTGTTTTTTTTTTTGTCGATCTTAATCTCCGAAAATTTCGATGAGACTTTGTATCCGTAAAAATCGTCTTTAAATTGCCGCCTCGACGGGACTGCTCGGTATTCGGTAAATCAGGTTTACCAAGTGAGCATTTTTTCATTTTTTCTTCAGGACTTTCAAATCCTGTTTCGTTTTTCTTTCTTTTTTTTTCTTTTTTGACGTCCAAATCGAGTCATCATGACTTTACGATTATCCTCTATTTCGAAACTTTCTTTTCACTTTTTCTCGTTTATTTCACCGATTGGTGATTCATTTTTTCTTCGGCTTACCGTTTTTTTGGATCTTCGTTATTTTCAATCGGCAACTCGAACCACCGGTATAAACGACCTCTGCTCTACCCGCATCTTCGACCGCTGATACGAGAGATTTAATTGATTTTACGTGAATGTCTTTGGCACTTATTTCAAGACTGGTGCCTGGATAACGATCTCTTATGCATTTGCCAACGCTGGTTGCTTGATTTTCTGTTAATTTAACACCGTCGAGACAGAGCCAAGTAAGATTTTGTAAATTGGCTAATACAGTTTGCAAGAAAACATGTTCCATTTGAATTTTTTTAACGCTGTCGGTAACAATCAAACCGTTAGCTTTGAGGAAGCTCAAGTTGCAAAGTTTCAAATTTTTCGATATTTGTCGCATCGTACGTTCGCTATCCTCCAAACTTATTCGCCAATAATTTATTCTCAATGATTGTAAATTACGGAAATTTGATGAGAAACAAGCGAAAAAATGTTGAAGTATTTTGTCGTCGATGAATAATAGGGAACTGCTGCTTCCACCGATTTCTGATTTATCCAAAGAGAGATCGAGCTCGCTCAGGGATGTAAAACCTGCCAGGAACGGTAGCAACAGAGGTCCTCGAAGTGCAGGTCTGTCATTGACAGTCACCTGAAAACAAAAATAAGAAATTTAAAACAATATTCGAATTGTTTTTTTTTTCAACGATTCCATTCACTTTTTGTACCAAGCAAAATGATTACACATCTTTGCCAAATGGAACGTAAGCCTATCGTTTACTTTTTATTTTTTTATCACTAAATGATTTTTTCATTTCGCCTCCAAAATCTAAGCATCAGAATACTTATTACATCGCAACAAATAAAATTAAATCATAAAAATGTTGAATTAATGGTCTCTAAGTTCCAGGATGTTGAATTTGATGGATTCAATAAATCCTTGAATATTTATTGCAAATTTATTGCACGGTCTGAAACGACCGTGAACGTAAATTCATTGTAAAAATCTGAGCTTTTGCTAAAAGTGAATAAAAAGCCATCGGGTGTTCAATTGAAGTCTAATTTTCGAGGTGGATTTGTTCTTCTTGGTGTTGGCGTTATTATGTCGTTGTAACGAGGTCGCGGAGGTGTTTGTAAATATAAATAGTGAATTCAATGAAAACTTTGTATCGGGTTTAATTTATCCTCTAGCCTCTAGGCTCTAGGCCTCTAGCAAATATCAACTTCTCCAAATTTCAGACCATATCCTACTCGTTTTCAATATATTGAATAATCCTCCATAATATCCATTGATGAAAGAGTTTGGGGTGCACGAATTTCACGATCAATGATACAAGTATGGAATATCTATATCACGATTTACTTCATCGGAATCTATCTAAAGGACTGAATACATGAATGAGGTATATTCTGAAGCCTAAGGGTGTATACGAGAAATATCTACAGCTTATTACTCCAAAATGAGCATCCGTCTAAATGTGTGTGTGTATGGATATTACGAATGCATCTATAATGTACTCAGGCATTAACGAACATTTCGTCCATGTATAATATGTTGTACACTGTCGAGAATAAAGTTAATAGCAAGCCAAGTTAGTAGTCTCTCGAGGATTATCCCCATTTCAGCCCAATTCTTCGAAATCCTAGCTCACGATCGTCTAATTAGGATACCTTTGTATACATGTTTCTCAATGCACCATATTGCTGTTATTGTTATCAAATAGGTATGTGTTTAGAGCTTAGTATGGCATTAAGCCAAATTTCAATAGCTACTCCGGTTTTCCTTGAGCCTGAATCATCGCCAAGCTAGTGGATAGTTAGCCAAAAATTGTTCAATCAATTTTATGTCTTCATATACTCTCTTTAGATTGGCTCCATTATTGGAAGAAACTCCATAATCCAATCACGTGTTAAAAAATAGAAATACGTTTTTTTTTTCACTTCGGATGGTCATGAAATATTCGAAATAATAGGTTCGTATTTGTGGAGGAAACAGTTATCCTAATGAATCGAGTCAATTGTTGCTTTTTAGTTACAAATTCGTTGCAAATTCGATTGTGGGCTCTTTCTAACTATTTTCTGGTTTTTATGGAATAAAATATTTAATAATCTGATTTATGGGATAAAATCTGGAATGAAATCTTGACATGACAGTTACTTTGAAAGAAAAAAACCACGTGGTTGTTTTTCCTCTTTATTCTTTCGTAGCAACTATAATACAACTTATTGTGCTGTTTGATTGTGGTTATCTTTAGGATTAATAATAGAAGTAAGTGGCTTTTAAATTATTATTTATAATTTGTTCTAATCTTTAGATTCAAAGATGAAAGAATATGTTTGGAATATTTCTTATAATAATGTGATGCGGAGTTCTACAGAAACAAAAAGTTCTATTCGGGTTAAAAACTTACTTGAAAACCTGCCAGCCTGAGAAACACGATTGTGGGACATGCAGGGGGTGGTGCAGCCCTTAAGAGTTCAGCGCCGGCGTCGTCTCGTCGACCTAATCGCGAGAGTGGACCCTCGTGAACAGCAAGATGCAGACGTGCATTGCACAGACTTAGTTCTCGGACGCTGGTGCACATCAGTAACTCTGAGAACACTGCCAAACTATCGGACTCCTGAAATTAATAAAACACACATTTCGATTCATATCCATAATTCTTTGCTGGAAAATCGTCACGTTGTGAATTTTTCCACGAGAAATCATTCATTAAGTAAATTATTAAATTACACTATTGAAAAAACGTCCCAGTTTATTATTTTTTCATTAAATACGAACATTGGGAAGTAAAGTCCCATTCTATTAGTAAAATCGAATGAGATTTCCGATCAGTCGTCGAGTTTTCACGTGGCGTCAAGTTGCAGTTTGAAAGAAACGGAAACGAGTTTAAACTCGAGTATAAATCGACTTGCATTTGACGTTTATACATTTCTTTTTAATACTTGGCGTCAAGACGTTGCCGCGTTTCTGGAGAACTTGTGTAACACGAAGTAGAAGAGTTTTTAATATGTAAGTGAACTTGACAACTTCCGGAAATTTTGCTTACGATCCGTTAATCATGAATACACGATTCGACAACATAGATCAAATGCAGGTGCAGAGAAAAATGTACTTAGAAGTACGAAGAAGTTTGAAACCTGAAACGTCAAAGTAGGAACGTACGAAGTCTTGCATGCGTTTCGCAATAACGTTGGGCTTATTGATTCGATGATTGCGCCTCCCTGGAAAAGCAAACTGCGATATCGTTGATGCCTCTATGAGGTGGAAGCTCGAATGGAAAACTGAGCTTCACTGCGGCATCAACGTGTGAAAGCCCATTGGAGCATATCACCTGACGAAATATATGTTCAAGTTATGTACATAAGACAGTCATATATATTGAAAATAATTCGCATATGATAAACAGATTATTCAAAAAGTCACGGCCAAGGGTTTGTAAGAGTAATAATTAATAAGAAATAAGAATAATATTTATAATGATAACAACAAGTGAAGGAGAAAGTTCTGAGCGCGACGATTGCCTTAAAAATCGAAAAATATAGGCTTTCGATACTGGACAGTTAATCGTTATCGTCCTCGCGAAGGAACTAGTCTCAAAATGTAATCGTATAATTAATAAATCGAAGACATCCAAGTATTATAATCTTTAATTGTCAAATTCCTGCGATATAATCCCCTGACAGGTTTCAAAATCAATTGATCGTAAAATTCTGAAGAGAATCTCGTGTTCATTTATGAGTCTGATTAATAGTTTACGAAATATTTACTGAATTTCGCGACATCGGATGGGGAACGTCCACCAAGACGTTGTAATGATCGTAAACAAAGTCTACGCGCTATGATACTCGAGTCATGTGATCATTTATCTTAATGGAAAGCCATGAATACTTCCGTGTATCGATCGTGACATGCTGAGCGGAATATTCGATGACTCTTGTTCTCTTTCTATTAAGAAAGGCAGTTCTTTCTAGGAAAACGGTTTGAGGCAGCTTCCGAAGCTGAGACAGAATAATGAGCCATACACTATTACAATTTATCTCTTTTATTATCAATCTGTAGCAATTCTTAGAGAAATATTCCCATAATAAACTGATGGGAACATTATTATTATTATGTGAAGAAAAACACGTCGACATGACTGTGTTTATTGACGATAATTTTATTATCGAAGATTTCGGTCTTTCCTTTCATGTCTGACTGTGTATATGAGTGTGTTTTTTTTTTTTTTTTTTTAATATTATCAACGTGTACTCGTTAAAAACATGAATCATTGAGTTTATATATAAGAAAGAGTTCCGCTCAGCTTTTGCTTCCCAGCGAATATTCATACTTCCTGTTTCCTTTTTTTTTCTCTTCGTCCGGTTGAAAATATTTTTCTTCCTCAACGAGAACAAAAAAGAACGAAGGAATGAAAGTTCATGCCATTCCACAAGTATTCGCGAAGTAAATCCTTGAATCGCGGAAGCTTCCGAGCTCAGCAAGCGTTGCTAAAAACTTTGTAGAAAAACGCAAAGTCTCGTTCTCCTTTCAGCGATGCTATTACATCGCTCACTCTCGAATTTTCTACTTCTTCACTGTGCGAAACGTCGCCAGTGGAAGAAGATGACAAATGATAGAAAGAGAGAGAGAGAGAGAGAGAGAGCGAGATACGATAAGAATATGAAAAAAAAAACATCATAAAAATTGCGACAAAGTGGCAACTTTTTATAATCTCTTTTTCTACACCAGAAATACGAGAGACGCGTTCACAGAGGTTATTGTAAAACGTAATTTACGAAGTTCGACTGCGGCTTTTCTCAACCGGTACTATGAGGAAAATTGTTTTTCTTGGTGAAATCGGCTCGAATGTGTATTGTGGACGACGTGTGTCTGTGTGCGTGTCTCTATTTCCTTCTGGACGCCTACGTTCTATCATTTATCCTCCTATTTCCGGGTTCTTCCCATATCGAATCTGAGAGTAAGCCCATTTCTCAAACCAAAGCTTTTATATCCCTCGCTGGTCACGTGACGAAACCAACACATGATATCGTTAGAAAATACGACGTTCACATGAAAATTGATATTTCCACATTCTCGTACAGCTTTCTTCATCACGATTTCTGTCTTTTGATAATTTACTCAAACTAAAGATCGACGAACAAATAACCCTCCAGTATTTACTCAACATGACAAACATATGAGATAATCGAAAGATTAAAACGTTATTGAATACGGATTGATTTTTAGCAGATCCCATGAATTCGGGAACAATTTTTTCTGGTACTCGATAAATTTGTGGAAAATAGAAACTTTGATGATTTACTTTAAGTCAGATATGCTCCTAAAATAATCGATATATTTATAACATTGTCGTTATACGTTTGCGAAAAGCACACTCGACTGCAGAGTCAAAACTACATTTTATGTGTACCGAAGGAAAAAAGACCATAGTAACTCTGTCTGAGCGTGACATGAAAGTGTCTGAAATAGATTCGGCAATGCTTTGAGTTTCAGCTGTAAACGCAGATGCGAGCAACGTAGATATGCGTTTGTCGCACCATTGGCGTAGTCTATTCCCGTATTATAACCTGCTAACAAATGGAATTCCACGACGGATCGTAATAAAACCTGTAATTTAAGAATGAACGAGAAGTTGTGAAGTCTTCATTTTTCAAAGACATGTAGATTTATGCCCAAAAATACGATAAGTCTCTGTCTAGGAAAAAAATTGACGCAATTTAAATGACTTTTTTTTATGCTCAAAAAACGTATCCATTGACACAACTCTTCCTTTCTTAAAAAGATATTCGATTGTGAATCAGAGACGAAAATTTTATTAAGAAAATAAAATTAGATGAGTCATGGTTGGAGTTGTCGTGAAATAGTGTTGTGTAAAATGTTATTTGTAGTAATAATGTTTCTGACTATACGACGATTACGACGAAAATAAGACAATTTTTTTTTTTTTTTTTATGTCGGCAAAAGAAACCAGTCATTTTCCAGGCCGAATTTTTCGGAATTCATTATTCACAAAATGGTAGAATTTTCAACCGTAAATTCGGGATATAACTTTGTTTTTTTTATTTGTAAAAAAAAAAAAAAATGAAAAAACAATGTTGTTTAAAAAGTTTCCAAAATTTAGTTTTGAAGTTTCCAAAAAATTTACCGAAGTTATCTGTTCGAACGTGACTGTGGGGAGACTACAATCTTAAGTCTATGAACTGTGATTGAAATTCTTTACGAAACTCTTTCGCTTCCATGTTACGCCTATTGCCTATTGGATGCTAGTCTGTAGATCTGAATAATTTAAAATATATAGGTTCACGTGCATGTTCTGTGAACCACCGATTGAATGAGGTCGGGAGATGCTATTGTGCCTGCCTCTCTTCCATCACCTATCTACTTATTTCTTTGGGTGTTCGATCGTTTTGGAAGCATCTGCGGTAGACAGGTTTTCAGTTGTAACTTCTGCTGCCACTCGCCATTATTTGGACTCTAAAGATTCATAGATACGAAGGCAGCAAGAATTGATGCCTTCCCATAAATTCATTCGATGTCCATCAACATTTGAATGAAACATCTATCAATGGTGACCACAAAGCACTGAGTTCATGAAAAACATAACACCAACAAAAACAATAGGTACTGCAACGCTTGTTCATAAGCTGTTACTGAAAGTTGTTTTTTTTTTTTTTTTTACATTTTTACCGCATGACAATCCTTCAAGGATTCTCTTGCTGTTCATTTCCGCAGTTGAAAATCTTTCTTTATGCTTTCCCTTCCGTTCCCTCATGCCTCACTTTCTCTCAGGTGCTAATTAACTATGCGTATCACGAGATGATAATGGCCTGCTACCAAGATGATGGAGTAAAAAGGGAAATAACGGGAGCTGGGAAATGGAAATGTAGATTGCATTAATGGGGGAACTCGAGCTATACAAGTGAAAGCATTTGTTCCATCTTTTATTATTCCATATCTCCAGCTCTCAACGACTTTTCAACGTTTTTCTTCCATTACTTGTTTCTATCCTGCGCAAACATGCTCATGTGTTAGTTTCGTACATTTTAGCCCGTACAACGTTGGCTTACATGCAAATAATTGCGGGTGGAGGAGGAGAGGGCTGAATGGATAGTTCTGGAACGTGAGAACTTTCGTCAAATTCAGAATTCTCTTCGTTTGTACCACATCATCCGTGTCGACGGACAACATTCGCGAGCAAACTCCATTTGGTACGTCGAGCAAGAATCCTTACCACATACATCGGAACTTTGATTTTCAACGTGTTTCCGTTACTGCATACATATATACATATCAATATATACATGTAGCCATGTGGATGTACATTAATTTGAAGCTGCTGGTTCAACTAGACACTCCATGAAATTGAGTGCTGGTACGACCCTGCTCGGAGATGCTGGCTTCATTTGAAAACTCCGTCTCGAGAGGGTCGCTTTACTCAGGAGGCTCTACTTCAAGGTATATACACTATTATATACCATAGAATAGACTCAATGTGCAAGTGCTAATGAGTGATTCGATTCCAACAAGCCAAGGGCCTTCCATCCCTTAACCATTTCGCTTCCTTCTGTCCCTCATCACAGAAGTGAACATTCAATGGACCAATGGACGTAGCATGGATGTTTCGTGGCTTTTTTCATGTGACAAAGAAGGTCCATTGACTGTTTAATTCTGTGAAGATGTATGCACATACGGTTCAATAAGAAAAATCAAAATTTTTTTCTTTTGTTCAAACGAAAAACGGTTAAGGGGTATTTTGAATATAAATTTTGTTCAACGCGTTTTTCGATTTTTTGTTTAATTAAAAAGAATTAATGTCATACTTTTTTTTCCATCAAATACTAACACCTGTCTCGCTTAATGGAGAAAAAAAATTAAATTCCATGGTTCGTTAATCATCCCGATGCGCATATGTGACTTTCTATCCATACCCAACTCAATGTATATTTGAAATAGTTATTCGAGTTCAAAACTCCATTCTCAGAGATAGTCCAGCATCCAGTTACTTCACATCCTCCCAATGAACTAGTGTAATCTCCTCGTCTCCCGAGTGGATTGGACATTGTAGTTCAGAGGACGATGACCTCGGTAAGAGTCAGGAATCCTTCGATCACTCGAGGGCAAAAGCCAATGGGCCTGGTTCGTGTTATGCTATGAATTCTCTAGTTTGTACAATTGATGACAGTCCGAATATTTATGTATAGGGTTTTCAGTAAAGTTCATATTGCGGATCGTTAAACTTCGACATATATGGAGATAATAGCGAGTAAACGATAGTGTAAAACAGCAGCTGCTCTTTCGGACTAGTTTTTAGGACTAAAGAAAAAGTTGAAAATAAAAAAAAAAATTAAAAAAAAACCTTTAGCTGTTCTAATCTCCGTAAAATTTTTATATTTGTTATTCTAATTGCTTCTATGTGCCAAATTCGTGAAAAATAAGATTTTCAACAATGATTTTTTGCAATCGTTTCTTGAATGACGTCAGTTCGATTCTGCTTCCGGTCGATATTATCCAAGAGACGACGTGGTTTATAGATTGAAAATTGGATTAATTGGAGTTGATTGTCACTTTTTATTAATCCCATCACATACTTCGTAGAAATATGTAAATACGGGGAAAAAAACTAAATCAACTAACAATAAACTCGATGCAGAACCAGAAAAAAATGACTATCCTGCCAGAGGCTGTAACAACGCACATAGAAATCGCGTGAAACCATTAATCAACTTGAGATCGAAACCAACTCATACCTCTCAAGCATTGTTCCCGATATTTGCACGAGCACAACCGTAGCTACGGTATAATGACAGAGAGCTGAAGGATCGCGGATGGTTTCACGCTCGGACGTCGAGTGGCACCCGGAAAAGCGATGGTCGGTACCAAAACTTCAAATGATGGTCGGTTACAAAAGTGAGCAGGAACTCCCTAACTTTCGTCTCTCTGTTGGCTCACTTCTCTTGTGAGCCAGTTGAGCATTGTTATCGAGATGGTTAGTCCGGATTCAGTTTCATGAAGCTTCGGATCGAGCCTCTCCCTTTCTGTCTCTGTTTCTCGCATTGTTTTCTTTCTCTTTCTCTTCCAATGTCCAATACTCTACTCTCATTTATATGCATATATGTATACTGTCTAGATAGTCAATAACACTACCAGTAGTAGTCAGCCAACGTAACCGTGTACAGAAAGTCCTATCGCTGAACAAAGTTGCCCAGTACCCGACAATATTCCACGGATTTGCTCTCCCAAAGTATATAACGCTACATATCTAAGCCTCCCGACGTAATTCGTATTCCAACATCCGTTCACCATTTCAAAATAGTTTCAAATAAGTATTCATGGATAAACTTTATCGTATTTTTCTTTAATTTTATTTTCGTTCGGTCATTTTCTTGATGGAAACAAAAGGCGAAATGCAGAGATAAGAAAAATCATTTTTTATCGTTCATGAGACGTTACGCAATCATTTGCCCCTATTTTTACTCGGATGACAGGACTATCATTATTCATAAAATGTGTAAATTCATTACGAAATATTGAGAGAGGTTAAAAAAAAAAAAATTATAACTTACCTCTATCCTAAAAGTCCATCCCTCGAGGCTGAGAAGTCGAAGTGTACCATTTCTCGCGAGTGCGTGGCAAAGAAGTCTCGAAGGATGATCATCGAGAGCCAATCGAGGACTCGCAAGATCAAGAAGTTGAAGACAAGGTGCTTCGGTAAGTGCGAGCACAAGTGGCATTACGTCTGCTGGTCTCGAAGCACCGGAAGCTCTTAGTGCATCCAAATAACGGGCGCGTCTTATCGTCTCACCGAGACAACCAGCGTCCAAACCACCTTGCAAGCACTTCGAGACGTTCAATGATCTGAGCTTGCAGTTTGGCTCTCTGTGTGCAAAAAAATTTGCATGTAATTAATATTCATAGATTTTCTGTGGTATCCAACTTTTCTGGCCAAGGAGAATCACAATTTTTTTTTTTTGCCAGCCATGTGTTTCAATGTTTTATATAAAAAACACGATTCTTTAAAATATTTTAAGACAGATTGTTGAAAGTTCTTTTGAATGTAAAACGATTGTAAATACGAAGTGGATACTTGTTGGCGGTTGAAGACAGAATAGACAAAAATTATAAAAGAAGCTGCAGCTGTCAAAGCCTAAAGAAAGTAAAATCTATGGGAAACTTTTTATTTTTAATACAACAATGGTAGTACGAGGCGATGGACAAAGAAGGCAAAAAACTTCAGGGCGCTGCAGAAGCTGTAGCTTAACTTTTTTTCATTCGAAGTAAGCGCATTTGCTGTGGTCCCTTGAGACTTGCTCAGCTATCGTACTACGTCCGGCAAAAAACACCACGGTATGAAACAAAACTAAAAGGACAGTAAAAGACAGTGGGAGAGAAAGAGAGAGAGAGAGAGAGAGAGAGAGAGAGAGATATATATATATATATATATATATATATAGAAGAAAAAGAAAAAGAGAAAGAGGAATCGCCATTGAGAACCGTATAGTGGCCGAGAGGAAAAATCGTTGCCATCCAGAACAAAGGGATTGACGTAGAGTATTAAATGCCTGTCTGAAAACTTCTTCTTCGACGATGATGATGAACGAGAATTGTCGAGTTATCCGACAAGAGACAAAAAATGCAAAAATGGCAAACAAAATATCAGGTCGTCGCCTCGGGGATAAAATAAGAAAAAAAAAAGAAGATTATTACCGGTCATTCAATAATTCACTTCCACTGAATATATAACGTGGAAGAGAAAAAGTCGATTTATCGTACCTACAAATTTGTTCGTGTCTCAACATTTTTGTTACAATAGTAACTCTTGATAAAATAATTAAAAATCGAAGCATTGTCTGCTAAAAATATTTTAACATCGATAAACTTTTTTCATATGCAATTAAATTGATAAAAGTTATAAAAAATAGCCTTTGGACTTGCATCTATAAAATATTACAACATCGTAAAAATATTACTAAATCGCAAGTTTTGCGATATTAACTTTAAATAGTTCGAGTAAAGATGCCCGGAGAATCTTGACGTGAAAACTCGTTTGCACGGAGAGGGCAATCGTGCGAAAAGTGTTTTCATGATTTGAATAAAATGGAGATTAACATGCGAACGGGATGAATTTCAGGCGACGAGATAGGGTCGAGCTATACGGACGATCAACAGGGAGAAAGATACGTGCTTGAGAGGAAAACAGGTCGAGTTGACCGAACTTGTTCTATATCTTTCTTAATGACATTTCCGGTTGTTTCACTTTTATCTCCCTGCGTTCTCATTCGCTGACCTGATTTATAATTCGTATGCATAATAAAGAAAAAATTTCAATGTTAAATAAAAATGAAAATTGATCGTAAATTGTTTTTCCTCCATCGATTTTTAACTCGAATAACTTTTTGCCGGAATATAAATAATGAAGAAAATCAAAAAAAAAAATAAAAAATAATCTATAAAGTGAACTACACCGGAACTGACAGTACAGCATCTCTATTCATTATTTTTTTCTTGTGAAATAATTCTATGTCATTGAAAGAAGACATTTTTCAATAGATATATATTTGACCTTATTTATGTATTTTGAAACGAAGATATTCACCGTAGAGTTATTTTAAAATAGAAAAATAATAAATAGAGTTGTTTTACTGCCCGAGAATAAGAGAAGAAATTTTTTTTAAACTCAGTAATAATAACAATGTTTGAGATATTTGGCGTTTGTACTAAATTCATTTTTCTCATAAGTCGCTTGAATAAAAACAAAAATTAAGCAGCTCGTAGAAAAGCAGCTCGTTTTTAATTAAAAACTTCCTGTACGTTTAGTCAGACAGAAAATTCAATGAGAAATGTGGAGTGGGGTCAGTTACATGGACGGACAGTCAGTTACGTCGACGGACATTTTCACTGCGCGCTGGACGTACGGAGAGTATGGTTAATATTTAAAACATGTTTTACATTCTACCAGTCGTAACGTGACATACGCTTTTTCATTTGAAAAAATGAACCATATCTTTAATATTTTTCCATTCATTTCTTGGTATAAATTATGAACCTTATGCCAGATGTTTGTATTTTATTCTCGTTTTTTTTGTTGGCAAAAAAAAAATACAGATATGAAATTTTTTGATTAAAAACATCCGTCAACTGTCTTGAAATGATAGGAATTTTCAAAATTCAGTTCTGCTGTTTACGAACCTTATCGCGTTGAAAATTTCATGGAATCCAGTGCCCTGATGACTGCTCACGTCACATGTTGGAAGGGGATGCATGAGGGGTAGTCTGTGACACAAAACACTGTCACTATTCCGTTTGCTGCTACCATTGCTGTCACGATCTCGGTCGTTAGTTGGCAGGGCAGTTCCGTTTCCGGGGTTGGGACCGAGTCCGAGACCAAGTGGTAGTCTTGGAAGTGTTGCTGGTCTTGTCATACTACCGTAGGCCGCTAAAGCACCACGTGGTAGTGATGAATAACAACGGTTCAGTGGCAAGGTACCAAGATTACTTGAAGCACATCCACTACTTCCGGATCCTGAACCCGAACCTGTTAAAACAAAATAATAGTAAAAACCAATGAACATTAAGTAGAAAATTGTTATTCAAATGTTAAAAAGTTTATTTAATAGAATTTATTTAATAGAATCAATTATTGGGGCAGAAATCTCAAAACCATCGTTCCTATTTACTCATCAAGTTGTGAAAAAAGCTTGAAAAATGTCTAATTTTTTTTTTTTTTTAATGCCACTAGTTTGCTTGGCATGTTCGAATTTTTTGAAAATTGAAAGCAACATGTTTGAGAATGTGAAAATATTTCCAAATTCACTTTATTTTTTCTTCGTAATTCTTCCGGGTTGAAAGATGATAGACTTTGGGTTTTGTGAGAAGAAAAATCGCAAAGTGTTTTAAACGTTTTTCTTTGTCTTCCCGGATGAATTCGGGTCTTGGAGGCGAATTTGTGCTTTCCTGGAAGAACGTCAAGGGCTGGAAATAATTTGCGACTAAACGAGGTAAAGACAAGGCTGGGAAGAATGTAAGAAAGGGTGAGAAGAGAGTCTGATGTAGTCGATGTTCACGCTGGCGGAAACGGAAGATAATAACTTCGGAGCGCGATGGTGCACGATGGAATATAAGAACAGAGAGATGGCTAGACTAGAGGATGAGCTCTGTATTCGCTGTTCAAGTCAACTGACGTATTACGTGGTTGAGCATCCGTAGGTTAAAGTTAACCAACTAAGTTGTTAGGTTTTTGTTTCTCTTTCTTTCTCTCTTCCTTGCACTTTTTTTTTATCTTTACGTTCTTTTCCATATTTCTCTTCCTCCATCTTTTTTCTCGTCACATTTCCAATTCATTTACCAGAACAGCCGAATTGCTTGACTCAGCAATAAAAACTTTATGGTTTTATCGATATATATGGAATATTGAAAGAGAAAAACATTGGTCTTTCGATATTGAAATTGAAGAAAATTTCTCAAGAGTTTTTCCTTCTAATAAACTATATTTAAGTTAATAAATAAATTTCAAACAAAAGCTATTAGTCGAGTATTAAGAATCTATGGATATCTGTGTGTGTTCCAATTTGGAAGCTAAGGATCACAAATTGGGGTTCACGAAATTATTGGCTCGCAAGGAATGAAGACAAAAGTACACAGACCGAGAAATAGGGATATTATCTAAGACAAATCTATGAGAATGTCTTTGTGCACAAATATATATATAACAAAGAGGAAAAGACAGGCCAAGAGAGATAGCGTAAGGCAATGAGGGGTACGGATGAATATGCACACGAATGCAGGGTCATTTGAATTCCTACATGAGGATGGAGAACATTTCCGCTCATTCGAAGATGCGGAAAGTGTGCGTGCATTACTGGTCCTATCTACTGATGCTCTTTATCCGCTCGAACGCCATGAGAATCTTGCTCCTTTGTGTAAATGCTCAAGGAAAGCTGTACAAGTAAATAGACGATGAAGTTGTGCAAAATTCCAAGACGAATTTCCAAATCGTGCATGAATATAAATCTCCGTTATACACATGACAAAATCTTCTGGTAAATCCATGGCTAGTGTTTACAAAATTTATCTTTATTTATGGTGAATTTACTTTAGAATTACAGCATCAGAGAATCTTCTAAACCTCCATAATATTGAAGAAAGTTAATGGAACGGTTATGATTTTTTTAAATTTTTATATAGTTTTAACTATTAACATAAAGTGAGTGTATTGTTTATCTCGAGTCCACAAAGTTATTCTGCTATCGTCGTTCAGTATAATCGATATATAATCCCCTTAACGTATTTATTGGTAGTTACGAATATCAGAGTACACTATACACATTGGAATAAGGGAAGATCGATCAGAGAGGAATAGGAAATTACTTGGAGCGTCTGAGGATAGGGAACGACCATCGCAAAATGAGGTGAATTTATTATGGCCACGATTGCTCATGCTGTATAGAAAACGAGGCAACCGCACGTTTATAGAACGGGTGTAAAGGGCTCGAAGGATAGTAATAGTACATTGGAATAGAAGTTACTCGTGGTATTGGAGGCACTATAAGACCGAGTGCCCGAAGAGATTGGTGCGTTCAACGTGAAAGCCACCAACACCCGAGATACGTAAGAATTATGTATAGACCGATGTACAGAGTGTCGCAAAAGTCATTTTCAAGTATTGTAGATTTTATAATTCTGAAGACAAAACTCTTTGCTCAATTCCTTGTCAGATGCCCTGTTAGTAAAATATTTATTAATTAGTGACAGCCAATCCAGTGGGATTTTTCGGAAACGTGGAGTGTCGCAAGCGTTCACTTCTTCTCCTTTGTTCCAGATTGACTGTTTCTAATTTCATTCGAATCTTATGAACAGGAGAGAATTTTCTTCCTTGGAAATTGTTGACTTGTTTATTCCCGAAACGTAGTAATAACTTTTGGGACTGCTTGTAGAGAGAAACTCCGCGAGAGGGAAGTCTAGCTAATATACCAAAATATCGATCTTGTTGCCAGACGAAGGAATATTTACTCTTCATTCAACGATATTCCGACCAAGTCCCATAATGACACGAGGGCGTTACAAATTGTTTTTATTTTTCAAGGAAATTGCAATTTTTCTTAAGCCCTGATTTCCATTTCATCCATTGCTATAAAATCACCTCCTTTGATCAGTGAAACCAACAAAAATGTTGATATCCTTGGCCGATAATTTCAAATTTTGGTTTGATCTTTGTGCTTGTTTTGTATTTAAAAAATTGACTACAAAGGAACAATGCAAAATGGTGTATGGCGAAAGGTTTTTCGGTCAATCGAATAGTGTTCTGTTGCTGAGTAAGTCTTTGGAAAATTTAGCAGACTCTATATTGGCTAAAGCTCATATAGCACATCTGCCATCCTAGAAAACCCTTTGCCAAGAAAAAGGTATGAACGAGAGACAGCCAAAAAAAGATGATGCAACCTGCTGAGGTTGCATCGACATTGTTGTTATTCTCTTGGCCTGTGCAGCTTTGTCTCTACGTTATCCCTCTCCTTGAGCAAAGGGCCTTTGAGGTCATAAATGAAGCGCACGGTTGAACAGTTTTTCAAAAGTGATTTTCCTTCAGAAGATTTAAATTCTCAAGTGGGAGGACAGCGATTGTGCTTTTCAAAGCACACAAGACAATCAATTTGCTTTATTCACCATGTACACGAGAAACCTCGTACCCAAGAGGTCCTGTTTGTTTCATGGGTGGAAAGGAAATTGACGATATGAGATTTTTAATGTTCTTTTTTCCAGAGATACGAAACCGAAATCTGGAATGTTCGAGAATAGTTTATTAAATAATGTCTTCAAAAAAATTCGAGTAATAGAATTTGATAGAAATGAAATAAAAAATTCTCAAGTGTTCTTTAATGAGAATCAAACTATTTTGCAAACTACTGAGGATTCAAATTTTTTGTGGCCTGCAGTTATTTGTATAAGTACAAATAACTTCATGAGTTATATTTAAAAAGTTGTTTCAATTTTTCTAAAACCATGAACCATCGTTGTAAGACTGATTAAATAATAATAATAAATCTAATACGAAAATACGTATATAAATGTTTAGGCTATTTGGATCTTGGGCAGCAGACACTTTCTCGTAATTCTTGTCCAACAAATATTTATGACTTGTGAAAAAGAGACTGGGCAAATAAATGGAGAAGAGCTCGGGTGTTTTATTTTGACAAATAATTCACATTGCTGTTGCCCTATCCAATCGCGAGTGGAATAGCAAAAAGGTGTGTTTGAAGGGTATTCGATCTAGCCAATCTACTCAATCTCAATCGTCGAATCGGGTGTAGTCTAAGTCGATTGGAACACAAAATTGTGGCCAGGATTCAAGTCGATGAAATGTTGTGGTACATTTACACAATCTCCTTAGGTTTACGTTTAGGTTTAAGAATTCGGAAGAAACATATTTCTGATCAAAACTGTAAAATTTCTATAAAATTTCATTAATAACGAAAAATCTTTTTTTAACTATACCAGGAAAAATATTTCGTTGATTCAACTAGGATTTAGTTAAATGAAATAATTTTTTTTTCAATCTGAATATCTTTATATTAAGAATCAATGGAAAGCTTAGTTTTTTTATTAGTCGATCGAAAAGTTACAAGAAATTGAACGAGTATGAAAACTGATAGATTCAAGTAGGTCTTTTTTCGGGGCTTTTGCTGCACATAAATTTGTACGTGTTGTCAACAAACCCAATAAACATAAGAAGAAATAAACAAACACTATTTTTACAACTGTTTTCATGTTCTCGCGAATATTGTAATTTTTATCGTGAATTTCAGCATAGAATTTACTTTGTTATGTCTATTCGAATAGATTTTATATGACGGAATGAAATGACTCGTATTTACGATGGACCTAAGACACGAGGAGTGTTGTATGAGACCCAGGTGTCTGTGAATTGCATTTTGGAGACTTCGCGAAGAAATGTATCAACAAACAAAAGCAATAACAAAACTACAGTGAAAATCAGGACACTTTAGCCCTGGAGATACTTCCGTGTCTCTGGCGCCATAATCAACAATACAATACCTTCGTGTCTGGGGCGTAAGAATATTGGCCTACTTTGAACTTTAAGGTTACAATAGTTTGCTCGAGGAAATGAAACTCGCGAGCATGTTGGCTCAGTCTTGTGATTTCCGTTGCTTCCCAATCGGATATGTATATATATTTTTTATCTTTCAACATCCCAAGAAATAATTACTTCTTCATGTCTTTTTTTGCTCTAAACAAACTTCCGATCTATCTGTAAGTTCGTTTGGTGTACTTTTTAAAGAATTTCAGATTTCTTCTTTTAGTCTTCGTAACACTGGCTTTCTCGAGTTCACTATTTTACTCGTTTGTTTTTCTTCCAAGCTCTCGAGTTCTTCCGCCAATTCCGGGAATCGAAAAAGTAACCGACATTTTTGGCTCGCTCGATGACAAGAAAGTCCGTGAGTGACTGAATGGGTAACCGAAAGACAGAGCGAGAGGGAGAGAAAGAGGGGAAGAAAGAGGAACTTGATACACGTGACTATGAAGAAAGATATAACTTCTTTTTTCTTTTGCTTTCTCCTTTCTTCCTTTCTTTCCGGATGCACTCTCGTCCCTTTCATCCTTTTATCATTCTCAATCTGTTTCACTTTGTCTCACGGAGCGAGTCTTCAGAGGAAAGCCAACTAAGACGATATACACGCAAGAAGCGGAAACTCCCCAAGAGTCAGCAACGTGGGCGGAGGTTTTGAAAGACGGCAATGGCAAATGGGTGGAGCAGCGATTAATCCGAGACACAAGTTTAACTCGAAAAGTCTAGATACTGGAACTTACTTCACTTTCGAAGTCTTTCAATGTCTGCCTCAGATCTAAACTTTCTTATGTCTGTGGATTCTTCCTCCATATTGTTCACTCCGAAGAGAATTCTATTTTTTTTTCTTTCTCAAGCACCGTTGCCTTTGTTTTGAAATTAGAGATATACCAGTGAAAAATCATTCGGTTGAAAAAAATGTTTAACCCATTGTTGAAGACCCGATTGAAAAAAAAGTTTCATAAGTTCTTTGTACACTTTGATCCAATCGAATTATCGTCAGATGACACTGGCCACATATTTAATACAGAAAATCCTTAATGCAGATATCGGAGTAGATTTGAGGCTAAGTCTCAAAGGCAACAGATTTTATTTCTCTTGGTCAGGTTCAATATTACTGCGTGACGTAACTGTGTCTGAAATTTCGTTCGGCAAAATCCTTTTCTTTCTGGCTCGCTGTTCAAGGATTATCTTACATTTTTTATTTCGCGAAATTGGAGCTCCCTAAAATAGCTTTAGTTTATCAAATTACCTGTCATATGCCTTTAGCGATATAACGTGGTCGAGCCAGGGATGCGAAAAAAATGGATAATCAGACATACGAGAAAGGGTAAAATAAAAAAAAAAGTGAAGAAAGCGTGACACACGATACAGTGCGTGATGTATTAAGTAGAAAAGTTTTACCCATACTGATTCCGGAGCTCGAAGGATCTTCGTTTTTGGCTCCCCAGCTTCCGGCCAGATTAAGCGCCAGGAGAGGTCGTTCCTTGAGTAATTCAGCCACCGAGGCTAGCCCTTCGCAGCCACAGCTTAAATGAGGCAAATGTAAGGCCTGAACTTGGACGCAATCTCGAAGAGCCTCGCAGACGCGTGAAACTTGTTCGCCGGAGAGATTCATGTCGAGAACCAAACGTGCCAAATGATTCGATGCGTGGCTAAGCCCTCGACACAGAGCGTTCACCACACATTCTAGTCTGTAAATAAATAAAAACAAGAACAAACGAATAATTACGAAATTTTTTTAATTTCATTCATTTGATTTTATGAAAAAATTCCAAATATTTCACATCGATTTCTGCTACGCTGCCATTGAATAATCGACTGTTTCAATTACCTTTAATTATTCATAAGAAATTTTCCGAGGAAGATCGTTTTAACTTCGGAGAATTCAAGATTAATAACATACTGTTTTCACCTTTAATATTTAGATATTCCAAACCATGCATCATCTAACTGCTTGGTTTTATTTTTTATTTGCCATATTTGTTTTCATGAATATACCGTCGTATTGCAGGAAATTCTCAATCTCAGATATTTATTCTCTACTTCACTAAAAATACCTGGATTTTGTTGTTGACCTGAACAAATACGAACGTTCTTTTCTAAAAGAGAACTTTAGATATTTGTATGCACAGGTACATATTTATAATGTGTAGGTGGATATATAAAAGCAAAAGCTTCAAGAAAGCACCAGGGCCTCAGTGAAGAAGCTCTCTAGAGATCCCTTGGTATTCAGAAGTGAAAATGTATATATAAATATATTCGTAGTGTGCTCTTTGCAAATTGTTATATATTTTCAGTTCATATTTACGTGGCTATGTATATAACGTCAGACTGTGAAACTTATAGTCATGTGCCAAGATTCCTATTGTGTTTACGAATGAGCGTATTATGTTCAGGCGTTATGTATATACATTATTTCGCTATTATTTCGATGAGAGACTGGCAAGAACTGCGCCAGGTGGCACATATGATATGCGGCAGTGTTGGCAAACCAAAGGGTAGAGCAGCTGTGCGTTATATACTTCGATTATTCATGTCTTTAAATATTGTAACGGAACGTTTGCGGAAGTTTTTTAAATTGTGAGATTTTCAAATATTTCGAAAGCTCGTGTCATAACAAATTGACTGCATAGATATTACGATTTAATGTTTTTATTTCAATTACTTGGGGTTTTTTTTCTCTATACATAAGTGATGAAAACGTATTTTTTCGAACTTTTTTGCATTAGCAACAACGTAACCGTTTCCTCATGTTCCTCTTTTTAAAATCCCAGAAAAAATCAACATAGCTATGAACATCAAAAACATCAAGTTCTGGAAAGAAAATAAAGGAACATTGATCAGTTTGATGGACGCTATGAGTGTCCGGATTTAAAAATATCGTGGTGAAGCAAAGCGAAGGATTGGAAATATAAAAATAAACAGACATAGAATAAGTATAAGAGGATTGTGAGAAAAAAGATCGTCGAAAATAAGCATCAACAAGAGCCAATATCTTATTTCGCTGATTTTTTTTCTTTTGTCCTTTTTCTTTTGTGTTTTTTCTTTATGAAGGAACTTTATGGTTTTCTTGATATCTTGTTCCACTCTTAGTGGCTTGTTACAGTGCTTTTCTCTGAGATTTTCTTAGATATTTTTGATTCCATGTTTATCAGCAATGCTGATTTTGCTTCTGGTCCAAGGCAAATTAAGCGAGTTGGAGAATTCTTTCATCTGCATCGCGATATGAGTGTATGTACGAACATAAATATTCATGCATTCACCGTTGTTACTGAAAAAAGACATAACTAGGCTCGTTTCTAGCAACGAATCTGTGGGCTCTGCATCTTTTGTTTGCTAACCTTTCAAACAAATTTATACTATGTATATGTATATGAATTCTTCTCTCCAAACTTTCTCACCAAGTTTTGCCAACTCGCAGAGATACCTTCGCCATCCAAGTGTAGGAACGAGAGAGTTGAACTGGAAGGATAACGAGACGAGAGAAGAAGAGAAATAGAGAGAAAGAGAAAGAGAAAGAGAGAGTCCGATGAAGCTCCAAGAGTTGTACTCAATTTTTGTAGTTAACGCTTTATAGTTGAGACAAGTAGGGCTGCCATTGTTTGTAAGCGGTTTTTAGAAGTAAAACTTTGAAACATGCTCCAGAAATCTTGTGTGTGGAAGTAAACGATACAAACAAACAAACAAATCATTTTAGATTGAATTGAGACTCAAAATATTGATTATTAATAGTTGAAATTTGTTGTGTGACTATATTCAGATAAAGGGTGTTTATAAATGGAAAATAAATGACCAAAAGATCATTTATTAAAATAAAGTGTATCGAAAAATATAAAATCTCTTAAACCCATTAGAATCAATCGTTTCAAATCCTTTTAATGTGAAATTCAGATGAAATATCGTGCTCTGTTATTCGTCACTCAGAACTTCCGGTTGAAGAGGTTTTTCTCTCGAAACTCGCACCGAGGATAAAACTTTGGTGACGATTGTTATAGAAATGCAGTTGAAAATGGTGGCAAAGGTGGTTATACAGTACGGATCGCTCCAGTGCCAGCTGCACATTATCCCTTCGATTCTTATGTCCCTCTTTCTTCGCTTTTTCTTAAATTCTTTTCTCTTCTTTGTCGTATTTCCACATCGGCGAATTCAACTCGCTATATAACGGACCACAACTCTGGTCTATTGTTACGTTCCTCACTCCAAACCTTGACTATATAATAATATATAACTCCGCAAACCCTTCATGGGCGTTCCTATATCCGGTAACCCGGAAACACCAAGACGGCCATTTCGCGACCCGAATCTTCGCAATTTTATGCTATATCGTTTTTCCTTATTTTATGAACGATCCCATACTCTTGCAAAAATATACTCGACTGAATTTTATGCTCACACTATTCCGCACAATACGACCCTCAAGAATATCCACTCCCGATTCAGTTATCATATAGTTTTATATATGTATTTATCCTGTTGGTAGCGATTTGTTATTAAATGTTGAATTTATCAAGTAAAAGAAAAACTTCTCGAAGATTGAGGATAATACTCGAAATATTCCAAAATTCCAATGCATTGCACGACCATTAAATAAATGCAGAATTGTTGCATGATTTTCAGTGGATCGATGGGTTCCATTTTCAAAATAATTCAATGTACAGATAACCACAAAAATCTGCTAATGTTAAAATTAATGGAGTTTTTTTGTCGATACACGGAGAAAGAAATCTTTTTCGTTATATTTCGGAAACTTCGTTTCGTTTATTTCGGAGAAACTGTAGAGTTGCCCGTAGTGACGTAAACGTTCATCTTTTTTGACCAACGATTTTTCTCAGTGTTGATATTTTTGATAAGGTTTTGTTGACGTTAGTCATTTCTTTGGTTATTTTTATATATACAGTTATTATGACGTGACATGAAGCGATGCAAAACTTTTTTCCTGATTCCTGTTCGCTTCGATATCTTATTTGTCGTTTATCTCGTAATTGCAGAAAAATGGAATGTTAACGTGAAGAATAATCGACAAAAATCAAATTCAAATTTTCATGAAAAGATGATAAAAATTCATAGAAATATAAATAAAATCAAGCTCAATGGCAAAATAGATGCAAAACTGAATCAAATGGTCACCCGTTAGATCGTCAACTCGGAATAAAATGTCCCTGCAGCTATTTTCGTGATATGGGAGAAACGTAAAAATTTTTTGCTTTTAACTCGTTTGATGGTTGGTAAATTAAATCTTTTTGAAAACATTTCTGCAAGGCTAATGAAAAAAAGGACGAAAATTTTTTCTTATTTTTCCGAATGAAAAAAATATTCTCTTCGGTTGCCCAAGCCTTCCGATCTATCCATTTTCGTACGTATTTATTACCCGCTCGTTTTTTATTTTGATCGTTCTTTCAACAAACATGGAAATGATTTTTAGAAAAACAAATCTGCTACCGTTGAAATTATAGGACTCGATATTTTCCCGCAGTATTTTTCATTTTCGTAGTTATTAAATTGCTGTTTTCATCTCGGAGCTTTTGCGGACCGAAAAGTCAAACAGTTTAGAGGAGAGGTAGGCAAAATGGGACACAAGGATATGAAGTGAGAATGTCCGAGAAATATGAAAAATGATTTAGTCATGTCCAAATTTCCATTAAATCATCCACTGAGAATACATGATTGAAAATGATTAGCTATACATTGAAAGTACTGATTATTTCTTGTGTTATCAAAATTTGAATATTTTTATTGAGTAATTTGCTCAGCGAAACTCAAAGTGTGAGCCTACTCGAAATGCAGCTGTACAATTGTTCTCGAAGCCCTGTCGAGTTCATGAAAAATGTGTTTATTAGGGCCTTAATAACTTCTCAGTTTAATATGATGAGGGATCAATATCCCGACGACGTTTAATCATTTTTCTTATCATTTTTGCTGTTTTTTATTCTTTTATCAATACTTTAGCTGCAACTTTATATTTTTCTGAATTTTGTGGAAAAGACAATCTTAGGTAATAATGATTAATCATTTGGAGATATTTTGTGGTTCGAAAATCGACTCTTGGTAAATTGAAATAGAAAGTTACCAGCCGATGGGCTGGTATAAAAAATTTATTTGGCGAATTATCGAAAAACTGCATCACATAAAAGTGCAATCTATATTTCTTTCTATACAATTCTCGAAAGGCTGGTACTATTTTTCGGTTCTGTTCAATGAACTTTGTGTACGTTAGGAAATATGAGTTTCGTAAGTTGTCGGAAGGAAGAGAGTGTTTTGAAAGGAACTGCCACATCGGGGACGACCTTATCCTCCCCTGAATAACGTTGCCTTCCTATCGTCGTCCCTAGCCGGATTTCACTAAAATTTCTTCGGTCTCTTTTAATATGAGGCTTTCCAAGTCAAACTCGACCATTACATTTTTTATTCTAACATTATTCAAAACTATTTTTATCTTCCAAAAGTAAACCGAGCGTGAATAATGGACCATTGAGGTATTTAAACCCAAGATGGCAAAATGCTGGCCCTTTAAAAAATTAAAAGAAAAACCTATGATGTTTTTTTTATTAACGATGATGACACTAATTAGGTCAAAAGATTGAAAATATCGATACCTTACGGTTTGTGGCAAAATATGAGGTTTTCGTAGATTGAAGGAAACAAAAAAAATTTGCTTATTTGACTCGAAATGTCTTATACAATAATGTATGGATGTGTGTTTGAAGCTTATTCGTGTACGAAGGGATCTCATATATATGAGAATTGGGACGCCCAGTGGCAATAACTTGGACGTCTGTGTGGCATCGAAGCTCTTGCGAAATCGTTCCAAAAATTGTCCCAGGACAATGTCCCTCGATCTACTTTATTCCTATTCTCATTCCTTTGCGGTAGTATACGTCTTAAAATTCTTCATACTGGTATTTTTGTGCATGTGTGAGTGCTTCTCGAGAGCATACATCGCAATATTACTCATGGGAGGAACGTTAAGAGGAATTGTTTGCGATCACCGGTGTCTTCAATAGGGTTTCTGACATTTTTACTATGACCCCTTTTTCCGGAATTTCTATCCATATTTCCCATCGAAGTAGCATATTGACAAGATATATTCAATCACAAGAGTTCATAAAACGAAGAAAATTTTATCATACATATTCAAAACAATAAAAACTTTGTTGTCAGAGTTTTTAAAAACTAATTTGTTTGTACAATTGACAAATAATACCAAGGACCATGCTCAGGCTTTCAATAATTAAGAAAACTGTAAACATTAGGTTAGACAACGTACTTTCCAACGTATGGCTCAAAGGGCACTGAGAAAAGAAATTCGTGAAGTCAACAAAATGTGGCGTACAAGATAAAATTTCAGTAATAATATTGTCGTAGTGACATCAAATTAAACGGTTGCAAAAATAAAAATTTTGTTGGATGAACAGAATGTTTTCTTTGCCGCCCTTGACCGCAGGATAAGTTGATGCAACGTGAATTTTGTTGAGCCAAAAAATGTATTCACTCAATGCGTTGGCAGGCTAGATTACGAGTTATAAAAAAATGTAGCATATTTACCTATCGTGAGCAGATTCTTCAAGGCAAGTGATGACGAGTTCAAAGTCGTTGAGTCGTTTTTTGCTAAGAACAGATTTGAGATGACCAGCTAATCTCTGAGCTTCATCAGCGGCAAAGTCCTGGCCAAGAAGTGAAGTAATTCTGACAAGTTTGACACTTTCATTGACAGCTAATGCTTCGAAGAAATCATTGAGATAAGAGGGATCAGAGCCTCGTTCAATTTGAAATACAACTTCCAGAGCTTCGAGAGTGCAGGCTGAGCTTTCGAGGATTCTGGTCCATCCTTCGAGCTCAAGAGGCGACGTTTGAACGAGAGGTGCGGGTGGTCGGTCGTTGGGTGCAGGTCCAAATCCAGGACCAGCGCCAACGAGTCTACAAACAGCAGATATATTCCCGTCGGATGGTCCGGCTGCTTTGAGTAGTGAGAAAACTGTTCTCGGGGGTACTTCGAGAGGGCTTAATTGATTCAATATGAGATGAGTTTTCGGTCCTAGGAGACCGGCGAGATGTCCGATAATACCGGAAGGAAGGCCTTCGAGTTCGCGCCTGAGAATATTGGAATACTGAGCAACGGATGTGAGATAGTAAGCGGCGAGAAATTCAGCGACTGCCATGTGAATGGGAGTGTACAAATCAGCCTTGCGTCGTTGTCCGAAGTTCAATCCTCGAGAGAGAAATCCCAATCTCGTAACTTCGATACCACCGCCCCTGGCCCGAAGTTCAGCTTCCGTATAACAACATCTTCCTTCCCGTAACGCGGATAGTGCCAACTTGCCAAAGTCTTCGAGTCTCTTTCGGCAATGACCGGGTATTTCTTCGTCGTGAGGTATAGGCCTGTCCAGACTTCTCCGAACGATACACTTGATAGCTGCCTGAACCAGAGAACTTGATTCGCTTGGCAAACTACCGGAATCCTGATATAGAGCGCACAACATGACCCAGCCGAGTGGATGTTGGACCAATTGTTTGACAGGTGAGGCTTGGACATTCAGGGCTTCGAGAAACTCGCAGGCTTTTTCAGCCAGATCATTGTGAATGAAATAAGCAACGCAGAGTCTTTCAACGTGAGGCCATTCCAAGCCAGCCAAATGAATCCGTCGTTGTACGAGAGGTGAAAGTGTTGATGAATTGCTGGGCGAACAAGTGACTAAAATTCTTGCATCTGGAAATAGACGACCCTCCAGTAGATCCGCAGCATCTCCTAATGATGCTCTACCTCCCAGACACTCGTCGTAACCATCAAGAACAAACAACACTCGATCCTCCATCAGATGAAGAGTCCGCCAGACCTGAGCAATAGCATCACCAAGGGCAGATGTTCTTGGGAAAAGCTCACGCGCTAAATAGTTCAAAACTGGACTTCCTCGAAGTTCTCGTAATGGAACTAGGAATGCTAGAGCAGGTCCGTCACCCTGGGTCGCCCAGTGATGCAGAAGACGCAAACAGAGGGTTGTTTTTCCACTTCCTGGACCACCTTCGACTGCTACACGTCTCGGTGCTTCTGATATCGTTCCGTCGCTCAACTGTAACACAAATATTGAAACATATCATATGAATCTTCGAACGTCTAGATTTATCAAATGAATCAACACCGTCTGCTATTCATTTTTAGTTTGTTTTCAACTTGGCAAAGCTAAGAGTCGATTTAACTGTTCCAAAAGGTCGTGGCACTGGCAATACTGGCGCACCAGATAAGGGGGAACTCTTTAAATTCTCGTAGACGAACCCCGCACCAGAATCTTCCTTTATCCTTTCGTCGCCCTGTTCACCTCCAACCTCGTTTCCCCTCTCAAGACCTACAGAACTTCTCCCCTTCGCTCTGCAATTCCAACCCCTTTTATTTCATATACCCGGAGAAGAACGACTATATATAATTCCAGGGATGAAACCCACGGCTTTCCAGAGGCAATAAATATGTCTGAAATTGTTTCGTGATTTGTACGAAGCACATATGTAGCCCCGGGCTCTTGGATCTTGTGTATGTTTTTGCAACGTTCCGTCTTTCACCCGATTCCCCATTTTCTTCCATTTATTTCTTAACTTCGCTCGCTCTCTACCACTGTCCCGCCAAAGTTGAAACTAAAGTCACTTTTTTTCCATCTTGTCTCATCCCCGGGATTCAAATGCTGGATTTTTAAAAGAAATCCACTTTTTTGTCCTATACCATGAGATTCTTAAGTAGATAACCCAGAAGACCTGGATTTTCGTGCAATAAATCTCTCCTCAAAAATACTCACTCGAACTGGCGCGAATATCTGATCGATTTTTATGTTCTCCAATCGATGTTCCTGTTCGCTTTTGTGGACCAGCTGGAGATGAGGTTGGAAGTGAGCTGGGCACAGAGTCCCCAAAGGTAATGGCGATGCCCATGGTGGTAAGTGCCGCGGGTCCCTCGTACCAAGCTCTCTATAGAAAGTCTTCAGATATCTGTGAATGGTAACGATTTAAATTTGAACAAAGAACGAACAAGCTGAAAAAATATACACAAATCATAACACCAATGAATTCTAAAAATTTCGTTGAAGGAAAATATGGCACATTTTATCATACCCTTAAAGCTGACATTTTTTTAAAGCAGACGTACGGCGAAATGTGTGTGGAATAATTTTACATTAAGAAAGAGTTTTGAAAATTTTTCTCAATTTAGTGCGGCCAACCCGGCTCAAGCAAAGCTCACAATCCCCTCAAGCGTCCATTATGCAGGAGCATAAATTTTAATACGATTATCACGTCGTTCTCGTTCATCGAATTCTTTTTTTCTTCCGCTCCAGAGAGACTTCGCGTTTCTTGGAACTCCATTGATAATTCAGACTACTTCAATATATATATTGAAAAGGATTGTCTCGCGTACCACTCTGGGTCATATACCACGTCGCCATAGTGGTAACTCCAGATGAAAAAATTCGCTCGACACGTACTTACCTTAGTAGTTTTGCTAGGGGATCTCTGTCAGGAGAGGTTGGACCACCGAGCCCATTTCCCGTTGGGAGTCGTCGCGAGGAAGCTCGGACACTAGATATGTAAGCCGCTGGAGCTGGAGGTGGACTGCAAGGTGGACAACAAACTGGGCTTCCTCCACCTGGTGTCGACAGTGTGTAACTTCTTTCTAATTCCTGAAACATCAATTTGAAACAAACAAATTTAGAAATGTCCAATAATGGAAACAAATTTCAATTGAATTTTCCAAATTACGACGTTAAAATTCATATGACATTTTTCTAGGGCGATAATCGGTTTCTGCCATAGAAAAATAGACGCCAATTTATCAATATTTAAAAAAATACGATTGTACATGAAAAAAAAAGTATCTCTTCTCATGAGAAGATTTTGCTCAGATTTTGCTGCAGAGAACAATTTGCTCTGCAGAGCAAATTGTTTTTGTTTTTATTTTGTTAAATAAAGATCTCATTCCTATAGTAAAGTGATCAAATACAACATTTTCATTCCGTTACTAGAGATGAAAATCCTAAAATGATATTTGTTCAGAAATCTTTTTCTATCTATAAATATTTCGTGAGAGTATTGAGTTGAAAATGTAACAATAGTCGCGTAGTTTTTTGCCAATGTTTAGTCCACTGAATCCAGTCTCATCGTAGTAAAATAAAAAGATTGCAGTCTCGGAACACGCTCAGGTGTGTAAGAAAACGAAAAAGGCTATGAGTGAAAAGCCTCGAGCGATGAAAGAAAAAAAAGGTAAATACGACTACTGCAGAATACACGTTCGTGAACAAGAGAACAACAAAGAAGGAATAGAGTTGCTAGTGCTCGCGAGAATTCAGTAAAGCTATACGAGCAGGAAAACACCCGTCGCTTCAATCGCTCAAGAGTTTTCACCCTCGTCGTTTCACGGGGTTGAACACACCGTCTGAAACCACAAATTGATTAAAATCGGATAGGGAAATACGGGCTCACTTTTTATTAAACTCTCCTTTCCATTCGTCCCTCACGATTGTTTCCTTCACAGGATATGAAGTACAGGATTTGAAAGAATTCAAAATGAAATCATGGCAATTGAAAAAAATCGTAAACTCATACATTCAGGCGAATTTATTTATAACCAACTGAATATGTTTGATCAGTTGAAAGATTTTTAGTTTTTCACAAGATTCTCGATTAACCTGTTTTCGTGAATTTCAGTTGCTTACAAACGCACGTTCGTGAGGGATTAACTTTTTTTTTATGTTCCAAATTTAAAAAGTTGTTCAAGGTCCTCGAATACCCATTCATGAAAAGTTATGAATGACGATATTCGCTGACAAGCCGCATTTTTTAATCCCCTTGAAGTTTATCCCTACAGACATTTTTCTTCACTCATTTCCATGACATCAAGCCGCCATATTGAGAACGAAAGATTTCTCATTTAATTCGATCCCTTTTGGTCTGTCTGTGTGCTTCGATATCTGCATATCCTTGGGGTTTCGAAACTTTCGATTCCGATAATTTTATTCCCTGTTACGATACTTTGGTTATGAAGATCTTGAGAGTCTGCCTTATCCCTTGACTCGTTATATTATTCACGTCTCATGGAGTTTCGTAATATAATTAAGTCTCAAATAAACCGATTCGATGTATGCATGTCTGAGTGCAATTACATGATGGAGCTTGAATCGATTATGATATGAAAATGTGATTGGCATTTGGGGAATATATGAAAAAAAAATGTCATAATTTCCTAATTATTATGATTGCGTTTGAGTGCTATTGAAAAATGTCCATTACTCTAATAAAGTCGTTTTTAATTCTCCAACTCACTGCAAAATGTTTCAATTGCAAATATTTTTATAATGAGAGTATAAATACAGAATTAAATGACTGCTATGTTACAATTTAGATTGCTCGATTTAATAGGGTTTTGGACAAAAATTATTCGAGATGGAATAAATAATGAAAAAAAAAACGATTTGCATTAAAAATTCTTACTGAATTCGAATCAGCATTCATTTTTATACAAAACTGGGCCACCTTGTGCCAAAGTTTTGTCCTCACCGCAATGGTCTTTCACCATTTTTATCCAAAATAAAACAAAACAATGAAAAAAAAAACCGTTGAATAATTATCCTGCCTCGAGAAGAAAATGTGACCGGAAAAAGCTCAGAGAAAATAAATAACGTGTGCGCCATTGGGAGAAAATGCTGCACAGAAAAAATGTCAACATAAAAGAATGCGACAATACATACTTCTCTCGTTTCACTAATTTATGATGGCGCATGTGAAGGATCTTGAAAAACATTCATATATCAATGCATAAATATTCATAATAAAAAAATATATTTTTTATTCTTATCCATTGAAATACCGCTACTTGCAAAAGAATTCCTTTCTTTTAGGCTCTTTGCATTTTTCGCAAAAATTCATCAAAAATACCTGACCAAAGTAAAAATATTTCATAGAAATTCAATTCCTCTGCGACAGTTAATTCATGGACCAAAATGAAACCTCATTTTTAAAAATCCAATTCACATAATGAGTTTTCCTATTTCCAGATCTTAGTAAAGCTTCGTTCATTAATTATTCCGATGTTTTAAAATCAAGTAAACAAAAACATTGTTTTTGTTGGGTTTAAATCGAAATTTTTCCTCGACATTTTCTTCCGCGATGCATTAATAGAAAAATTCAATGCATGGGGAGTAAAAGGGTGTCAATGAAGCTAAGCCCAGAAGCCATCAACGCAGGTAGTTCTAAATCGTACATTCGGACCACCAACAGTGATATAGTGACCGAAAGTATCCTGTCTATCGGAAAGCTAAACTCTTTAACGAGAATTTTCCTTGACACCCTCAAATATATATGTATAACAGCCATATATGTACCATAGACCAAAGCAACCCCTCACGATAAGGTTTCTCACATTCTGGTCGCTCACTGCCACCCACCGCGATTCCTGTTAGTGTTTAAGTCCCATCGGTGTCACGACGGGAAGTTAATTTAATCCGTTTCCAATTAAGCTGCGGTACCAGTTTATAGGCAGAAATATAGTAATGCGACGTCTATGCATGCATTTTCGTGTCACATATGTATTAATATAAAGTTTTTATAAATGTATAAGTGAACACATGAATGTATGTCACAGGATCAAATGTTGAGTATCTTTGTACTTGTTTTCACGTAAATTATCGTTACGACAAATCAATATAAACAACCAAAAATCTGATACTTTCATTTTATTTTGATTGTTCCTGCATACACTGGGTTTTTACGACCCCATCTCATCTCTTTGAACCCCATTTTTTGCCACTCCATATCTTCTCTGTGAGAAACCCCAGAGTGCTGGCCATCGGCACTCTTTCCTATGCAGTTCTTTATCGCATTTGCACGAGGGCCCAGAAAAACTGGAGAAAGCTCGACGGAAACATATATTTTTTTACTGAGTTTCAGTTGATTGCCACCAGGAACTCCGAAAAAGTGGCTCCCGCTTAGCGATTGATACGCGAGCCGGTGCATGGCTAAGCGGTCACCCAACCAAGTATTGACTTTGCCGAAGACTGCTTAATTTTGGTTAATAATAGAAAATTTACAAAATCTTGGTAGGTTAGTAATGAGGATTTAATAAAATGTCAAGTTTGAATAATTCTCCCACAATATCTCGGGTTCAGAGTAATGACTATTCGGACTATGGCCATGTGACACCATGTGATTCAATGTATCTGTTGTTTCGAGAAACTTCATCAAACCAGATGACAGAGAAAGCTCGTAGTAAACAGCACTGGTGCATATGTCACCACAGTCGTTAACCACGAACGAATTATTATCTCCGTGATCAATAAATTAGGAATGAACCTATAAATTATGAGCCTCGAATGAAGCTCACGAATGTCTGCTTTTAAAACTCAGTAAAAAATTTGGTGGACTAATTTTTAAATAAACATTGTTGATAGACAAATGTTTTGATAATCTTTTCCGTTTTAAAATGTTTTGAAATTTTTCACCGCCAGGGCTTTGGCATTATCTCGAAAAAATAACCGTATATGTTTGTATGCTTAAATGTCAATGTCGTATCTCTATTGTTTGGGGTTTTGTTCGGACCAAAAGTATCTTGATAGCAGAAAAACGACCTCGCTGTGGACTACAGACATTCTTGAGAGCAAGCACATTTTTCAATGTCGTAAGAAATAAATAGTCGGTGGAACGGATCTGCAGCTACAAACGTTATTCATTGCGTTGGCTCTTTCGTGCATTTGCAGTGTTCGTGTTCTACAATACTTTCGTTTTTCAGACCCGTTATTTTTACTCCTCTTAATTTTACACCAGTTTCATTACATTTCGAAAGCTCAACAACGAAGTTGAAATGACAAATAAGAAAAAATCTTGAACGAAAATGAAAAGAAAAAAAAAAAAAATTCTCAATTAATCAGCACGAATCAAATATAATTAAGGTAAATATAATATTCACTATTACGAAACGTTTGGGTTAATGCGAGTGCGCTTGACTTAGTTCAATAGGAAATTCCAGGAGGTTTCCCAAAGTCGTTATAACCCGGTTACACCTACACACGTACACGTGAGAATATTACGGTTTCGCAGTTTCGTCATCCCTCTTAATAAACTTCCTCAGGAGTTTTGGCAGGGTTTACGCGTAAACGTTCGCAAATTGCTGACTCCTATCGTTTTAACCTATATATATCGAGCGACCTCGTATAATACACCTCGTTTGTGGCTTTTTGATAGGTCCATTTGATTTATGCAGCAAAATTCATACAGTGGTGTCTGAAACTTTGTCTCCACTTGAACTACAGATTTACATATTGCATTTGATAATGGAACGGTAAATAATGTCATTGATGAAGGTGTAAAAAATACTTGCGCACTCGCTATGTTCGCTGAGGTTGCCTCTGCTGACCGCCTCACACGAGGACACGTTTATGGAATAAATAGTATTTATAATCGTGATTAATTTTGTTGAGTTCTACTCAATAATATTATCTATATTAATAAGAAGAAATATAATATTAAATGATTTATTATTATTCTTTCGTGTATGAATTTTCTTACCTTAATTATTTATTATTTATTGTGTATTGGTGGTTCGGCAGGCTGCGCGCTCGCTGCGATCCGTGTGTTTTCGCTCTCCCCACCATGGCTGTCTCCGCAGTCGCCACTGTGGCCGCTTCGGTCGACCGTCTCGAGCGAGAGCTCCTGTCTGCAACAGTCGCAGACAGGCTCTCGATCAAGACGGATAGCGTAAATACACGGACCGCAGCGAGCGCGTGGGTCCGAGAGTGGGGGAGAACCAATCGGATTGCTTCTCCCCACAGCCAGCTCTCCCCGCTCACCTGCGGGCCGTTTCTCCTACCTCTTACTACGATCGCGATACTACGCGCTTACCTCGACACCACAATAACATACTTTGTTTTGATTGAATTTACAGAATTGGCTCTAGACTCCAGTCGCGTATACATTATTATTGAATTCCCAGAATTGAGTAATCGAGGGCAATGGCATCGTAGCTTATCGATGCCAAATATCAAAAACAAAGCCAGCCCCTATCGCTGGCGGCCTCTTCTATATTCTCATATCGAATATGAACTTTCATGCGGAATAATAGACGAGACAAATGTAGACGAATCGCGCAAAGTACGTACGTCCAAACGTAAACAAGCCGGACTCAAGTCTTTCTGACTTCAAGAAATAAAGATTTACTTTGAACAAGGGCCAATCGAGAAATAAAAAATCGTAGAAAATTATAATCTAATTTGCGATTTTTACCCGAGTCGATTCTCCGTGAGAACGATTTGAAATTTTTGTGACTACATAAAATCGTCATATTGGAGTAGAAATGATCGATTAGTGATCAATTTGAAAGCTGCAAACTCAAAAAATTCCATCAAGTACTATTTTTTGAGAAGGCATTGATTTTGGAAAAAGTTTTCATTAACGAAATTGCCATATCTCTATTTTTGTGATACGCTCTTTGCCGAAAGGATTAGATGAATAAAAATGACAGTTCTTTATGCGTTTGACGTAACAAAAGAGCTGTGCTCCACTTTTGGATGACTTCGACAACTCAGTTAAAACCGGAAGAGACCGACGGTCGTCTCATGGAAATTGCGAAAAGGATATTCAAAAGAGGAGAAAGAGCAGGAGATGAAGTTTAAAACACTGGGATATTCGATTAGCTTTAGTGAGAGTGCTTCACGATGAGAAGATCAGAATTAGTTGGAAGGAATTAAGAAAGTTGTGGGATGAGTAATGGGTTATCAAGGTAGAAACTCGATTTAAACGAGAAGTCCATCTTGCTTTCTGGACCGTAATTATATCTTTGGATATCTGTATATTGTGTACTCTATAAACAAAACAAAAAAGGAGCACAGTGATAATGATTGGTCCTTATTGACAAAAAACCACCGAAAAATGTCTGCACAAAGAATTCATCGTGTGTGTGAGTGTGTCAGCAGCAAGTTCTTTTTTATTCTCATTATGCTATCATTGGAAATGATTTTATTAGGATAGTAAATATAAAAATAAAAACAATTGTTTGTAATAATAGTAAAATGCAGAAGGATAACAATTAATAAATTTACAAGCTTTTTGAAATAGCAACCGATTGCCATTTGCGAAAATCATAATAAACTTGTACATCAATTAGCATTAATCCAAATTCATTATAAAATCACCGTCAGGAGCACGGCAAAGAGATTATTGCATCGTTTTCGGTGGCTTTCCCAACGACATACGTTTGCTATCTAAGCGTAAATGAGAGCGAACTGTCAAAATGGAGAGAGATTGAATCCTATCGTTAAATCGAACTCAATTAATATTTAATAAAATCAGAAGATTTTTATTTCTCTAAAATCAAATTTTATTTATTCTCACATCATTAGATTTTCTCAGTTTGTCTTAAGACTCTAACGAGGGGTATTTTTGAAACGTGTGTAAAGCAAATTCTGAGGGAATAACTCATCGTGTACGTGTACAGAAGATCTGCGTTGCTATACTCCTCTGTCAGAGATCCCTGAGACGATACTGGCATATTTGCGGCTCCCAAATAGAACCTCTAAATGCAACAGCAGTTGCTTTAGTAGTGAGCAAAATTTGCTGTAGTAGCAGCGATTTTCTGGCGAAACGACCAGCAGGTGCTCCCATCAGGATTTCTCTCTCTATCCCGAATCTCTTCTCTCTTTGTTCATCCTGTTCTCTTGATACGAATACGGCACGGGAATATAAACGTGGTTAACCAAAAGTTCATCGAGCTTTCCGTTTGTGGGTAACAGCGACTACGGCAATACTTGCTCGTAAATACACACATATATGTGTACACATAAATACTCACATATGTGTCGTATTTGAACACGATTCTGATGGAATTTTTCTCCATCCCCTAGTAAAATGGTTCATTTTTCTCAAATATCATTACAGTGAGTCGAAAATTAAGACACCCTGACATTTTTTTCAATCTTTCTAAATGGCCCTTTTTTATTGATACAGCAATTATGCGTAATAAAGCGAGAATGAAGTACTCGAGTAGTGATGAGATCAAGCGGTGTTTTTTTTTTTTTTTTTGCAAATTCGTTGCATTATAGTAGAAATTGTGTCTCTGATATAAGGCATTTTCGCTGATAAATCATCAGTTCGTTCTTGTTGAAATAATGTCTAGCGTTGAAACTCTTATCATGCACATATCGAACATAGAAGAATTTGTCGAGCTATGTCAACGTATTTATTTTAATTGGATAAAGTTTTGAGCACACGAGAATTTGATGACCTGAACTAAATGGTATTAAGTTTTGTCTTGACAAGTCTTACGTTTGTGGGCTTGGGTCGGAAAAAGAAAATAGCCACAGATTACGAGCCGAGAAAGGATAAAAGAAAGAGATGGTGAAATACGTTTGCGCGACGTATGTTCGTGATCGGAGAAAAGGGGGCAATGAAACATCGAAGCATTTTCGAAGAAAACGTAGGAGTGTATACACACGTAACAAAAGCTCTCAGTGCACTGTTGGTTACGAGTATCGGACGGAGTCAACTAGCAAAAAGCTTTCTCTTACCAGAACGAATAGAAAGTAAAGAAAATGCGGTTGGTTGTAACGTACAAATGGAAATGGTGGTTGTAAAAAAGATTGAAATTCCGCTACCGACTGTACTGCACCGCAGGAGCAAGGAATTTCACCGGAAGTGAAAAAAAAAAAAAGAAAAACTTTATCGTTGTAGAGCTGCCGAAAGGAGGCTAAAGTTTAAAAAGACGCGGAAACTATTTGAGCATTTTTTATATTTTTTTATTCGCATTTAAACTAAACGATTATCGAATGAAAACTATCGCAGAGTTTCTTCATTTTTAAGTATTAAAAAAAAAAAATCTCAAATTTCGATGTCAGGATGAAATGGTACGGTTGTCTGGTAAAAAAATGCTTCCAGTGAATAATTCTTGGCCTCGATATAAACTCACAATCAACTTCTTTATGTCAACTTATTTTTCTATATGTCAACATATTTTCTTCAGCATAAAATGTTTCTCGTATGCGATAATATTGCATTTGGTGTTCATTCAATTATAAAAATTGAAGGGAACGAGAACAGGTTACAAAAAAATATAAAGTTGAAAAAAATGTCAAGTTATCGTGGGTTCTGATTTATTTATTGCGTGGGTTCTTTATTGGCTAATTTGACATTTTTTATATTTCAACATTCAACAAGTTATCATAGTTCATACAAGTTTAGGGAACTCGTTGTTATCAATAATAGAACTTGGTTTTATGGATATCATTTGAAATTAGCATATCGGGAGTAATGAGCAGAAGAGTAGGGAGAGTGGGTGAAAACGAAGAGCCTTCTGAGCACGAATTAGTGTTATATTTGCGTCAGTGGCGTTCATAGTATATGGTGCATTGTACAAGACAAATTATACGGGAGTGCTCGCGGCTTGGCTGTTACGTGATACACGTCGCTTGCAGTTCGTCCCATTCGTCCGTGTCTCCAACAGTTACTTCAGTTTTCAAAAGCACATAAACTCTACAATTCCAAACGTATATATTTGTATTTGTTTCCATAAATGTTCATTCCAATATACGCATGAAATAACGCGTTGAATAAATCCATTAATTAATGGATAAAATGAAGGAAAAATATTAAAGACTATTTTGTTGCTTAGAATGCCATTTTCAGAAGTGAATTTCTAGATAAAAAAGTTAAAAAATACGAGTCTTTATTATTTGTACGAAAAATCATGCAAATTTTTGAAAAAAGGAACATTAACAAATAAACTTTATAGTTTTGTATGAATTAGTAAAACTTTGCACGGGAAAAACGTTTCATTCATGACTAGAGTTTCGGACCAAGCATCAGATCTTCAGAGCATTTAGATCTTTATTTGGATCAGTGTTGTGAACAATCGTATCAGAATCAGATAGAAAATTAGTTCTTTCACAAAATCGTGTCATGCTCAATTGTGATCATCGATTTTTCGTATATTTTCCCCCTTCTACAAGTCATAAAATAAAAAATTACAATCATTTCGACTCTAGTCTGGTACCAATACTCGGAAACCATGTAATGAAGATGTGAACCACATTTCAACTCAACCTGCTAACCGGTTATCGAGATATCGTGGTCGCCCATGTAATAAGGAAAATTTCTTTCTTTAGGAAAAACGTTCAAAGTTGTATATACTTTTTTTCTCTTACTCAAGAAAGTTTATATCATGATCAAAAGAGGATCCTGAAGGTTTGCAAAAGGATCAACAGATATGAGTAAAACATTCCAGAAAAAAAATCGAACAGTTTCAACTTTATTTATGCAAACATTTCAAGCCATCATTTCGATAATTTTTTTCGTGTATATAATTTTTCAACGAGTAAAGTGTATCACAATTTGTCTCGCAAGCCTTGCAATATTTTTTCTGCAATGTCTTTCTGGATAAGCGAGTAAAGGAGGAAAAATATAAGAGGAGGAAATAGTAAGAAAAAAAAGTGTCTGCACTTGAACAACGTTGTGGCTCGGAACGAGGCGAACTCGATTGAAGAAATGTGCAAAGCCAGACATTTTGCACGGTGTGTTCAGAAGGCTGTGGTTTCTAGCACCGTTACGATGAAACTCTCGCGAGACACAATTACGAGTGAAGTGAACAAGCCAAGAATTATGAGAAGGAGAGAGATGAGAAATGGCGATAATTTTCTGGGGTGATAAGATATTGAGAAACACTGAAGAGTCTTTCAAATGCTGATCGCATCTTACAAATGTACACTTAAATTGTAATTTTACAGCACAGCAAGTAGAAGTTACATTGAAGGAACATTGTGCAACGAAGACACTGATTGCGTGTGAATAAGTTCGTGTCTGTAATCACAGGACGAAAACAGCACGTTGAGCATAATATTGAAATGATTATCATTCATTAGAGCAATGGAATTATTTATTCTAAGCTATCATTTTAGTGCAAATGAAAAAAACATTAAAGATGTTAAAAAAATCTTATCGCCCGACAAACACACCATTAAATGTGTAACTCAACAATTCACAATTATATTTCACACAATCATATTTCAATCATGTTTCAATCGAGCATGTCAGCGATCTGATGTTTCCGATTTTTTTTCTATTGTTTCATCGTATATCCTTGCGATTTTTTACGAGCCCATGCATCTTTTCACTGTTCTTCTTTCTATTCCTGTGAGATTTTCAGAATTTTGTTCACAGCCACGCTCTTCCTGATGCAGTAAAATTGCGGAAAATCCGATCAATTTGTCAGAGTTTCAGTGAATGAACTCAGAAAACCAGGAACTCAGAAAAACTGCCTCCTGTTCAGCGATTGATCCGCTAATTGGTGCATGGCTAAGTGGTCATCCAACTGAGTATTGACCTCGCCCGAAGCTTCTTAACTTTGGTAATCACCCATTGCTATTAAATATGATTTTTTGACTATAAAAATTGGAACACCATTACACCAAAACTCAACTTAACCTTTTATCGAGATAAAAAAGCTGAAAAAGCTTATTCTTCGAGCAATCAAAAAAAAAAGGGAGAAAAAAAACAAAAAGTAGTGATTCGAAGGTAAGGATTTTTTGTGACTGTAGAGTATATATTAACGAACCGAATTCTAGCGAAGTTTCGGCTTAAATCCGATAAGCTGGTTCGCTCGGATCGTTAGTTCGGATTCTTTACGGTGAGTCGAATCTTGGTGCAGGCAAATCCTGGATGAACTCGAGCTTGAAAATCGTATCACAGTGCACAAGCTAGAGCATATATATCTATACTATTTTCAGAGATATGTATATATATATAAACATATGACTAAGATTTCGTACATGGGGTAGGTGTTTGAGAAGGGTGAGTATACTGGCTCTCGTTGGAAGGTTCCTGATCGTAAACCTTACGAAGCTTGTGGGGGGGAAGAGCGAACAACCTATTTCGAAGCTCGTACAAATCGTGAGTCGCGAAAGCTTTCACTGGAGGGGATCATGGTTTTTTTTTCTTTTCCTTCACCAATAAGGGAGGTTATTATTGCGCTCTCGTTTAAAGCTCAACAAAGGGCTATAGAATTCCTTCTTTTAGTCTAAGGTTTACACAGCAGAGAGAAAATTAACAATATAATTTACATTCCACAACACGTGCTTCGAAAACTGTTAAGAAAACAGAGAGGAAGAGAAATGGATAGACTATAGAAAAAGGAAAAACGATATGGTGTCGCACTCTTTTCTCTGTCCGTCCGAGTTCGTGAATTTACATGCGTCGAGTTTAGGTCGGTTCTTCCTTCACACCTCTCACACACACGTGACTATGTATATATGTTCTATAGTATAAATTGGAGCTTTATGTCCCTCTACAGATGTTGTAGCGACCCTGGCAAACGGTACGTGCTCTTTTCAACCCCTTGATCGTTTGTCGGGCGAAAAGCATTCGACGATAATTACAGACGGTTTCAAGCAATTTCCGTCCCTTACCCTTCCCTCGTTAACTCAATGGGGTGTAAACTGTTCCGTGTACAGAAGGGGCCAAACTTTTAAAGCAAAACTGACTGAAAAATTCCCAAGTTATCCATGATGGTGGACGCATGTGCTACCATAAAAAATTACTATCTGAAAATTCTAGCAATTTATCGCAAAGATCGCTTAGTCGAGAAATTACAACACTGAGCTTTCGAACTTTTTCTTTAACATTCTTTCATTCTTTTACAAGTTACTGTGAGTTTTTTTTAAATGCAATAACGATTTAAAAAATACTCGCAATTAAAGGCTACTCATAAGAATTTCATATTTTATCCGGAAATTAACGTTTATTAATGTATCGAAATGAAAAGTAAATTGGAAAGGTGCATAAACAAAAAAATGCAATCGTCGTACTGCGAAAAAGTGCAGAGGAAAAGTTTAGGGAGAGGAGAATAATATGCATGTGTTTTTATGCGAACCAATTCGGCTACGAACGATTTCTCTTAGGGTTTCATTGAACAACCCTACGAATGACAGTGAAGCTTCATTCGCCATAAAGAAAAATCGATACATCGGAAGAACTCAAGACTTTCGTTATTGGGTACAGGAGCAGGGGTTTTATTCTCTTTTTGCATTTTTTTTCACACAGTCATTTCATTGTATTGCAGCTTTTTCCCGAACTTGTAAATTTCTAACTAACCCACCGCGTTCTCTGTCTCATTTTAAATCCAGTCATGGAAATACTTCCATATTTATTTGGAAAGTGAAAAATATTTTTATCCTCGTAATATTTTTGCAAGGCAGAAAAAATTGTATTTCAAAATAATCTGCACACTGATGTTATTTGTTTTTTATCCGAGAATTGAGGAAAACTATATCTGAAACGTATCTAAATTATCCACAATTTTTACATAATAACATTTCCACTGAATGATAAAAAAATGTTACAAAAAATAGACAAACATACACACGTTCAAATCGTTAACACATTTTCCTTTTCATTAATAGATTCTAAAAATAGAAAACAACATGAAACACTGAAAATCCATAAAAAAATTAAAAAATATTCTCAAGAATCTAGCTCTCAGGTCTGTTTTCGAGGGAGATGTTAATTTTTATCTCAAGTGCTCAGCAACATCGAGTGTTTGTAGCTTTTCATTATTACTTATTTATAAACTCTCTAAAACTCCGTGTACGCCGTAAACTTTCGTTTATCTCGTACCACGTAAAAGCAAAAACTATGTATATGCTTTGAACATGCGTCATCCGTGTGCACTTGACACTGATAAATTCTATGCTTCCGTAATAAAAGTAAAAAATATCTATTTTAATCAATACACATTAGTTTGAATTTTTTTTTTTTTGTAAATTGTAATCGTTGTAGTTCTTCTAATTTTCTTTTCGTACCTCGTGCGTAAATCCTGCAAGGATGAGTGGTTGATTTTCTATCTCCTTCGTTCTTCTCTCTTCCCATTTACATTCGTCATGGTCCAAATGTCGTAATTTGTTCGATCTTACGTTCAAACTTTTGTACGAAAGCAGTCGACACACGTCACTCGTCAAATCGGGAAGACGGTTTTCGCACTCACCGCAATAAAATTTGTGCTGGGGCATAATCTCTGAACGAACGACAAGACAAAAAAAAACTTCGTCGTAAAAACAATAAATTTTGAGCCATTCACGATTCGTGGTTTTTTATTTATTTGAATCTTTACAATCAAAGAACTTGTGTCGATGCTTCTTTAAAGGACAATTTTTGAGTGATTTCATTGAAAACTATTATCTAAACGATGCACCAGTTCTTCAAGAATTACATCAACTTTTTTATTCTCATTTTATCTTAAGGTAGTAGTCTCGCCAAAGCGTTTATGTGGAGAGTTATTTTGAATACTGAGAAAATATTGGAGGCACTATTATAAAAAATACGAACAAAATTTCAGAAGGATTCACCATCCCGTTTTCGAGATATTGGCAATCAAGGATTGCACAGTTTTACACGCGATTTTATCGGAAGCAGTAAAAAATTCGCGTTTCACGATATAACTTCGAAACTTTTCTACAGATTGTTTTTTTTTTCCTCAATTACGAAGTAAAGTAGGCGAAGTCAGTATAAAAAAAAGTAAAGAATTTTGACCGTGTAGTTTCAGAGATACGGCGATATGAAGTGTAAGCTTTTATCATTAGATGTAGGAAAGATGGTTATTTCTCAAACTTTGAACTTCATATTGGACAATTTTCCCGAAAGTTTATATGTTTTTACATTCCTGTAAGATATAACAACTGACATTATTTTACGTTCAAGTTTTCAGAAATTAACCGGAAAGTTTACTCTTGAACGTGACTGTAACGAGACTACTGCCTTACTTCACGGATCGGTGACTTCCTATAGGATTGCTCCGATCCATTGATATTTGAATAAAAGATAATTGCACGAAGGAATTTCATATAATTCTGAAATTCCGCAAAATCAATCCAAATCAATGAGCACGAATGTAGAAAATTTTGAGGATTCTGTATGAGACCGAACAGGGGAATAATTCCACGTTATTTGCCCCATTCTCCCGTTACTAGCTCGAGAGTTCATAGAGCACCCTTTGAAATCTCGTTTTCTCTTGCATCCTCCGTGTCACCGTCACACTTTACCAAACGTCTCTTCAGTCAGACTATACGATTCTAATTACGCGAGAGACGTCATACCAGAGGATCTGTGATTTTCGTCACATGCGAAATATATCGGGCAAGCATTCGTGCCAACTGTAGTTTCTGCCATTGTCAACTTTCCCGGTAAAGTTTTAGGCTTCATTTACGCCATTAACTGTGCAAACGAGATCCCCTACAAGTGTTTTCCATCAAAAGTTTATGAACGAAATTAAATTTATATTTATTTATTTTACAATGCACTTTTCCTTCAAATTACAGGAAACTCGTTTCTCATTTTTCAACTTTAATTATACAAAAGATGAAATAATTTATGTAGAAAAAATATATTAAATTTACTATGAAAATCATTTATAAACCGTGTTGTAGACTTTCTGTAAAAGTTCGAGTGGCAGTTGAATGTCTTCCCAATTTTTCAAAACTTAAATTAATATCCTCTAGACCAATCTGTTGGATTGTTCGAGAAAATCGTTTCTCTGCTATTATTGCGTTCTCTGTATGATGAGAATCATCTCATGAAAACTGACAATAATCTTTGACACGATTTTAACGTAATTGAAATACTTGGAGAATTATACTGCCCTCATAGTCTCGCACTCCAGTAGTCTCTGCGTTGCGTTTTACATCTCCGAAATGTTCGAGCTCTAGACCCGTTTAGTTCACCACTATGTCGGTTATGTATATATGTTTCATATCTATATATAGTAACAAAACGATGGTTAGACAGAGAAGACTTGCGAGAAATATCTACAAATATATACGTCAACGAAGTGTTGAGGAAAGGCTGGAGAACGGCTATTAAACGAGCGTTCATACTTCGTTGAAATATCTCAAATGCCCGAAATATTTTGGTGCTGTATATACTCATCGAAATATCTTTCCTTGTCTTCACTTAGTTTCTGTAGTCATAGATTATTTGACCAAAATTGGATGTTTGTCGATTACAAGATCTCGAGAAAAATATTCGAAATATTACGACTATAAATTTGTGGTAGAAAAATTAAAAATAAATATAGAAAGACGATGTATTTTGTGTGGAACTCTTTCATTCCCGATATTTGGTTCAACAAGAACAAATAATTTCCAGTTATGAAAGAAATCGTATTTTTTTGCTAGAGGTCTCCTAGACCCAGTGTAGGATTCGAGACTTGGATAGATATTTGACCAAATGTCCATGAGTAATGGTTGAAAAGTTGCCAATCATTGAATCACTTTGCAGTCCAACGATGCAACCGATTTTCTACGTTGTTGTTTCATTCACAACTCGGCTTCCGCGAAAACCATGAATACTTCTCCAGTCAGTCGAAGCTAGATGGTCCACGGAACTGGAGAGTCGATTGCCCGGTTAAACTTTAACGACCACTAATTGCGGGTCGTTCGGCTTCGAGTTTTGCGACCTCTCCATCCCTCCTTTCTGGCTTTCTCTCTCTACTTCTCTAGATGGCTATGGGATGACCACAGCAGCCACCATCCAGGTACTCGCACAAGCGGTACCACCTGCCATATTGCTTATCCAGAAATTCGACCAAACTCACTTCCGTACTGTGAAATTTTACGACGATTCTACTAAAGTACCATCGCAAAGCAGAAAATTACAAGGGAATAACCACTACCTTTATTCCTACCTGTACTTCAGTTGTAAAGTTTAGTTCATGATTCGTCGAACGTTCTTTTCAACCATGCGACAATGCTTAAACAGTACGTCCTATGTGGATAGAGCAGTGGGTTCTTGTAAGGTTTTCCTGCCTAGAATATCAAACTGAACGTACAATCATTTGTTATGCACTCACAACTCTTCAATTATCAGTTCATAAACCATATGACTCCTTACGAGTGGCTCTGGGTGAGCTATGGAGTTATTTTTATTCCACTGAGATGTACAAATATAATTCGCCAAATGAAATGTTTTTATTTCATTTCATATGTTAGTCTTTGGCAGTGAAAATAATGTTATGACAGTGTCATCTGGATATCTGGATGTTGAAAACGAAAGAAGACATTTTCACATTGGAAGAGAATCACGTTTTCATTTGATTCTTCTAGACTCAGAAGGATTTTTAAAAATGGAAATTCAGCATGAGAATACTGGCATTTTTCCCTTCCTTGGGGAAAGTTACCTGGGGTCGTTACCAATTTGACAAATGTTTACTTTGATCTTATACTGAATACTTTACAGCTCGTTCTCATTCGAGGACACATCCTGCGACTGTCTCATAAATTAACAATGTGCCTGGAGGCACAATGATGGCTATGGGGATGAAGGAAAGGGTGGCCAGAAAAAGGGTCCTCGTTTCTGTACCTTCGCATTCAGGCTCTTCACTCTCAGCACAAATTGTCGAGGCATTCACAGACATACACACACGCACACGTAGTCTTGATAACGAGCTGGCAAGGAATTCTACAGAGTAATTGAATTTATCGGTAGTGGAGCACGTGCAGGTTGAAGACTTCTTAATCGCTCTTAGAGATTCTTGTTTCACCCTCGAGGGATACGAGGTGGTGTTTTACATGTTTCATTAGGAGGAAGGCAACGATGACGACATTGTGAGAGCTCCCTAATTGGAACCTTCCACTCTTTCCTTATTCTGTCATTCTCTTGTGATCTCTCTATGTTTCTTCCTATCTATCTTTCTCTCTCTCTCTTTCTTTGCAGCTCCTCAATGCGATTTCGAAGCTTTTCAACGTACAGTTGGCATTGCGATGAAATTAGCATTGGGTTCGCAATCAATTTTGTATTACGAACGTACTTTTAGGTTTTAGTTGGTACTGCAAGAAGATTAAGCCTTTTATTCTCCAGTATACACGACGTACCGTAAAATCCTCTTACCGATAAATTTATTCTCAATGTGACATTGACGTCATTTCTCATGGGGGTCTAACGCATAAGAGTCGGAGAGTTGGACTTCAAGGGTTGATGTGTAACGAACCCTTGCGGAGCAATGACAAAAAAGTCTCGGTTTTTTCATGTAGAAATATGGCTGCTGAGTCTCGACTGACAATAGAAACAAAGATGAGGAGATTCCAAAATGTAAAATGGTCGAAATGCAATAAAAAAATATGAAAAAATGTCAAAGGGGTGGAATAATCGTCAAGGAAGAAAAGGCTAATTTGAAATTCTCCTTTTGTAATCTTGTTTCCGATCTCACCGTGTGTACCGCATTCTCCACGTCACACGTACAAGCATTACAATTCTAGGGCTTAAAAGATCGTGCCCTCCTCCTAGAAGAACAAAGTGGAGAAACCGAGACGCATATAAAGAGTCATCCAAACGACCTTTTCACACGAGTGTGAGAAGCTTTAGGTTCACTCTGACTTTTGTTAAATCGCTTTCTCTAACTTTTCTCTTAATCCTCAAGCTTTTTCGCTTCAGCTCGCCCATTCATTTCATTTCAAAGTCTTTCAAGATCTCAAGGTTCTTTCAAATTAATCTGCTAATTCGAATCGAATCAGTTTAACGAAAATAAAATGACATTCCTTACACTGCTCGTTTTTTTTCTTTTTTTTTAAAGTACGTTAATAAACTTCAGGCGTGATGAGCTCGTAGCGGAAGAATTATGCTACGGAATTGAAAATTAAATCGAATCGAACAAACGGAAAATCGGATCCAACTCATCCAACGTGTTTAATGTTTACGGTGTAATCGAACCAAATACAGAAAACAACGCACGTACCATTCACGTTATTTCGTTTGTTTGTTACGTTGGTAACAAACACGAGCATTTGTTTGGCTCGCGAAACCCGGAAGCGATTCATTGCATCTCTTTTTATCTCTCTCTCTCTCCCTCTCTTTCATCAACGCGGAAAATCCCGGAAGCACAATCTCGTGATAATCGCTCGCGTCGATTATCCTGGATTGGACGTTGTTGGGTCACGCTCGTCGACCAGTTTGCAGGTGTTTTTTTTTTCACTCTTTCACTCTTTTTCTCTCTTGCTCCTTCTCTCACTATACGAGAGTCAAAAGAGCGTGAAGCACACGCTGTATCGTGCTGGGATGCGTTACAAAAGATACAACCAGTGGCTGTGGAAATATCAACGAGAGAGCAACGGCATTTTCCTCGTTTATAGGCTTTACCAGTTAAATAGTTAACTATCATCCGTTTGAGAATTATGCCAAATACCACGAGATTGGATTTGCCCCACAAGCGCGACACAGGTGGGATTAACCTTTTCCCATCAACGATTTTCATTTGCGATAACTTCGTCCCAAATACATGTTCGAACAAACGATGCAAAAATTCTCTATAATAAATTCGGTTATTGAAGAATTAGAACTTTTGATAAATTATTTTCAAAAATTTATTTATCAACTTATAACTTTCCAACCTATTAACGAATCGTTACTCAAATCAGCATTCGTATAGTTTTTATAACGAAGTTAGAAACCAGAGGAACAAAGAGATTTTTTAAATCCAAATCCAATAATTATATATATTTATTTTCAAATGAGGCCATGATACGAAAAAGTAGAAAATAACTGTAAAGAGTATACTAAACATTTGATTAAGTCTCGCGGTATCTGTAAAATTTTGAAAAAAAAGCAGTATCTGGAGCAAACTTCCGACGTGGAATCATGATTATATGAAATCATAATTACAAATCGAATATGGAAAATAGTGCAGATACACGTAGAAATGGAAGACGAGTTATGGGGGAACCAGATGTCGAGAGTTTTGTTAGCAATGCAACGCAAACAACGGACGAGACAACTGGGCCAAACGGATATTGGTTACGTTGCACAAACCCTGTGATTTGGAGTGGAGGAAGAGGAGAAGACCGTTGAATTCATTTATGCCGTTGAGCATTGTAAATTCGAAACACGAGCAAGAACGATCCGTCGTTGATACTGGGGAAGAAAGGTTACGATTGTAAGGGCTGAGGGATGAATGCAGGACACCGTGAAAACGATAAATCTCGCAACGATGACCCGTCCGAATGGTCGAACGTGCGACGTGACGAAAATGAGACAAAAACCCGAAGCCTTGTGAGAAAAGATCGACACAGCAAAATAAAAATAAAAGAATAAACAGAGGAGAAGAGAAGAGAAATCTTTGGCTCCTTGAATTGGAAAGCTACTCATATATCTATATACAAAACGTTCCCGAAAAGATTGCAGGCTTGCATCCCCTCGCGGAGTTATCGCGGATAACTTTTCGCCGACCTCGACACTTTTCATTCCTAAAGTATTATATACTACAGACAGTGAGTATACGTGGAGGTACGTGGTTCGCAACGACAATTTTTCTGAAATCCTCCGGAATAAACGATCTGTCCTCCACTGTAATACAACCACGAGCTGCACTCGAAGAACTTTATTTTCGCACTCGACCAACTTTCAAACGCGATCCCAACTGTGGTAATATATTTTTAGTCACGTGGTCGTATAAAAATAACGATGGGCGAAAAAGTACTTATTTTTATCTAACGCAAAGATGTCTATGTTTACATTTCAGAATGATTCAGATTTTTTTCTACACAGATTTTAAAGCAAGTTCTTCGAAATAATATTTGAATGAAAACGAGATTTTTTTCCTACATATTCCTAATAAAATGTACGGAGTTCGTTGTTTTTTTTTTTTTTTTTTTTACATGTTCTGCATTCATAGTTGTACACTTTTAAATGGTTGGATGTTTTGGGAAGATATTGATAAATAGTCTAACATTTTTGAACCTTAATCACTAATATTCTTAGATGCGACTGATACTCTAGGATTCTCTCTCGTCTATCGTAAACGCGAACACGAGACCAACTGGTGAACGACCGGACGACGGTGGACACGTTTCGCGACTATTCGCGGTACAATTCTCTCCGAGAACGATCCGCGAGTCTCTCTTTCTTCCTTTTTCTCTCTTTCTCTCTTGTGTAAATTTCTCATACGTAGGCCGATGGAGAGACCCAAGACAACCCACGCGAGACACTCCCGGAAAACGTTCGCTACAGTACGACGCTCTATAAACGCGAAACACCACTCAGCGAACTATGTCCGATCATCTTTTGGACTTTTGAGGTTGTAGAATCTATGAATTCTACGATAAAATCAAAGTTTTATGGAAAATTTGGATCAATCATTCATGCTCGTAATTTTAACGACGATTTTTGCAATTCAATCAAAAATGACGAAGCGAAGGAAAATCAAATTCATACGAAGCGTACTTCTGATTATTTTTCAATAAACTGGGTCAAATTGACCCAATGTGTCAATGCAGGGGCCAAACTTATGTGGGTCAACGAAGTGTCAATTAAAAATGACGGTTTGTTATTAAAATAAATCCTAATAATAACCGTTAATACCTGATGATTAAAAAAAAATAAAAGAGCAAATTCTCCAATTTACAGAAATGTGAGAAAAATAATTCGAACGAACTTTGTCGTTGATTTTTCGAATAAAAGTACGTGGAATTATACATTTAAGCCAAGGTAAACATTTGATCCCGTCGAGATTACTTTTACGAGGTCCAATCTGCATGTTTGTTAGTCTGAGGTGGCCTCGAGAACGGGGAGGACGTTGACCATACAAGGCTCAAGTTTAGCGTGGTCTGGCAACTTTTTGATTCGTCTGCAAAACTTTTTTTCACCCTACACTTTTTTAACCCTGAGATTCGTCGAGATTCTCGTTGGTGCTGTGCGAAAGAGGCACCGCTAATTAAATTTACATTGCTAAAAGTTTACTCGGGTTTAGTTGGGATAAGACTGTCTCGAATATTCGTGACGACGTATGCTTTTTCCTCGAAACTTCTTTGCTTTGAGTAATTCGTGTGGGATTAAATTTGTCGTCGTGATATACGCACTCAGGCTTTTCTAATGGTTTTTGACTTTGGAATACAGTCCCAGCAGCTGCGATACAATCAAAAAAATTCTATTCTAAACAGTAGGATTTTATTTGTGCATGGGATCTTTTAAAAATAACCAAAATATTTTCATATAAACTTTTCCTGAAGTTACACTAAACAACCAATATTCTATCTCCTGGGTTTATCTTGAAAGAAATTTGCACCAAACAAATGTTAGCCAGAAATAAAAATTTCAAAATAGATCGATCAATAAAGAGTTGAAAGCTTTCGGAAAAATTGAATCTCTCCCTAGTTTTCCATCACTTTGCTCAGGAGGCAAAAGCCTGACAGTCTCTTGAGATACTTTTCATAAGCAGGTAAGATTTGCCTCGAAGTATTTCATCTTTTTAACCTTGCTCTCAAAGATCTTTAACTTTCGATATGAAATTCGATCAAGTAGGTCATCAAATTTTCCTTACCGGCATTTATAGCTTCAACACATTCACTTTCGATCAATCAGGATGAAATATATTATCTATATACATATCAAATTTTTCTCATACGATACAACTCGTTTATTTTTTATTTTATGCATCAAATCATTGAGTTGTAATATAAAATCAATATCAAAGTCTTTGATTTGAGGGTTCAAAGGTACGTAATAATTCTCCAAAAAACTAATGTAATCAACGATCCTACTCAAAATATTTCTCACGACATTTTTCATCTTATTTGTCTGGGTTTCTTTCAGAGGGAGACTAATATGCTCGGAAATTGGTGGTGGATGAAAGGCGAGGATAAAAATGAGGACATAGAGGACACTAAAATGAAAGGAGGCGAGTATGCGGTTTATGATTTGGTTCCTATATTTCAGTGCTCTCGCAAGTCACGTTCAGGGAAAAATATTCTTCATTTGGTAGCCTCGGTCACATCGTCAGGTCGTCGTAGTAGCCCGAACGTTGTGGTTATTTTGTTGTCGCTCTTCCTGGGTTAACACTGGCTCGAGGTCGGAAAATGGGTCCGGCATGGTGAGAGGCCAAGCAGTAGAGAAAAGAGGGTTGAAAAGGGGGGTTGGCGTCTATCTCACGAGGTCGTAAAGTTCCACGAAGCTCTACCGTGGCGAAATTGGGTCCCCGAGGTAATCGCGAGATACGATTACGTTACGATGCAACGAGGCAGCACGCGAAACTGCGGCTTACACCTGGTCTTGGATGTACAGTATAAATATATATAAATATATATATATTTTGCACTGTTAGGATCGAAATAAAAACACGAGAGCCAAAAGGCTACGAGTGTAATGGGGAATTTCGCAAGACAAAGCAGCAAGACATTTTTCAACAACAACAAAAAATGAATAAGTATTCACCTTTTTGCTATAATTTCTCTGCAATTTTTTCTGCACCAAGAGTTCAGAAAGACAATGGAAATATATTGCACAATTTCGCGTTCTATTTAAAGCTGCTGACTCGTACCACATAGCCACCAATTCCATTACGTTGATTGAAATAGTACTTTCATATATTTTTTAATTAAATCGAAGACGCATTCGATGTATTTTCGAATACTATAATAAATTGGTTATCTATGTCAACAGCCAATTGCAATCGTAGTAATTATACGTTATTTATTTGCCATGGATATGTCTGGGTGCATCGATTTTTTTAACTCATCGCAATGCACTCTTCAAATATAAAAAATAATACAAATTTCAACAAGATATTGTGGAATTTGGTAAAAACCATTCAGAGGTAAAAATCTCGTAAATTAGTTCATAAATACGTGCGTTTTTTTGGAGTTGTTCTGCAGTTTTTTTGCACAAGGGCCAACCCTTCGAACTTACCTGAAACAAATTAAAAAAAGAAAAGAACTTAAAAAAACGTTCAATAATAAAATCAAGAAAGATAAAATAAAACATTTAACGAACCAAAAACTGCGTCGTAGTTTCTGAGAGTTTGCTTTGAAAAATGAATTTTAATTATAGAATCGTTTGCTAATAGTGTCATTCAAATAAATAAAATCAAAAGAAATTTTTTCATGTAACACGATGTTATTTTTGGAATCTGCAACTGGAGTTTTTTCCGCAGATTCAATGCTTCGAATTGCGACGAGTTTGTAACACTCTCGACTTATAATGATGTCAATAATGTTGGATTGTAGAATCAATAGTACACATAATCGTAATAAGTACATCATTATTATTCCAATGAAATTGACATTCATTTCATACCTTTTCTCATGGAAGTTTTCACATCAATAGTTGTGAAGATTTTCTTGTTCCTAATGAACACATAATAATGATAACAAAAAATATAGAATCTCATAAAGTTCAAGGATGAGGAAAATCTTATTTGAAAAATAAATATATATATATGTTTTTAAATATGTACGAAAAATTAGTAAAAAATGAATCTCTAACATTAGTTGTTGTTTTGACAGGTAAAGATTCTGTTTTTTCGATTCACACTCCGAACAGGCATTTCAATGGCTCCCTTTGTAAGGGATCGTTCACAAAATTAATTTACGCAGAAAGGAAGAGTATCTCGCCCTTCTTTAAAGGGTGTATATATATCTTTAAGGAAAAGCAGTAGAGTCAGCTACAGACTCGCCTCTTCTCTTTAATTACTAGAATGTGATGCTGAGAAAGCTCTCTGCCCCTTTCCCTCAGTCTCTTTCTCTTTCTTTCTCATTCTCTTGCCGCTTGTGGTTCTTCCCACTTGGGCTCTTTACCTCGAATGCTATTAGTATACCAGGTCTTTTACAGGCTGGACTTTGTATACGATGTAGAAAGAGCTGAACGACAATGGGAACTCTACGAATTAAATTGCCCTTCTCTGGATGCCCTAAAATGTTTATTTTCAGCCTTAATAATGCCAAGTCATCAACGCGAGCTTTTTCGTTCAACGTAAATGCTTGAACATGTTTTCTGGAAAGAAAATAATACAGCGTTACATGCATGGAAACACGGAGTCAAACAGAAGCTCCATTTCAACTGTAATTTTCACTAAATTACTATAATAAATGAATCGCATCATTAAAATAATGTTGTGTACAGCTTCATTTACAAAAAAACTTTTTTTTTTAACATCAGAAGATATTATAATAGCTTTTGATCACTTGCCAGTTTATCGATATTATTTTTATTCCAATATAACCGAACGAATTGAATATAAAGAATTTTAATTAACATTTCATTGAACACCATCGTTGACCAGGACACACGACTATTTACACCGAATTCCAGGCGTTAATTATTTAACAATTGTATCGAGCGTAACATCGTCTGTCCATGCGGTATTCATTATCTGTGGCTTGTACCACACCCTCGTGCGTACAACCCTCCTCTCTTCCGAGGATGATTAACCGTACAGTTGTTGTTTATATCGTACGAATAGCAGTTTAATTTTCCGACTCTGTATCTTTGAAACTGTCAAAAATTAACGGTAAAAGTATCCACGTATGTGAGTCAAAGTGCATCGAAAGCACCGTCAAAGCTTTTTTACGTTCATTCGGAATATATTTGATTGGTTATTATTTCAATTTATTTATCAATTATTTTGGAACTGTCCTAGTTATTTGAAGGGGCCAGTATTTTCGAAACAGTTTTGATTAATTCATGACATCAGCTGAGGCGTCTCGACCCTTCTCAAAGGGATAAACTTCAAAGTCAGAAACTATAATCGAATGGTTCGTGCTTACAGTTCATAGGTTTTGCACAGCGTCACTGTAATTAATATTGGTATATTAACAACCGTACGAGCCAGGAATAATTCAAGTAAAAGGGCCTCATGAAATAACGATGTGATTCCAGAAAACAAGTAGTACAAACCAAAGCAAAGCTTATAAGCCAACGAATATGTGACACATTTCTGTGATCCCGTGTCATATTGCTAATGAATATGGAACGAAATTAGCCTCTCAAAGCAAGTGAAGCTGTACTTCGTTAGCGATGACACAGATAAGTCGCAAGGGAATTGAAAAAAGAAAACACGAGTGCAAAAAGTTGTAAACAATATATGGTCGAATAATAAATTTCGAGGAACCTTCGATCTTTTTGCTGGTAACAATATTTTTTTTAAACTCCAAACTAGGCTCATACTTTTAATCATCAAAAAATTTCACTCTCAATTTCATTTACTGGTGTTTCAAAACGTTCTAATGTTTTTAATAATAATGCTGCTGCTATAATTCTTTGAGAATATTATTGATCAAACAATACTATTTGTAAATATGTTGAAAAATGATTAAACAATTAAGAGTTCAAGGGCATGCAGCGAAATTTGAAAATTAAGCTGAATTCTAAGGCATAAGTAACATTATAAATTAAAGGGTTGATTTGAATTGAGCTCCCATCAGCCAGCTCGTTATTATTTTAATGAGAGAAAACCCCATGGGTTTTACTCGTTTCTAATTAACTTTACGGTGGAAACGAAGAGTGTGAGCAACAAATTGAGAACAGCACGTACGCAGCAGCGAGTTCTAGAATCCCTCAGGTTTGAAATTCATTGCAGATGGAAACCGTTTGATTAAAACTCATTTATCACAAGGGATACGTTACTTTTCAAGCTTATCTCGGAAACCGAGGATTTTTCCGCACACAGGAGGCATGAAAAATTATACGTTTGCATTTCTTCATTTTTTACGCAATTTCCCATGCATTTTTCTTTACAAACATTTACATTTTTTCATAACTTTGACTATTTTTCTTCACTTTTTTATTCTCATTGTTGCGTTTGCCACTTTTTCACCTCTTTCCTTTCATTTTTTAGCATGCGTCTGACTTATTCCAAGCTCGGAGAGGGAGAGTTTCCCGCGCTTTAAATTCACGCTCGGTAAATGGCACTAACGAAGTGCAAAATAATCGCGTTGCCGGACCTTCTTTCTCTCTTTTACTCGCATTCCCCTCTCTTTCTCCCATTCAACCGCGATCTCATTGCGAGCTTTTCTCCAGTCTCCTTTCTGTGCCGCTGCGGCAAAGCGAAAAAAAAGATTCCTGCGTCCCGTATACTGACCGTGATTACAGAATATACCAACCGAGCAGCAGACCGCCACAATTTATACTAAACGGGTTACCACAGCTAGACTTTTTTCAATTTTTTTCTTACTACACCTTGGCCTGTCAAAGAATATACATCGAAACAAAATTCACTGCAAGCCGAGAGTCTAATATTTATTAGCATTCATTTTTTTCATAGATATATATTTATTTACAGTTATGGAAAATTATTGTTTTTAAAATTTTCAATGAAAATGCGAAATGTAATCATGGCATTCAATTTGCAGCTTGAATGAGGATTTAATTAGTCCAAGGTCCAGAGTAAAGATTTTTCGAATGTTGTACACATAAACTTCAGTTGGATCTTTCTAATTTTTATTTTATTTTTTTCACATACAACATTAGTATCGTCAATTTTTAATGTTTTAATCGGACGAGGCTAAATATCGAAAATATACAAAATGTGAAATAAAACATATATCATTGAATTAAATTGATTAAATATCATTGAATAATTGAAATATAATTGTATAGAATAGAATGGATGAAATTGAATTGTTTTCAAAAATTGTTGAACGCTTTGACTTTTGGAAAAGTGTGAATTTTATTTCAAAAATCATAATTTGTTAAAATTATTGACATTTTTAAGAATAATAATCGAAGATTTACGCATGAAAAATGCTATTTTTTAAATTTTTCATTAAATACTACGACGAGATTTCCAAAAAAATGTACTTTTTATCCAAGTCAACTTAAAGTCGAAAAGGGAAAATTGTTGAAAAATTAATCCGGGTCGGAATGACCCAGTGTGGCAACGAAAGGTTAAACTACAATTTGAATAGAGCATAAAAAACTTTCGGACCAGGAAGTCTATTTTCCAAAAGTTCTAAGCTTTACAAAATATCTGTAAGTTTCAATGAAATTCCAATTGAACCGTGTACGATATTTGAGGGTCCTCTACGTCGAAGAAAAGATGCCGAGATTTCATCGGACCACATAGAAGGAAAGAGAGATTCGAGGAGGAAAGAAGGGAGTGAAAAAAGATATTCCTGCAGGGTATGGCGGAAGCGACAAAACGTGTGTCTTCACACATATAAAAGCGTAGACTAGAAGAGAGCGTCAATAAAGCGGAGCATGTAATGTGTCCTCACGGGAAATTCGACGAGACCGAGTGACTTTCACTCCGGCGAGCCACCGTCGTCGCTCACTCGATTTTTCTCACACAAACATGTTCGAATACACTCGTGTGAAAAAGGGGATGATGGTCTCGATCAGTTGAGCTCGTGCGATCAGAAAACCTTTTTCTTTCTCGCTCTCTCTCTCTCTCTCTCGTTCTCTCTTCCCCAATCGCTTTTGCTTCACACGCGATGTTCGTCGTCGCGGACCAAACGAAGTGGGCTTTGAGCGTCGATTAGGTACGTGACGTTCGTCGCAATGAAGTTTCCTGCTGGTGTACTCGTGCTATTCACAATTCCATTCTATTCTTATTTTATTTCTTTTTGAACCATTATTTGCTATTAATAAAATCGTTTCCAATGGCAACTGCTATTTTTATTTTAATTAAGCATTGAAATCCTCGTAACCCCTGCATTTTCAATAGTATACGTCATTTTTATTCCATTTTCGTCAATTTAATTTTACGTGATTGAAAAATTACTATCCAAATCTTAATGTGAAGGGGTGAAACGAAATTTTTAAAATTTTCCACAAACTAATAAATTCAATTGTCAGTGTGAATAGCCATCAGTATCTCTTACAACTTTTAACTTTTACATACGATTAATTGAAACAGTTATCAACGAATTTAACAAAATATTGAACACAATGGAGACATTGGACATATGGACACAATGGGAACACCCCAAGAGTTGTTTCTTAAAAAAAAAAAGAAAAAAAATATCATTACAGTTGAATAAAAAAGGAAACTGTAAGAGCCAGATATTCATTGAATTGCATAAGGGAAACGAAAAGTGTTCAGATTTAGATTGTCGTTTTTTGTCTGTGAATTATTGATTCCCGTATTCGAGAAATTCCCTACAGGCATCGACGTCTCATCAAGGCGTTGCACTAAATTTCTAGAAGTCGGAGGTTGTAAACCCGGAAACTATAGAGATGCGATGATCCGACTAATAGAGGAAGTCTCTCGTGTTCTCAAGAGAGATCTGCCTTCCTATCACACGCACATACCACCATAGGAACAAAGTCAATCTCCCAACTTCGGTCGTGCCAAGAAACTCGGACTCGACATGCTCTGTGTATATAACCGTTTAACCTGAGACGTAAAGAGGAATTTGATCCTGGTACGACCAGGATTCTTTCTTTTAGAAAAATCACGGAAAATCGTGACACTCATTTTCCCTTTAATTAATTTTGTACCCATCTCTAACATTCTCTTCTTCACCTCTCCACCGTTCAAGGAAAACAAAATTTTCCATTTTAAAACGATTCGATGTGATACTCCATTTTTGATCATCCGAAATGGACGTTTGCAAATTCGTTATAAATCAACATTTCAAATTCTCAAATAGCCATACGTCCTTCTAATTGTAAAATTAATTTGCAAGCGTTTACGAAATTGAATTTTCATGAAATTCCAATTACATATGTGCTGGGGAATCAAATAAAATTACACTGCTCGTAAAACTCTAATAAAAAACCATTTTGATCTGTCTGTGTTACACAAACTGTCCGTACCATTTGGTCCAGTGGTGAATCATTCATGCATCTACAGAAATAATAGTGAGCGTTTCTATGTAAAATTCATCTCTTTGAAGAAATTCCATGTATTTTCATGGAATTAAAGTTCAACTCAAGAATCCTGAAATCGATTTTTTGCAATTTATTCGTCAGCTTAAATAATGTTCCTCATATGCGATAATACTGTTTCTTGTTTACGACATTTTTTTGGTTTTTTGATAACGAACAGAACGATGTACCATGAAGTTGTATTTGGTAAACATTTGATTATGAAAACTCTGAAAATCGAGAAGAAGTTGCAAAAAATGTCAAAATGAAGGAAATTTGTAATTATCGTGGGGCAACCACCCCATTGTGGGGTGATGGGGTTAACATTCGATCAATATTTACTAATTTATAGAAATATCAAACTTTGCCAACATATTATTCTCACACGATTTGTCTATGGTGAGAATGTCACAAATGGTTATGTTGAAATGTCTACACTCTGGAACTTGGTGGATAACTATACTGTTCGTTATCATATGCTTCCTGGACTCTGTAAAGTACAGAGCACAGATGAGAAAAGGGAATGTACATGTATAAAGGGAAAGACAAGAAAGTTCTCGCTTGACGATGAAAACCAGACCGGGGGGCATTTACGTGTACATGGAACTACTTAATCGTCGAGGGAAATCCTGTCGTTGAGTTGGGCGAATAAGGGTGGATTTCATCGACCTGCCCTGTATATATGAGTAGCATGTAAATGGTGTAACCATATACCAATCGCTAGTAAATGGACCTCGACCCTTCGATTTTGCACTTGTATTAGTGCACGTTACGTCCTTCTGTATCTTTGCTGTCATAAAATAGATACATATGTGTATATATATTATATTTGGGGGTGAAAACGCTGGACCAGAATCACCTCAACGTGTGTGTGAGCACTCCTGCAAGTGGCAGGGCCAAAGCGAGATTTTCCAATGGAATTGCTCGGTGTTTTCGGCGCTGGCAAATTTACTACGTGATGCTCTGTGAAATTTTCGTGTTTCCACGTTCATACCTCCACCCACGCTTTTCCTCTTTTGACCTTCCCATCTGTTCTCTAACCGAGGTCGGCGCGGGTCAAAATAAAAAAAAAAAAAAATAAAGAAATCTGAATATTTGCAAATTTTCAACGTATATTTTAATCTCTATTATTGATAGAGACTGGAATTTTGGAAACTCGAAACATTTGCTTCTGCGTGGAAATTTGCTTCTGCGTGAAAATTTGCTTCGTGAACAGGGTTAGCGGATGCATGAGCTATTTGATGTTACGAAAGTATTTAAATAGCACAATTTAGTCTTGAATGGTTAAAATGTTTTTGATTTAAATTGTATATGTTGAAAGGCATTTGGAAATACTGATAATTTATAATTCTCGAGATTTTGGAGTTATCAATGTTGCTATAGAATCATGCAATTAAATTAGAGTGATGAGCTTTGCAATAGATTGGTATCTGAATTGGGTTTCATGAGCGCCACTTACCAGAAATTCGCCACTGCCGAGACTCTGCTGGGAGCCGCTGTTTGAAGTGCCAGCTAAATCGGCAACGATCGAAGTCGAGAAACTTCGTCGAGTTTGATGATGACAACGATGTTGTGGTATACGCTGAGTGGCATAACCAGAGACATTAATTTCATTGAGTCTCGAGGTCCATATCTCTTGTTCCCGTTGAGGCGATTGTTGACTTATCGTTCGATGTTTTGTGAATCTTGAGATTCTCTCGGTTTTAACCCAATCATGATTTGGACGGGGTTGTCGAGTTACCGTTTGCAATGATTTCATTGCGTTGAATCGTGAAAATCCATCTTCCATCGCAGCCGCCCATAAATGATCAGGAAGATCACCAGATCTTTGAGTTTCGACCGATTGGCGCTCGGAAGAAGAGCCAAGACCTGATGTCGTTGGGGTCGTTGGATAATACTTTCGATAGCTGTCCTTTGATTCGTCCACGTCAGTGCTCTGATAATAATCACCCTCACGTGACTCCAGAGATCGATTGTTCTCGTGGAGATTTATCGATGAACCAATTCCTGTCGATGTCGTCGACGTACGGAAATATTTTCTCTCGTTCGCCGACGTCCAAATCTCGTCGTTTATTGACGTATCGATACCCGCCGACGTCGTTGGCGTTCTGTTTCAAATATTCACACGAAAGTGAGAGAGTCAAGAGTTACTGATCAATACCAATGATTTTTCGTCCTCATTAATTTATTTCATTTGCATTAAATAATAACATCGAGACCCGCTTCAGTTTATCAATTCAGCTGTCATTGAAAATTCATGAATTAATTCATTGACTAGAAATCGATGCGATTTTTCCAACCATCGGAGCCATGCATTTTCCTTTACATTTAATAGAGAAGCTGCAACGATCTTGACGAGTGTGGTGAATTATAAATGTAGTAATTATCCAAGCACTTTCCTCAATGAACAGAGCAGTTTATGCTTTATCTAGAAATTTAAGTGAGAAGCTATTCTTTATCTCTCGGAGAAAATTGACTTGGCAATGACAAATTTACTTAAGAATTACACATTAAGTACCTCGTAAACTAAATGTATGCTTGATAGATACCCGTCGACGAGGCAGACAATTAAGATGGTAAAGATACACTCGACAATGTAATGAAAAGTGCGAAAAAACGAAGTGATGTATAAATTAAAAGAGCAGAAATTTTATTCAAATAATTTTGAAGTTGAAGGTAATTTTGCGATTATTTAAGTTTTGTTTTGGCAAAATCTTATGTTTATGGATACTCGTTTTAATTGTCATGTAATTGATTGATAAATTCGTCGAAAAAAGAAGTAGGTCTCGATGTTTTCTTTCAGTGTAGTAATTTGTGCATCGAGGCGATTATAGCCTATTTTTATCGTGCCCATATTCATTATATAAAATAAAATAATCTCAACATTATGAAAATGTTTGACAGACGCATTGCCACTTGACATTTGGATCGATTATAGAATTTAAGGGCTTACTGATCCGGCAAAAGTCAGAACAATTCTGGTCGTCGTTCAGAATTAAGTTATGAACATTGATTTCAATTACGAGCTACGAAAATGCAAATGTGTGTCATTCTTAAGGGGTAACTACCTGTAGGTATGATTTCTATCGCGCCATAATTCGTCGGGATTGTTAGCGTGGGTGTGATCGACGGTGGTATTGTTCGAGAGGGTTCTTTGATGTGCGTAAGAACATCTTTGAGGAAAACCCATGCCCTCGTCGAGTCCAGCGGCCCAGAGAGACTCGAGGGGTAGATCTTGAGCCGCTGGTGATGACGTCATAGTTCCCCTCGAACCGTTAGCAGCAAGTGTGCTACCGTTGTGTTTCCCTCCCGTAGTGGAGGGACACACTCTGTCAGCACCCTGGAGGACGCAGCACATTCTTGTGCTGCTCGTGCCCCCGTCACCCTCCGACGACCCCCTTAAACCGGCACTTTGAAGGCAACCTATCGTGAGGCTTTGAGGTTCGCTTTTCGCGACCTCCGAACTCGTTGCTCGGGGGGTCGCGAATCCTCGCGCCTACCCCGAACCCACCCCGATCCTCGCACTTCGTCACGATGTCAACAAATTATTTATACCTCCTTCGTACTATGAATAATTATATTTTCACTTTATTTTCTCGCCTCAAGAAGCTACTCGCATATTAAATCTCCACAAATCCATAATTCTGACTTTTTACTAAAAACCGCGACGATATATTTTAATGTAAATCAAATTGTCACCCAAAAAAGCTGGCGTTCTTTTGATTTATTTTGTAAATTTAATTTTAACTTCAATCATTGTTCACGGTTTTCTGCAACGGGAGCTCTGCTTTAATAGGAACAATATTATTTCATTGGAAATCTTTGTAACATGAAAAATGACGTCGATATTAATTTATTCGCGGTTTTTTGGGGCTCCCGATTGATTTTGGATCAAATCAAAAAGTTTAGAGACAATAAACTTTGTTCAATGATTTTCATGAATAAAAAAGAATCCTTGAAGTTGACAGATGACTGTTTCATTTGTATGTGAAGTTTAACTAAAGAAAATTGATAGTTTTGGGTTTTCAAGCTTGTGTCGTATGTTTTTTTCTTTTGCAAGATTTCAAATTCCACAACAAGATCTACTTTACGATGTCATTTTCGACCCTTATAAGTCATTCCGGCTTCTCAAAGGGCCGACTCTTCAAAATCCTATGATAAAATATTCTTTTCACTGATGAAACGATGCGTTGAGCCACTTAACCCTGGCACTCAATCCCACTGCATATATGCGAGCACCCTCGATGCACTTGAACTCACTACTCGACCTTGCGTTTGATGATAACACAGCTGCACTGATGATCCCAAGAGGGTAATTTTTATTTTTACATGTTTTTATCCCAGCAGATATTCGAAGTATGATTTCGTTTGCTGGATGTCATCGAAAGTCTTGATTGTATCTGTCAGATTAAAAAAAAAAAACAACCATATTGACTGCACAATATTCGCATCGATTAATTTCCTTCAATAGCATTTTATTACGAGAAATTGTTGCAGGGTTTGCGATTCAATATTTGTACACTTTAATGTTTACAATGTAAAGATCAACACGCAGAGTTAGTTTGTTCAATCACAAAAGCTTATTGTTGGTTGAACAAACAAAAGCCAATTGTTTAACTTATTTTCAAAAGATTTCAAATTACTTCGATTTCACTTTTATACACGTGGAAAATAATGTTATTTGTCGTCCTGTGTTATTTTGGTGACTCGGTTGGTCAATTATTTCGTTGAAGAATGTCACTTTGATGATAAATTCGTTGCAATTGGTGGAAAAGGATGAAGCAGCAATTTTCTATCCAATTTTTTGTCATTGTTAAATTTTGACAATTTGCCAAGTCGTGAAAGATGAAAAAAAAAAAAAAAAATACCATCGGATACACGAAAGAGGGCATAAACTTTTGTCTCGTTTTCTGAATATGATTTTTCCCTCTTTTTAATATACACACGATTTGGCAAAAAGTATGTCGACATTTTCCCATCGACTGACTGAACAAATACTTTTTTTTATTTAACCTCATCGCCCAAACAGTTTTTGCGCCAGCTCGTCCCTCACGCTGGCAGGTATTTTCATTTTTATACGAGTTTTTTGTTGTTGCATTTACGCCGGTTAGATAATTATAGTCGCTACTGCAGGCGAATTATAGAGGAAAAAAAATTAAATCGTGCACATTTTCTCGTCTTTCTCACTCCCGTAAAGTCCAGTCACTTTTCTGTCAGAAACTTCAGTCTCATTTGTTCACTATTGTCAATTTTTTTCAGCTGTTACTTCTCTAACGCACAGGACATGGGAAAGGAAAAAAATTGACGTTAATGAAGAGTAACGGGAGGGAAATGCAGTTTGTTGGGAAACAGAAGATACGTAGCGATTGCTTTGGCAGCAGCGACGCTTGAATCGATCTATTCTTTTATATTGCCGCATCCGGAACTTGAATTTCAACCCTCTCTATGTCTCTTTTATTTCTGTACGTATATCGTCTCTCGGTGGTGTGAAATTGTAGAATATTACGAAACACATTGTTCGAGCAAATGGTAATCCGTGAAAGAAAAAAAAATGTCCACAACCAAACCAAATAATTCTGGATGAAGCAGTGAGAAAATGTCTATACTACAAAAAAATATTGATGTCTGTTTGTATTCCAAAATATATAATATCCGTATATATTTTTTCCTGTTTAATCAACAAAATTAAAAATTTAATTTGCATAAATTATTCAAAGCTAATAAATAATATGACTCTTCTGCATGAATATTAAATTCAGGCAGAATTTAATAATCATATTAAAAATAATAAAAATATGAACGATTATCCGATCATCCGCTAATTACGTCGATTTATTATTCAGAATTGAATTAAAATTTTAGTCTCAATTCTGTGATACCATGTTTCGTACACGTGTATATATTCACATGCACTTTGCATGTTCATTCTATCGGACGCGAATATTACGTACGTGGGGTTACGTGTACGTTGAACTCCGCCATAATCAAGCACCTTCTCCCCCGGCTTTTTTCTCCTTCATTCGTACCGTTGGCCTGTTAAATATTTATAAAACGTTCGTGGTTTATAAGTGAAGCTTGGGCGTGAGGTTAGATCGGGAGGGTTTTGCTTTTGCGAAACAGCATGTGCCTTCTCTTGGCTTTCATGCTGATGGGTGCATTCGGGGAGACGGAAAAGTGCACGATATATAACCTCTTGCAACGACAAGCACACAGCTCTACCGCGAGAGGGTGTAAAACCATGATTTCCATTTGATGCGCCCATGAATACATCCCGAGCGAAAAATAATGTTTTTTTCGTCTGTTGCTTCTGGCTTTGATAGCTCTCCGAGATAAAGGAGCTTGCAAAATTGTGATACATAAAAAGTTAAATATAAGACTCGTCCTCGTTCCTATAAGGATGCATATTGCACGTGATGGATGTGCCATTAAGCACATTATCGTCCTGATTTCAATGTTTTCCACTTGGATATAAATTGCAATGGGGCTAATATAACATCGTAATTATGAATGATGGAATTTTAATTTAATTAACAAACCCTCTTTGAACTTTAGATCAAATTACAGGAATGGTTTGTATTCATTTTTCATTGTTCCAGTATCTCCAGGGGCTTTTTGCGAGCCATCACTTTAAATCCACTTTTTCCTACTGTACTATTCCCGTTCCTGGTCCTCTGAGACCGTTCAAAGTTTCCTTTCGCATTTACACGAGGGCCAAGGTGAACTATATGCAAAATCCGGCCGATACAGGCCACCATATATTTTTTACTGGATCGTAGTTCGTTAGTTTTATCAAAATCTCAGAAAAACCGTTCTTTTTAATCTTCACTTTTGGTAATCGCTGGAGCCACACACTGGACCATGTGGAACGGGTTTGTATGTTCCATTGTTCCACTTGACAATGTTTTTATTTTTATTTTCATCCTCATTTCCCTACAGTTTTTGTACGTAATAAAATTCATAATATTTTTCCACGTACATAGAGTATTATAAAATCTAGAGCTAAACAGTATTACCGGAATAAACAGTCATTTACCCGCGACGCTGAGAAATTATTGTTAATTTTTTTTTTCCCGCGCGAAAAAGAAACGTGACCTATACATTAACAGCCACGAGTCACTGACGCGTGGTAATTAAACGAGAAAATTTACATGGGATATGCTGTGGAATATGACCCACATAACTCGACGAACAATAGATTTTTTGTCATCGCATTTTCGTTTTGTTCTTTTCTGCTTTTCAACGCAAGCAACGTTGCTTTTCGGTGCTTGCGAATGAATAGTCTCATAGGTGATGAAAGTATCAAAAAATATCGTGACGTACTTGACAAAATAAAAAGGTCAAGTAATGTCAGCAAACCAAAAAGAATTGTGAGACCAAAAAAAGAGATTTGCACTGAAAAAAAAAAAATAATAATAATAATAATAATAATAATATTCACACACCAAGACACGTGAAGGGACGAAATATAAATAATCGAAATCGAAGCCAAAGTGTTTCGTGAACATTGAATCATAGACTTCCATCTGTCACTTCGTTTTCCTTTATTCAATAAACATCGAGTTTCAAATTTAATCAACACAGAAGTTTCGAGAAAGCTCGACGGTTGGAAACAAAAAAAAATTGTCGTTTATACGCACGCACATTGAATTAGAGTACCTTTTACGATTGCTCTGCAGCAACCCATTGGATTTTTGTGCCCATCGTAGAGACATCAAATTGTTTTGGTGTGGGGAATGGACCAAAATGCCTTTTCGAAAAGCGGATTCGTTTCGACAGATTGCCCGATTTTCCTCCCTGTTTCAACCCCCTTCTGCACGAGTGTACGAAAAACTCTTTATTTTTTTCGTGTCTATCAGCAAAGTGCGTCCATTGGGGTGGAAAAGAGAAAAACACAGAGAAAAAGGAGAGAGAGAAGTGAGTGAAAGGACACGAGAACTTTTTTCAATTTACACGTGGCAGAGTTAAACCATGCATTCGTGGAAAACTCTCGTATCAATTTGTCCAGTGCGTACGCGACGGCTATGCGGGTTGGCTGAATTCCCGTCAGGGATGTTTCTCGCACTCTCTACAGTCCTCCCAACTATAGATGTAAATGTAAATAACGAATACATACGTGTGTTAAGTGCTCACAATCAAGTAGGTGTAACTCGCTTACACTCTAGCTTTAAATAACGGATTTTCACTTTTCAAGTATCTTCATAACCGTAAATTCATGGGTATTCGTAACCGCATCCCATGCCTAACACCATGAGAGTCCCTGCGACGATAAGGGACTCGCATGGCTATATCTCTTCGAATTAAACCGATTGAATCACTTTTAAATCACTTTAATTGCACCGTTCGTCCCTGAAATGGATACAGCCATAGTTTTCTGCTTGTTTTTGTTCATTTACTCGATGTATATATTTAAATCATGTTAAATATTTGGCGATCTATCCAGTGCTGCTGGACTATAGACGATGAAAATTCAAAAAAGTATCATTAACGTGATAATTAAAATCACATTCAAATGAAATTTGTTTGATATTAGAAGATCTGTTTTTAATGCTTATTCTATTCGTTATCAAACATTAATCGGATATAATTATCATCAAAAATCCATCCTCGTTTATTATGATCAATATCGTATTTTTGTTTTATTTTATTACCACGACGTACTTTCCTTCTCTCGGGATTTACCGCTTATTGCGAATGTGGATAAAAAACATCCCGAAGGATTGTACTTATTGCGTGGGTAACAGTTTTATGATTGTCCCTGCTGTAAGTTAAAACGAGCACATGCAACAGACCGAAAGTTATAGTTATACAGGGAAGGAAGGCACAAAACACAATTTAAGATAAAAGAACGTAGTGTTTTTAATTGGAATGTTTAGTACCATTGAAACAATAAATGTAGCGACAATAAAAAATATATGTGCATTCAACGAAACTTATAAAAAATTTCTTCACGCAACCTTTAATTTTGGAAAATTTTGAAATGGAAAAAAAAAAAAAAATTATTCATCGAATAAAATCCCATTTAATGTAACGAAAAATTGTGAACCCAGCCGTTTATTTTTTGTTGATTTTGTTGATCGCAAAGAAAAAAATAGTTGATTTGGCGTTTTTCGTTCAACTACATGGGATTTCGTTTGATGAAAATTTTTATTTCTCAGTGTGCAACTTCTTTCATGTTTATTTACATTGTTTTTTCGAAACATTGTAAACTTGTGACGCGTGAGCAACGAGTGTGACAAAATTATACGGCCCGGTTACACTCGTCGTAAAACAAAGACAAGTTTTTTTTATATTTAACTCGTAACAATGTTTTGCGAGGTAGCATTCGGGGAGATCTCAGAGCACGATATATATATTTTTTCGTTCAATTTTGGAAGGCGATAAAACGTCGTTCTTGCATTCTCTGTGTTAAATTTATGGTTGGAGAAAATAGTAAAGGACGTGCTAGTGATTTTTACACGAATTCAACATACGCCCTTCTGATTTAACTCATGCGATATAAAGTCCGAAACAACGTACAAATGTGAACACGAGATTGTCGCATCCTGTTGCCAATAAACGAACGTAAAACAATTTCCCGCGCATGTGCTTCGATCTCGACTTTGATGAAGAAAAAAAAATGAAAAATAAATAAAAACTACGTGGAATGTCTTTATCACCCTTATTGTGTTTCTCGATTAAAAACAAAAAAAAGTCTGTTTGTTTAATTAAATTGGTAACAGTAGAAATAAGAGAGAAATAAATAACGAAGGTTTGACTCGTGTGATTCATATTAAACTTCGATTGGCTTTACATGAAATTTCACATGATATATGTTTAACTGAAATTGAGTTTCGAACGAGAACACGCTGATGAAGAGAATCAACAAATTATTTCATGTTAAAATTCAATCATAAAAATCCCCGATGGCAAACGAATAAACGATGCATATGAAGGGAGGGAGTCGTTATGGAAAAACTATGGTACATTTTTAGATCCTTGTTATGTATGGTCCTTGTTAGAAAAAGTCCAATATCAAACTCGCGGACGAAATTTTTTCAATAAATTCTGTAAAACTCTTCAAAGTGTATTGCGTTCCTGAAATAATTGCCTTTCCGATGATCATTGTATTTTAATAGCAAATGAATTATTCCATGAAAAAAATGCGAATCTCGACTATTTATTCATACGTGGTATTTGTGCTATTAACAAATAATGACTGCTTATTTCTTTTTTACCTTTATGAATATTGCAAGGATTAGGTAGAACCAAAAACCGCAAATATTCATTGTTCATATAGTAGTTTAATAAATTTAAAAAACTGCAAAAAAAAAAATAAGAGTGACGACGTGAGACCTGCTAGGGCTCAAAGAGTTTATTAATGATCAAATGCACCACGCAATACTTGATGAAAAATATATTCAAGCCGATAATATGTAGTGGACGAAAAGGGGTTCGGGTAAAAACTGCAAGAATGATGATCGATAGTGCATTATTGAATAATGTTCTTGCAAAATAAAATAAACAATTTTGCAATACCAAAAGCTTCAAAATCAAATATTCAAAACTATCCTCGCCATTTTTGTTCTTTCGCACGATATTTTTTTGGGGATTAATAAAACAATAAAAAAATCACGAGAACTCTCATTAATCAAATAAAATGTCCAATGTGTAGGATTGTTTGAAAATGAATTATTAAAATTTCATCGAGTTCCCAATTTTTTGAGATTCTCTTTTTCCCACGCTTGCTTGCCAACAATTAATCTCCACAAATAATAATGTCGTGTGCAGTGAGCAAAACATTTGTCATCGATTGAGGCTAAAGCGTCGGCGCTAAATAAAATTATTATTGCAAGCATAATCAATGAATTCGGAATCCGAAGGATGAAAAAGATTGGTCGTACATCGTACGTTATATATGCGACATAAAAAAGGAAAAAATAATAAAATCTCACGCATCGATGTGAATATATATAAATAAATGATATACATTTATTGATAAATTGAAGCCACGATGAACCGCGTCACTGGTATAATAAATTGAATCAATAAACGAACAAGTTTGGGAGAATGCGAATAAAAGAGTGAGGGAGAAGCTAACGAAAACATGAGATATACACGAAAAGGGGAGGTAAAATTTATATCAATCCTTTTAATGTGGCGAGGGATTTAAGTCCAGGGATTTAACGCGTCAAGATACGCCGTTTTGATATTAGGAGGATCAATATATGTAAAAACGAACGAGTTGTACGAGAGCTCGAACGATAAATCAGGCGCGGTATGTGTACAGTATATTACGGTCGCGTCAGGGGAAAACCTTCGAGTTTTATCCATGAGAGTGATATGCATACGTGTGGATACTGCACTAGGATCGGTTGGATTCTATACACGCTATTGCATGCAAAGACTCTTGGCGCGATAGAATTTTCCGTGAATGGTGATTGGCCAAGGGCTTTTCCCATCGAGACTGTTGCCTCCATGAAAATTGTTCTCTCGTCTATAAATGGCAACGACGGGGAAACATTTTCAACGACGCCCACGAGATAAAGAAAATATTCATAAAGTCGAAAATGCGACAAACGCGTTCCTGATTCAATGTTCGTTTGCATGTGTGTATGTGTCTCTTTGCATTGCCAAAAAAATCTCTCTGGTAATGCCACAGACTGTAGAATAATACTGAATCTACCCTCCATTCTTTTATTCCACGGAACAATAGAATAAATTTTTCTTTGACCTTCCACCAAACTTTGAAAGACTCGAAACTTGTTTGGGTTTGTCAAAATTCGATAAAATCCAGCCTTGTTTTCATATAAAGCGATAAATCTCATATGCATTTGAATCCAAAAGATCATATTTTCGAAAGTTCAAACCATTCCTTCCATACCAACACTAAAAGTTTACAATATCGAGATCTTTTTGCACAGTGAAGTTTAAATATGCAAGGATTTCATCTACAAAATTGGAAAAATCTAAAAAACTGAAGTCAATTTATGAAACTTTTAGCAAAGAATGTTTACTTTTGAAATCATCCCCGACACTTTATGGAGATGACCTGCTGCTATACTCATTCCTATTTGAAAATTCAAACACCACATAACTTTACATGTTTTATATAAACGGCTCTTTGCATATAAAAATTCATAAGAGTTCGTGGCGATAACAGAAACAGGGAGTCACCGAATGTATTGAAAAAAATATTTACTAGAAAACATGAAAAAGTGTGACTACCAGACGATTTTTAATAATCATAACTTTCAAAATTTTGTTTCCATCGACATTTTAGATAAAATTTTAAACGCAATGCTTCTTCTTGCCCGTTCCATATTTTCTCACATTTTCACTGACTTTACTTCGCTTTTTTTCATCAATTTTGTCGAATGTAACAAAAAAATAAAGGATCAAAAAGTTGGAATAAAAATGAGCGAATCCTGGATAAGTGATTGAATTTTTTCGTGCAACATATTCAATAAAGCTGCTGACGATTCTGAAAAAAAAGTTATAAAAAAAAAAAAAGAAAATCCACAAGCCCAGGATTGCCTTGAATGCACCAATATGATTATTTTTCGCGTGGCAGGGATGATAAGGAGAGAGGATATATTTCATCCCTCCTGTCCTGCAAAGTTGGATAAGACCGGGCAGACTAGAAGCGAAAAGCATAACGATAGAAAATGCGGTGGATATAGAAAGCCACGTGCGACTGTTCGTACGGAAGAGACACATATCCCATTGGGCAAAAGGAAATATATCATACACACGAGAAACACAAACGTGCCTCTCACTTATACGGATTCTAATACAATCTCATGAGAAAATAGACTTTATCCTATAGGTGTGAGCGGTGCGGTGATAAATAATCGTGAAAATCCACGATGCCGAGCTCGCAATCGCCGCGGGTGTTCCTCGTCGCCATAGTGCCATCTGCATTTCGCGTAATCCTACGATAAAGACAAGGCACAAAAATCGCCTGGATCTGCACAGCGAGCTCATACAACGTGGTGTTATGGAAAATAAAAAAGAAAAAAAAACCACATTTTTAATCTATAGTCCAGTTTCATACTCACGTAACAAAATGCGAAGGGCGAATAAGCCACGGGAGGAACCCCAGTGAGAAGCAAAGGGAACGGAAAAAATCCACTGTACCAAAAGAGAAAAATAACGTCCGGTATATTCGTTGGGATTTCCGTTCTTAACCCTTTCAAAATATGACTACGAGTCGATATCGTGTATTAAAAATCGAGGATGAAAAGTTGAAATTATTGCAATCTCTGTTATTCTCGTTATGTGGTCGTTCAGGATCATGAATTGTAAAAAAGTGAATAGAGCTGGGAATATGATCGTTTAATCCATACACAGCAACTCTATAGAAAATGTGAAAACCGATGATATTGTTTTAAATGTCAAAAATAATTTACGAATAATGCACCTCCAATGTTTTGTTTATAAATCAGATTTAAAAAGGTGAGATTCATTATATTTTTCAGTCGAAATTGATTTCTTATCAAGCCGGACCAGGGTATTTTTATGTCGATCTATTTTATGATCTATTTTAGATCTATTTTATGTGGAATGCTATACACGATAGGCTCCTGTCAAATATTATTTATAATCGAAAAAAGTCTGATATAATATTTGGCAGAAAAATCTTTCAAACCTAGATACTAAATAATTTGATTTTTCATATGGAAATAATACTTCGTTGGAAATGTATTTACCGGAGATCTACATTATTTTCAGTTGTTACGATTAAAATGTCGGTGGTTAAAATAGACACTGATGGGGAGTCGGTTTAATCTGGAAGAATGCTTCATTATTCTCATGGCAAGTAAAATATACGTGGAGAAAATCTGTTGAAAATAATCTCATGGAAACAATATCACGAATAAAATGGTCTCTTCATGAACTCTTTATAAACCATTGATGGGACCCTCACATTTGAGAAATACAGACAGTAAATTATTTTATCTTCCAATTTATTCGCAATACACCGCGTATTTCTCTCTCTTTTACTTCTACTTGCTCAATTCGTTGTTACATTTCGAGTGTAAAGTCACCAGAATCTGAATTAAATACCTATGATTCGAAATTTATTTGCATTTATATTAAATGACGAGTGGGCCATGTATTTCGTACAAGTACATAAAATAACGAATGAAAATCCATTCAATTTCAACACAGATAACAAGTTGAAAACCACTCGTCATTTAAGGCTGAAAAGTGGCGGGTAACGATCTACTCGTCAATTAAAAACGAACACAATGACGAATAACAATCCTCTTGCTATTCGAACAGAAAGCAAATAACGATTGGAAATGTGTATTTGAATATTTTATTATTCGAATGTATGTTCTATATGTTGGATGTTGTGAAACGATTAAAGTGAGTGACAGGAATTGTTTATTTTTTTATTGCACATTCGTTGATTTTGATTGCCATTATATTATAAAATTAATACGTTCAATATGAAGATAATCTTATTTCTGGGGTGTTTAATCGTCAAATGTTCCAATATCGAATTAGACGTTTGAGAAAAGTTTTGTAATATAAAGTAATTTGCATACGATAAGAAATTAGAGGAGAATCCCGAGTTTTGAGTTCATACTCTTTGTTAACACACAGGTGATATAATTTGATAGAGTTATTCCCGTAATTTGTAGTCCCAACTGGGTCATTAGCGCCTAACGATTACTAATTTACCGAAAGCCAATTAAAGTTTTAACGATCTCTTCTCAGTTCTCGCTCACTAGTCGAGTATAACCCGACCAGCATACGCGATAGAGAAGAGGATCCTGTTCTCCGCTTACTCACGTCGTGTTCTCCGCGTAACTACGTGTCTGTCCTGCGAAAGGCTGAGAGAAAAAAGAAAGAGAGCCAGCCATGGACCATGATCCTAACTGGATCATGCTCTACAGTTTCACCTCTCGTTTGTACTTGGCACGTTGGTTTAACACCCTCATGTTCTTTTTCCATAATTCGAAAGTCTCAAGTATCTTACAAAATAAATGAGTTGTGCAAACTCAAGAAAATCCCTTCAATCGAAGGATCCTCATAAGTGTGAATGAAATAATTAAAATGTCTGTTGATTGAATAACAAAACTGTTAATTGTTCAAACGATATTTTTTGTATGTTTATTTTGTATAATTCATCAAAAAATTATATCAACGGTTTGAAAAATAAAACTGAGCAGTTCATTTTTAAATATTTGGATATTTCCTTGTAAGCTAATTAATTATTATTTCAATCGTGACTAAATCCCACGTGATTTTTTTTTCTTCGAAGCATATTAAAACAATGAATTTAACGTGGAGAAGATAATAATTGTTAGCTTGTGTTTTATATATTAAATGTTCAAAGTTTGTGCCTGTGGTCGTTATTATCGGTTACCCAAAGGACACTTTCGTAACATGTGCAACGACTCTGCGTATATAGATATAAATACAACCCGCAAAGTATGCAATATGGTGCATAAGGCAAGCTCTCCAATATCTCTCGCTGCAATAATGAACGTCATTATACTCACCGCTGCCTCATGACAATACTGAGAGCTCAATGAAAACTTGTATGTGTCTTGGGGCATCGCAAATATCAAAAGTAAATACGTGTGGATATTATGGGAATCAAATAAGTATTGAAAGAGACTAAAATCAATAAAGCCCTAGTGCCTCGGCGTTTGAGTACATTTTATCGCACTTTGTAAGAACTCATTCCCGTACTTGATTATTATTAATTCACTATGGACATAAAAATAACCACCATATATAATGGAGTGATGTATTCACAAGTTCTTGTTCATTTTATTAAAGTACCCAACGCTCTTAATTTTTATTGCGTTTCGCTTTTCTTCAATTTAAAAACATTCGGACCCAGCAGTTTCATTTCAAATCATAAAATGTCCTTTTTCACTTAAATTCCCTTGTTTCACTCAAGCCTAATCTATTTTTTTCCATTTATCATCGTTCTTGCGTATACCCTTAAAGGTTTTTACGACCCCATCACCTTAACACCACTTTTTTTCCAACTTAACTGTTCCTGTTCCTGTTTCTGTGAAACTTCCCTGGGTGTAACTCACAACCACTCTTTCCTAATGCACTACTGCACCGGATTTGCATGAGGGCCATAGAGAATTGTGAAAAACTCTGTCGGTACAGGCGCCTGTATTTTTCTGAGTTTTGGTTGATTAGCTCCGACAAGAAACTCGGAAAAACTGCCTCTCGATCAACGATTGATAAGCAAACCAGTGCATGGCTAAACCGTCACCCAATACTTTAGTTTGGTGATCGCTGCAGTCACGCAACGATCTGATCTATTCCAACTTAGAATAACTTCGTTTTTGCGCCAATTGTCTTTATTGGAAATAAAGAGAAATAAAATATTTCACGAGCTTACTGCAAATTTAAGGATGTCCAACTATTTTTTGTGGACTTTAATCTTGTATATCTATGAGTATAGAATGTGAAGACCGCATAAATCTTTTTAACATTAATGGTAGACGAAATGAAAAACGATTTATCAATGAACTGCAGAGTCAAGTCGATGAGGATATCACATCCGCGTGAGTCTCTCACTCACCCCATCTCTGTTTCTATCTCTCTCTTTCTCTCCCTCTTCTTCAATCTTCTGTCTGTATCCAACAAAACCTCTCGCAAGAGCTCACTAGCTTATATCGTGATTCTCTCGTTACCGTGTGCCGCAATACTCGCAGGATTAAACGTAACGAAAATTGCGGCTCGAGGCGAGGAATTGCATCCGGCAATTTGCGGACTCTCGAGAGCCGCACAGCAGCAGCAAAAGAGAAAGACCATATAGACATCTATATACAAATATATACATATATGTACCTTGAAAAACAAGATATAGCCGTTGAGTTGGCAGGATGTTCGCATGGATTTTTCTCTATTTTGATTCACTGCTGATGGATTCATGCTTTCCAGTTTCCAGAGCTTCAAACATTACGAATATTACACATTTCCTGTATACTTCGATGTGAGTTTACAGCTTTCATGTAGCACGTTCAACATCGAGAATTAAATTATTTATCCTTCCATCATAATGTAGTTCATGTTTTCATTAGTGTTATTTTTAATGTTTCATGGATTTTCATTTTCATTTGAGATTATAATAACTTTTCCTACTTTTCCAATGAAAAAGTGATGCATTAATAATCACTTTATCAATTCATAATGAATATAAAAATTTCACTAAATCCGAGAATAACATCATTATAATGAAAACGCTAATGCTTTTTTTATTTTTTTTAATTAATGCATTACTTGAAATCCTGCTTGGGATGACTTTTGGGACTGGCTGTATTTCTGAAACAATGTGTGTCGAGAGATACTTTTTCTTATGATCTTTCACAGCATCCAGCTGTGCTGCTCCTGCTGTTGCTCATCCATGGCCATCGCGAGATCACACGCTGTAAAACCATACAAGCGATTTCCTCACACCATATACCTATACGGATTTATATATAAATAGATAACAACGGAGGGAGCATCACATCAGCAACCGGAATTACTTGGCCAGAGATAACGAGAGAACGATCGAGGCCTTAACGACGTCGAATGTCACACACATACACGCGATATCCGACGAGAACTCGATGTGTTTAGCTTGAAAGGTTCCCACTAATGATTATTCTCCTCTTTGCAATCCAATATAACAAATAAGCAATACAATAATACACCGAAAAGTCATTGGCCCGGTAATTAGGCCCAGTGAACTCGTCTTTGTGATAAATTTGCTTAAATCGAAAACGATACCTCTGACTGTTTCGTTGCGTCTGAGTTTCTGTTTTCGCCATTCGTTGTTTCAACGTTTCTTCAGTTTCATTATAATTTATTGCTCATTTTTGTAACTCCAAATTTTTTTGCGAAAACCATACAAAGCCTACTTTTTCAATATTTTTTTGACATTGAAAGAATCAATTAGAAGCCGAATTTTTTAGACTCGTATTCGAGAGTGCTAAACATCTCGCCATTCAAATAGTCGCCATTGACGCAGATGAATTTTTTTGAAAAATTTACGACGTGATTTATGATACATCGTTAATTCAGAAAATTGAAAATTAATTCACAGTAGATTCGTATTACAGCGTCATGTCTTATTATGAATATATATTGATAAAGACAAATTTGGAAAACCATCTACTGATAAACACAAAATTCCACGATGTCATATTTTCATCGATATTTTTAAATGTTTAAGTCTCAACGAATTCAACTACGCTGTCATTTTTCAACGAAATGACAGCTGTCATTGTTTCTGAAATATTTGATTTGCCATCCAAACAATTGGCTGCAAAATTGAAATGATGTGGAGCTACAAAAAAAATCGACGTAGTTAATTTGCTGGGGAATAAAATAAGCGGAGGTACATTGAAATGGCTTGAAAATTGCTTGAAAGTTTTTAGAAATTAATAAGACATGGCGTGTCCACCATGTAATTAAATTTCGTATTAAACTTTGCATACATCTATTGAGAAACTTTAACAATCATTTGACTAGTGTCAAGTAGCCATTCTAGTTTAATGGATTGCAAAAACCACTACTTCGGACCACGATCATGAGATTTCAATTGAAATTTAATTTAATTTTAATCATCTGCATAAATCGAAGATTCTAATGTACATGAAAACAACGCGATTAGTCTTTCCCTGCTCCATTTAGGTCGGAGTTGTAATAACAGTATTAGAGCAACGACAGGATAATGGTTACGAGGATAGTGGTAGAAAGTATATATGAAAAAATACACGAGATATTCGCGATCATGGTCACACCTGGAGGTTGTATCTCGTTTACTTGGGTCATTTCCAGCACTCAGGGCTGCTCGAGGCTCTGAAAACTGGTTTTTCATTGCTTCGTTTGCCGTCCAATGTCGGGTCCCCTCGGCATGGTCGAAGCAAGACCTCTCGATTACTTCGTACATATAAACAACACAGAGACGCAAACCTGACAAGAGAAGCAGAACTTCGAGATTGTAAAATTCTCAACGAAACGAGAAAATAAGTAGCAACATCTGCTCCTGTAAAATTCATTTCACGTATAATCAACAAAACCTCCAACATAAATTGCATTTTTTTCTTGTACTAAAAAAAGTTCAATTAGCATAGCAATGACTGGACTGTTATAAGTTCTCTTTTTTCAAAATGAATCAAAATAATGGTCGATAAAGATGTTGGAGATGCAAATAACAGTGTTTTTATGTCATAAAATCGGATTAGGATCAATCATGCGCATTTTTAAAGTATCCCATGAATTGATATTAAATCTTAATTAACATTGACACTTCATTCGAATTTGTGAATAATTCCAGAAAATAAATTATCAATTTATTATGCGAATTATCTCAAATCGTTCAAAATATCGTTAAAATAGTTAAAAACCATAAAAAAAAAAGATCATTAACTACACCATCCTACGAAATACATGACACAGCAATATGAGATATGTAGTCATCAATTTGTCAAGACCCTCATTTGACCGCATCAGCCAAAATGTGAAAAAAAAGAGGAACGACATTCCCACAGTATAAGAAAAAAGCAAATGGTTCACATGCAATGATGGAAGCGATAAAAAAAATCAGTAAAACGAGATATCTTGTTTCCGGTCGATTTCCTTGGGAGAATATTGACAAGCCTCTTCCGAGGCAAGAATGAGGATGAGGGAAAAAGGTCCTGGATGGAGTACGAGCTCCACAACCATGTATACATAAATATACACATTACACATGTATATTTATATATATACATTTTGAGCCGAGTGAGCCTGGGGATCGTGATGTGTCCCTGTGGAATAGGAAAGGGCCGAACACGCCACTGATCGGAGAACGATTACAGCCATTCAACATCCTTGTTCCTTGCTATACAGGTAGCAATAGAATTGGGAATCAATGAATAGCCACGTGCCCAGTTGCCCAAGGAACTCTCCATGCATACGAAACGTGATCTTCTAACCCGAAACTATGTTTCTCTCTTCCAACTGATTTTAACACTTCGTTGAATCCCGATTATTTGCGTGTCCCATCTGAAGCAGAGTGGAAGGGACTTTTCGAACTTGGTTCACAAGCTGACATACAGTAGCAGTTCCATTACTGGTTATTTAATTTTTCCAATGCCCAAATCGTCTTAAAACCAGACAGTAAATTCATGGCCCGATCTCCACGTTGGAAGCATAACTGCAGTTCGTTAACAGACTTTAATTTAGCGCTTGCACACTGGGTCAATTTGACCCGGAGGGTACTTCATCCGCCTGTCATCAGCAGCCCTTCAATCAGTTTCTATTGGAAATATAATCAAAAGTACACTTGAAATCTCCTTCAATAAATGTGCATCATACAAATTTGGTAAAAAAAAATTTAATTGTTGGAAAAAATAGTAACTTTTTCTATTTTCAAGATCTTTGAGGTCAAAATGCTTAAAAATCAGTTCGTATCAATTTGACCCAGTGTGTCAATGATGAGTTAGCGAAAAAGTACAAAGTTCAATTCAGGCTCCATTTACCGTAAATGATTTGTTGGGTACATGGATCCCTGAATGATAATGAAAATCTTCTAAATATTTCGTGAATGCGTTTAAATATGCGATGAATTTTCTTTATTTTAAAACAAAGAATCGATTGTGCAACACCCGGAAATGTCACAAAACCAAAACGTGGTATAGACAGTGGTAAATGGTTTTGTGTGAAGCAACAGAAATGTGGGATATTGTAGAACCCGAACGGAGGACGAAATTTTCGTTCAAACGTTTGGTGCATAACCGTTCAATTTCCTCGTCGTTTGCCACAACGGATTTTGTCTGACCGAACTACTGATTCTACCTACACGTACACGTTTACAACATGTTTGGTCGTAGAGAAAGAGAGAGAGAAAGAGAGGGAGAGAGAGAGAGAGGGACACACATTGTGTACGTCTCATTATTGTCACAATGTGATGCCATTCACACATTTTCGTATATCTATATGTGATTTTCTGGCCCTTATGTAAGGCAAGAAATCACTATAGTATAATCCGACTGACGTGAGTCGTGTTGGACCGGTAATTACTATTTCGAAACCAAAAGGATGAAGAGAAAGACAGAAAGAGATAGAGGGAGGGAGAGAGAGAGAGGAGAGAAGTAGAATGAGAGAGGAATTAAAGAGGGAGGAGGAAGATCGCCTCTAAAAGCTATTACTACATGAAATTCAACGCTTGCTGATCAATCCTGATAGCAATTCATCTCGAAACATGGCAATCCATGCCGGCTTCATTAAACCGATTGATCAAAGCGTCTATCATCCAGTGAAATGGAAATGATCCAACTGCAGAGGTGTTAACTGTGGTGGTTTCATCGTTACGGAATGTTTTTTTGTTGACTGGGATCAATTTTTCGTGGCTAACGATTTTTACGAACATTTCCTTTCAATGGACAGAAAAAACTTCAGGTTATTTGTATTATTCGAAATAAATATTAGGTGTCATTCTCGTTGACTCATTAAGCTAATGGAACTTTGTGGAATTTAATTCACATAGTTAATCCGTGGCTACTCGTAAATTCTTTTATAGATGTCATTTGTTTTTTAATTACTGATGAATAATGTCACTAAGGGTTGTTACTCATGAGAGAACAATTGATAAAGAAATCTATATTTTTATTTTCACGATCGGTTGTTTCGGGAACTGCATTTCTTGAAGTCAGAAAGACTTGAGTCCCGCTTGTTTACGTTTGGACATGCATCCTTTTGAGAACTTTTGAGAAAAATGTATAATATGAAATTTGGAGTTCAAGATATTATCACCTTCCGCATATCGAATACAAAAAGCTTATACTTCGTATTACCATATCTCAGATAGTGAAAGATCCAAATCAGTTTTTTTTTCTTATTGATCAAAAAATGTTTGGCAAATTGAATTTCATGACAGTTATGTTGACAAAAAACTTATTAAAAAACTAAAAAATTCATCAACTCGCCAAAAACCTTTTTTTCTCCGGAATGAACATAAAATTTACTTGTTTGAAAATCAACAGTTAATCTTTGAATATGTAGTAGCGAGAATTAAAAATTCATCGTTTCTCAGAGTTTTCGTAAGCTCTTTCCGACTCTCTTGTAGGAAAAATCCTCCATCCTTGGGCCCTTCTTGAAATCCTGAACTCTTGGTTTACTCGTTTACCTCCTGGGATACATATACAGCCCAGGCTTAGCCGAGGTCGCACAGAGGATTAGGCTAAGCTTCGTTCGATCGTCCTTGAGACGACCTTGCACGAAAAAAACTCCATCGGGTCTCCTCACCAAAGGTTTCACAACGTGCTGGTTCTCTGATAGGAACTTCAGATCATGGCTTTTGTTCACCCGAAGGCGAACATGAAAGAAAAATAAAATTGAGTGCTCTATACCCTCTCGAGTGAAAGGTTTTTTCAACATTTCCAATTGTTACTTCCAAATTGTGTTTTTCGAACCTCCTACATTCCCATGGATCTTATTTTTCAGAGATAAGCTCCCTACATTTTTGTATCTTCATGACGAATTGCTTCTGAAAAATTTCAATAAAATTCCAAATTCTCAAAAAACGTAGAAAACGAGATAATCTCGCGTAATTCCATACATGCATTCCTTATATATGATTTTCCCACATTGTGAATGCATTAAAAATTTCGATTATTCAGTTGAGCCGCAGTATGATAAAATATTGAATTCCAAAAGTACTTAACCACGTATAGAATCTTTTTTCCCTTTTGTTTGATTAATTATATATAAGGTTTGCCAACGAAAGAGAAATGGATTCAGGTATAGCGAAGTTAGTTAGCAAAGTTAAGAAGAATATATTTTTTCTTCCATCGTATTCTCGTTAATTCTAAAAGAGTTGCACTTTCATGGAAGGTGTGAACATATTGTAGGAAGGAAGTTAGTTTAAGGACGATCGATGTTTCGTTCGCATCTGGTAATACTCAGGGTGACCAAGAAAATGAGGGCTGGAAAATTGGTTTCACGAGAAACCTCTTCTCTTCCTTAGTTTATCGGACGAGAGGCTTAATATATCTCGGGGCTTTTATGCCAATACCGAAAAGACCTACACAAAGAATTCAAAATTAAAATACAACCCTGAACAGAGTTGAATCTACGGACTCGACTTGGAGGTCTTTTTTTGAATCCTAAACTGATTTTTCTACAAAGTTGATCTTTCAATTTTTAAGATATGCATAAAAGCCTGGGCGTCAGAACCATTAAATAATGAAAATTCATCAAATATTCATTTTGAATATGAATACTTTGGAAAAGGTTGAATTTATAGATACTGCTCAACCGACTTTATTTTAAAGCATCAAATTTACTACGAAAATCCATTTGAAAAATATTTTAATAACGAAAGTCACAGAGATGTGCCATTAACAATGAAAGAATTGTAATTTCCAACAGCTAAATGTTTTTTGACAGCACTTCTCTTTTCCCTAATGAATGACATATATGTATACATATATATATATATGTATAAATATATTGTTACATACGTTATATATAAGGCACTTTTTCGCCAATAGAAAAAGGATCAAGGTAGTTAGATGAAGAGAACAAGGTACACGTCGAACTTCTCGATAGGATTTTGTAACTTCATCGCAAGTACGCTTTCTCCGGCGTACTTTTGCCTGAACTAATGGCCGTCCTCTTTTTTTGCACAGAGGAGTTTCCTCTGCCTTACTTTTTACCGTATGCCCAAAAAAAAAAAATCCTCCTGACCACAAGGCAAGTATACCCGGAAACGTGTTTTTTCTCGGCTCAAGACACGAGAAAAAAAGAGAACAAAAAACCTCACTCCGACTCTAATTAGCCAGGATAACCAAGCAACAAGAACGTCGTTAGTTTTCTAGTCTGTGCCCTACGTCTTCCGACCCATTTCAATTTTTTTCGCACCTCTTAATTGTTTTTATTGTTACTTTTTCTTTACATATGGAATAAAAAATGTATGAAATTACCTTTTTCAATTGTTTTTTTTGGTTGTTCCTGTAAATACAGTTGCAATGGAAAAAATTATAATGCGAAGAACGTGAAATTAGATTGAGCTTATCTCAGGTTTGAATCTCGTAATGGAATTTATTAAAAATATACAAATATTTATCATATTGTATAGTCTGTCATTGTTGTTCGTTATTGTCGTTATTTACATTCATTGTTTATGAACTAATTGAGCGGCTTCAGTGACCCGGAGAAACTTTTGAAGGACAAATTGAAAGTTTTGTTGGAAAAGATAGAGTTTATTCACGTGGGAATGTTTGCTCGTGTGCAAAGTCTTAAAACATATATCGTATATACGATTATTTAAATTCCAGTTTAAGTTTGCCTTTTGCCAAAGGGATTTCTATGGCATGGAAGAACTTTGCTTCACTCTCATGTACTCTCAAAGACTGCGGGGATCGCGCAAAACAAGTACGTTTTCACAGTTCTCTCTTACAACCTCTCGGATTCGTGAAACTCAAAACTCACCCTCATCTCTCCCTCTCCCCCTTTTTCTCTCGACGTGATTTTTTGCATGTGGATATACTAATACGAGTTCCCATTTCTGGTTCACGAAAGCTATAGACATTGGATATAGAAATCCACGGTACACTGTGCTGAGATACCCAACTTTGGAAACTTCCTTCCCTTCTCAAGTTCTCTACCATTTTGCGAGTTTTAGTGCTCCGGATAGATTTGGCCGAAATCAAACGCAAGGAGAGAGACCCGCGAGGAAAGACTTTTACGTTGAGGTCGCGTTGAATCTTGCGGATTCGACGATTTTCTCCAGGACCAAGTTTCAGGACCATCAGCATATCCGCCTTTGTGCATACTTTGCTTTACTCCTTCGACTACATGAGGGTGTAATTTACACCCTTGAATTTGGAGCGATCGTATTATTAACCTAACTTCGTTCGCTATAGAGTAAACGGATGTATATTTATGTATAAAAGTTCATATTTATTTGTTAAAATGAACCTCATCAAAGTCCAAGCTTTGCGAATGAAAAGTAACTCTTTACTAAAAATAATGATTAATAATAATGAAAAGATAACAACAAAAAACATGAATATTTCAAGGTGACGTCCCAGTTTAGTGTCTTATTCACATTTTACGAAGTTTTCAAGATTTTACTTAAGAAAATATCTTTTTTTTTTCTTCTAAGCCTAATGACCACTATACCGGGGATTATATAGAAGTTAAGGGTTCCTCTTTTGCTCTTTTCCTTTCTATGTGACCGCGGAGTGTCACGACTAACGAGATCCCGTTGAGCTTTCACGGCCTCGTTAAAGCTCTTACCATTCAATCTTCTCGCCTGAATGACTATTCAATGCCACGATAGATACGATGCTCTAGTTTTCGTTTCAAGAACATCTACCCTTAAAGATTCGTATATACGCATTCATAATGTAGCCAATCAGATGAAGTGAAAATAAAAATGTAAAACGTACTTTCGTTGGGTAAATATATAAAAATATTTCTTTTTTTTTTTTGTAATCCTCGTAAAGCGATTTGCTTATGAAAGGGCTTGGAGAAAACTAGAATCACGAAAAAAACGAAAGATGGAAAAGATTCGGTAACAAATTCGACGCCACTACGTATGATGGAGAAAAAAAATGACACCAGGTCTCGTTTCTCGTTCTCGTCAATCTCAACCCCTTTTTCACGCATCGAGGGATAAAAAAAATAAACTATATCCCAGTTCTCGATCTGCTTTCTATATTTTTTTCTTTTTATTTTTTCTCCACAGTCTCGTATATATATTTCTTCGTTGCTTTGTATACAGCCATGGTGCTCCGCATCGTTGTCTGTTTGTGTTCTTCCACGAACACCGCTACCCGCGAGTTTGAAGAGGGTAACGAGGGTGGCGACGTGCGGATATAGAGAAATACCAGTGTGGTAACGTAAAAAAAAAAAAAAGAAAAAGAAGAGCTGTCTCCAACGCTCCTTTCTATATATCTGGAACTCGATTTATTCGCGCCATATCCACGTCGCGGATAGCAATACCAACATAAATTCACGTATGCAAAACAAAAAGAAGAAACTTTGTTCTCGGACAAACACTAGGGAGCTGAGTGGTGCAGGGACAAAAAAAAATTCAGTCCTGAAGTTTTTATAACGAAGGGCTCTCAAAAAGCGTGAGTATATAACTAAAAATAAATATTCGTCTACCTCTACATATAACGCTTCAAAATAAAGTTAGCGATTTATTCGATAACACAAAAATTCGGCTATGATTTGCTTCTCAGGTTTCCAGACCGTGTATTTTAATTGGATTTCAATCAAACAATTATAAAACAATAATACAATAGTCTCGGTTATAGCCTGAGGTTTAGCCATTTCGGTTTTTGTTCCTCTTCTTTTATAAATTAAAATAATTGACAATATTACTCTCCTTTGAGTTTAAATGTAAATGTCAAATCGTGTACAAAACGCCCTTTTCGAATGATTTCGAATGATGAATTTCCAAACTCGTTGCTATGTGTTTCCACGAGCATTTATTATTTATTTTTTCTGTCTATTCTGTTTTCGATTTACGAGTTGCGCTAATGAAACCATACGGCTTTGTAATCAGGCGTGGCCCTTATTTGATCAAATAAATAAACAATATTTTGTTGATTGAAGCAACGATTCTCGAATCAATCGATGCGAATAATAATATACACGAGAGATGGTTTTTGAACGTTGAAATTCATGACAATCTCTCATATTTCAATAATCCTCGATGCTCTATATTTTATAGTATTGACGATTAACAATGTAATCTCCTCGTTCGAAACTTGATATACGCCATTTATTTCAAAGTTACAATTGACCGAAAATTGTATACGTTAAACATTCTACAGAGAACTCGATGCTGTTATTGAGGTTGTCAGCCGAGTTCGCAATATTTGACATGTAAAAACTATTTCAAATACTGATGATCAAAGGATTTTTAATTTTTTGAAAATCGTTGTTTTTGCTTAAGATGTCCACCATTTTTTCTATAATAGATATTTTGAAAAATTCTTGATCCCAGATTACGTTTGTTAACAAATCACACAGATTCAACATATTTTATTTTTACGAAAAAATCATGGAATACAGAATTTTTTCCTAATTTTTATTCCAGACAGACATGACCCCTTAAATTTATAAACATAAAGCTATAAATTTTCTTGAAGAGTTTTTCGTTGTTTCATCTCCCTGGAAGTTCAGCTCGCTGCACTTTCCTTCGAGCTATGCTTCGACTATACTCATTTACTTTCACCTCAAGGGGCCGCTGAGTTCGAGTAAAATATGTGTCTGAATTTTCTACCGTTTTGTATACATTTTCAGAATCTGCGTGTGTACATGGACATGTAGGAAAAACACAAATACTCTCGAATGTCTCCGTATTATGCATGCATGTACTCCCAACCCTTTTATGCTTTCGACATCAGAGACGCTATGTTGCTTTTGCATGGTCAATGTGAAAAATGCATACAGTTCATGCCTTCCTTCCTTTTTTCGTCAAAGCTCGACGAATACCCACAAATCAGCAACAGTAGTATATAAATATATTCATATTTATAAACAGATTAATGCGATTGCTTTTGTTCATTTTTAACACCCTCATCTATAAAACACTTTTTTCTATTATAAATGTTTTGTTTCCTAATGAAAATTAGTTCGAAGGCAAAAATAGGAACAAATGCCATTTTTCTATTTTTGCACAAAAAAATTTATAATAGATTCTTACGAATTGTTTATGGTCAATGTTTTGGAAAAAAAAAAAAAAAACCCATTCAAGTAAAATCCTTTCATATATATGGCTGACTGTCTAAATATAAATATGCATACAATATTGTATGTCTGTTTCATCCGATATGAAATATGTTCCATGTCCATCAGTGTACTATATCATGCTTTGAATTCAACGATATTTTGCATGATAGAAGAACAGACGAATAATGAACGGATATGAACGAGTATAGAAACCGTAGAATGAAAAATCTTTTAGCACGTTTTCAAACGTATGTTGATAGTATAAAATTTCGACGAGAGGGGACGAAATATTTCAATCAATATTTTGCAATTTATTTTTTTTCAGCGAACGTTTTGCGAAAAATAGTCATCAGATTCACATCGATTCCATTGGAAAAATATTAATTTAGTTTTTCAGGCAATTACACAGTCGCCGTACCGAAAACAAATTCAAACAATACTTTTTTATTATTTTCAAATATATTTATAATCATTGCGATTGAAAGGCGTTTTTCAAACGTCACATAAAAAATAAGGGACTAAAGGAGCGTAATTTTTATTTGTCACACGTGAGTTCGCGTTTTTTCTTAAAAAAATATACGCTGATATGAAACGAACAATATATATCGCAGTAAAAAAAATTTAGTACATAGCACGTATTTTATACCAGAGCAAGTATGAGCGAGAATAATGCGCGATATTTCGAATAAAGTGTGTCCACTTCGGCCTTAGCACACCCTCGAGACGAACCAAGTTTTTTTTTTCATCCTGGCATGCAACGTCCACATATCAGACTCTCAGACTCGCTTTTTTTTTTACTTTTCTTCCTGACCGCCAGTAAAACGGCCTCCTCTTTCACTAGGTTTTTTTTTTGTAGCGTATTATCCGTGTATACAGAATCCTGTATTCCGTAATAAAAAGTTACGTCGTTTCGTCTGACCGAGATAGATCTTTCTACTAGAAAAAATGAAAAAAAGAAAACGAAAATTGGTGCACATAAATCGTAAAGAATTGTGTTGAGGGAGATATAACGATTATTTTTGTACTGCTAAAGCTTTTTTTTTTATCAAAGTTTAGATTTAATGCCGAGCTGCTGTGTTGGATTTCAAAATGATGCTGTTTTCATATTATTCCAATTGTAGTTTAGAAGAAGTTTAGAAGAAGTAGTTTTTTTTGTTAAGAGAAATATTCAACGTAAATTCGTATAGCAATTAATTAATTTTTTATTGCTCTTGCCAAGTGCGCAATTTAAATGAATTTAGTTCGTCTCGTTAGGCGGCCTCGAATTATTCTCATCGACGGTGTAGAATCTCGAGATTTTTTTATCCGGATAATAAGAATAAGAATTCTGCAAGTTTATTAGGAGCTGCGGTAATGACGTGCATAGTATAAAACTGGTGCGAGGAAAAGATAGGAAAAGAATATTCACCAAGAGCAGCGAATAGGCGCGATTGGTCTGGCAAAATCGTTCGACGAAACTTTTCCACGTTGGCTGATCTTCGTTCTAATTGAATTTCTTAGATAAAGTCGGAAAAAAAACAGAGAAAAAAGGGGTTCGAATAAAGAGAGACAGAAAGCAGCTTCAAACGTACTTAGTGCTTATGAATCTTCTTCGATGAATGTTCTATTATCGAGAAAAACTAAGGAAAAGGAGCATTTTCAGATAACAACAGGTATTGAAGCATGAATGAATTAATCCAGCTGGTAAAAAATCAAATACATTAATTATAAATGATGAATTTAATAACAAATAAAATAAATATTTGAATCTAGTCATTTTTCTATAAATTAAACATCAATATTCAAAAAAAATATATAATCCACATTATTTTTAATAATTGTCAGTTCATCAAAAAAACATTTATACAAAGTTCGTTGCTCTCGATTCTTATAGACAATGCATATGATAATAAAAATCCAGAAAGAAGAGTTTTTGTTTTGCCAAACAGAGGAACGACTATATGCTCATCTTGAAATGACTGAAAAATAATATCTAATTAATCCAGATAAATAATTGTCAATTTAAAATGTCTCCGTTGAAATATTTTTATCTTGACAAGGAAACAAATAAAAATTGCAATAAGAAAAGTGTTGTGATGAAGATTGCATCTCATGTTGAAAATTATAGGGATTGGGTCGAATGGTGAGTCGTCTTATAAGCTGCACTGTTTCGACAATATCTTGGAGTCTTGAGATTTTGTAGTGGTAGAATTTCACTCGAGGGTTGTCGCGGGTGGGTAGAAAAGAGAAAAGAAAAATAGAGAAAATGTGAAAGAAGAATCGTCAGCGGGCAAGGAGGGCGAGTGTGCAATACGGGAAGCTTCTCGCATACGAACGATAAAGTGAGATAATACCGAGATACGTATGCGAAAGAGACTACGGTAAAGAGAACTACGTTTCTCTCTGGTTCATTCTACCACTCGCGGCTCAACTTTTTCTTCTTCGTTCTTATTCGTTTATTTTTTTTCTTAACTTTTCTTTTTCTTCTCACTCTCTTTTTATTACTCTGCACTCTTTGCTCCGGGATCCCCTCTAGCTTCGTATTCTCCTCTGGTCTCTGTCACACCCTCCGTGAACCCCCTTAAGACGCCTCGAGGGCAAGCTTCATAAAAAAAAGCTTCTTTCTTTCTTCATCCCTTTCAATGACATCAGACGAGTGCTCTTTTTCGACATTATCGACGATTCTACAACATAGTACGTCCCGGTGCTCGGAATAAATCTAAGCCAACGAGATCCTCTCTCCTCTCAATCACCCTACTCTGCATAAAGAAAAGTGGTGAAGCATTTTTTCGGATTTATGCGCTGAATACTTGTCGTTTTTAGCCCTCAACGATCGTCTGGGTTACATCAAAGTTCAAAAGACTCAATCGCCATTTTAGACATGCCAATGATATTCAAATACTCTATTCCCTAAAACTGTATTAAACAATTTATCCAATTTATTCAATAAAATGGATATAACATTGAACATTCCTTGAGAAGATACTTAATTTCTTAATCAATCACGATCGATCTGAATGAAATTCAGCCTCGGACAAAGGTTGCCACCAAAAACGGTTTTCTTTTTGTTTTTAGTTAACGCTCAAAGGCGATGCTGGCAGCTATTATTTAGTTTTCTCTTTTTATTAAGGTTTTTTTTCTTTTTTAATCGACAGTCGATATAAAGGAGAATAGAAGAGAGCAGGTGGTCCGAAAAGTTTACTCGATTCTCGTGGCCGCACGATCGTACCATTAAGTAACATATATATCACGAGTTTACTCTATCGATAGATTCGAGAGGGTGAGCAACGAGAACTGATTCTTTATTCGTCTAAGCTCGCAACTTTCTATCATGTTGGATATTTCTTTGTTCTTCGAGCTAACGAAACAAACGAACAAAACATACACCCACACAGGCAACAATATCAACAACATTGTACGACGAGGAATCGTGGATAATTTATTTTCGTTTGGAGGAAAAAAGAGGCGAGGGAAGAAAAGTCGTGGTCGAAAGTTCTCTGGTACTCTTGAACGCACGAACGAGCCATTTATCGAGAGAAACACAACGGTTTCGTTGCAACTTACGATTTAACTTATAAATCTATCCCATCTAAACACAATATCTCGACGACTTTGGGAAAAGCGATTGAGAAATCGATCCAGTTCGTCGAATAAAACGGTATCAAGTTTTGCTTTTCTTTAAATTTCACATCGCAGCACATCAAAATAAAATTTGAAGAAATGTCCACAAAAAAAATCAAAGACTTCAATATGTGACTGAACAAAACTCTTTAACGTCTGTTGGAAATCTCAAATTCATCGAAGACATGAAATAACATCAATTCAAATACAGTTATGAAAAAAAATAAACAAAAGCAAAGAATAGTCATCGATAAAACTAATAATCAGTGGATGGAGAAACAAATTGAAAACAAATACAAGAAATCTTCTTGTCATGGGTCTTTGGGATTTGGCATAGAATTCCCCATAGATAAAAATGTATAAATGCCATTAAGATCGATATTGGCACAAAAGTTTTTGCTCGCAAAGTAACTCGACTCGTCTCATACATAGACCGAGATAAACTTAATTCTTTTTCAGCGCGAAAAGGCTCTCAACGAGGAAAGTAGATTGCGCTGAGGGAAAGTTTGTCTGGCATTCTCTTTCGTAAACTCTTGACTATCGTCCGGAGCATTTTCCTCCGATATCCTCTCACGATTACTATCGCAAGGTGACGTATCTAAATAGACTCTCTATTCGACTAGCAATTTCACGATCCAGCCTGATGGGGAATGTTGAATATACAATAATATATATGTATATGGCTATATATAGTGGAAAACGCTACGCTTGTGCGCGAAACTTTTAATTTCCTGTCAAAACCAGAAGGGGCCATATAGACAGAGGAAGAGAGAAAGGCACCATCCGGTGTGCTGTTTCTATGTGCTAGATCGAGGGTGTGCTAATATACGGTTGGCGTGATCATACGCCCTTTAGGATGCTTTCGACGTTCTTGTCGATGACAAACTTTTCGCAAGCTTCTACAATCTTGACATCAGACACGCGTACGGGTGAACATCCCCTTCCGAAACCCCTTAAACTCCCCTACGAACTCTCGAAGGAGGTTCACAGGCTTCGGGGCAAATGACACGCTTATAAAATAATATTCGTCGTTAAATTGGCTATCAAATTTCACGCTTTTTCACTCCACTCTGCTTTCTCTTGGCTCGGCTTTTATTTCATCTTAAATTTAACTTTTCTGCCTCCGAGGAACATTAAACAACTATTTATCTTTTTATAAATTTCATTGAGCTTTACAGCTTTCGAACGAATTTTTATTTCCCGATACGATAAAGGAATTTTAATTTAATATTAAAATAATAATAAATTTCACTATTTCAGAGATTAGGTATAACTATAATAAATAAAAGCATTTAGTGTGGTCTCATTTAGATTAAGTTTATTCGAAACAAACCTCTCTCTCTCTTTCTCTGCTTTAATTCCATGTACCAAAGTTACGTTTATTCCACGACTATTTCGATAAAATAAGAAAACTCAAACTCAAAGCTTCAAACCACGAACGTACTTACTAACTCCCTTAATGGGGATACATAAACTTGAGAGGGTGCATAACGGACGTATTCAAGAAGCAAACGAGACGATAAACCATTTTGATTCGTCAAACCAACGCAATATTCCGGGGCTTCGCACTTGCGTTCGAGTCTACATAAATATGAGCGTATGTATTATTCATGCAGTGTATTTTTTTTTCATCAAACAGTTCTTCTGAATCGAGTAAATGGTTCGTATTATTTTATTACTTCCGATCTTCAATTATTTTATTACTAAATAAACCCACTTAGTTTTTCCTGATCAAAATTTTCCGTTCCATAAAAATGTGAATGACAAACAATTTAAAAAATCAAATTATAGCCATAAAAAAGCAACTGACTATCATTGCTTTTTCAGGCATTGAATAAATATCATATAATTCATTGTTATGCAACACCACTTTAAATGCTACATTTATAAATAAAATATTTGGATCAATGAAAAATTTAACATTTTGATGTTTTATATATACATAATTTGTATGTCCAATCAAGCACATGTGTTATGTATACATTAGTTCTCATATGTAGTCTGTTAACTATTCTGTGTATGGCTATACAACGATGGGTTATGTGAAGCTATGCGTTTTGCCATAATCCGACAATTTATTACAGTAATATCACGAGCTTACAAACGTAAAACCATGTACCTGTTACAGCACGTGAAATCATCTCCATATCCGTGCTTCGAAATGCATCAAAGATATTTAAGCTGGGAAACTACGTTGAAAACATCCATTTAGTTAATTCAAAGCGAAACGCCATACACATATAATTTTATGAATATGTTATCCACGTCAATACGTTTAAAAGTGTTTTGAAAAAAGAAGATAAAAATAGGGGGTCACGTCTGGTTAGAATAAAAATAAAAACAATGATATAATATTTTTACTGTGGTTTTTATTTAAAATAATAAAGAAATAATTAATTTGGACTTTCGAAATGTCGAGTTCAGGAAAAATGGATAGTTTTCAACGAGTTAAATCAAAACGAACCGAAGACACTTAACGAAAATAAATAATAAACGAACGTGATATCTGTCATGAGGTTAGGAATCAATTGTTATTTCAACGCGTGTTAACTTCGTCACCTGTGGCCCGAAATAGGACGGACGTTATAAGTGAATTTCGCTTGTGGTGTACGCAATGAGCCGTGCGGTTTTGCGCATTCAAATTTCCGATGTATAAGTGAATTCGAGGCACGCTCGCCGCAATTCTCTGTTGCTGCTTTGTCACTCTGTAGGGCGAATAAGAGGTGCAGATTTGAATGTACACATGTGCCAATATGTGTATTTGTAAACTTTTAGGCCTCTGATAGGCACTGGTTGTATTATTTTAGCCGTAGGAACTGAGAGATAACATATCGGATAGCATTTTACAAATATATATGTACAAGGAATACCGAATTGCGTGACCTATGTTGACGTCACCTAATAAGCAAGTGACGAAATGCTAAAGAAAAAAGTTCTAACTTATTAGTATCTTCCGGATGGTCTTCATCCGGATTTGTCTATCCCGGGTGTCCGGTGTATATATATATTGAGACAAAAATCTCCTTCTTACAATATCCTGGGGACTAAATAACGTACAGTGGCAATATCTCGGGACAAAATAGTAATTTGGACAAAAACATTTTAGGGATTTCGGTTATCCTTTTGATTATCTTTATTTTGTTTCGATGATTGATGTCGAAGGTTATTTGTTTGTATCCGATAATACGATTCAAACCCTCGTAGTTTTATATCAAATTGGACGTTTTTTTCTTAATCTTTCGTGAATGGAGTAACGGTAAAGAAATTGACCATATGAGCTTTTTCTGCTTAGAAATCTACGACGTATCCACTCTCTTAGCAGTTTGGACACGATTTTTGGGATACTCTGTACATTTGTAACAAATACATACCTCGGTTATGTGTGCACACAGGTACATACAAATATGGAGGGCTTAGTGTGAAACATTCTCTAACGGAGACAGGGGATATTTCACGATTGCTTGTGTTTCACGGTGTTTACGCACGTGTCGCGCGCCGTGATACACATGTATGCGAATCGCTGGTTCTTCGACCCTTAACCCAAGCGTTGAGCAGCTTCGGTTTCTAAAACAAACAGCGAGCTTTCCTCGTAGACAAACGTGTCTCGACGGTTTTATCAAATTGGCGATGCGTTTGCGAGGGTAGTTCTAACGTCTAGGCTCGTTTATTCACTGATGAATCTTTTTTTGGACCTTTTCATGTAATACCCTTGTAACTATACGAAAAAACGGAATATCAAATTTAGAGTAACCCTTTTTCTTGGTTAGTAACATAGTAAGAAATGGTCTAGTGGGAATACAATTGAGAGTGCTTTGTAAAGTCTTGTAACTTCTTGGTGATAACTAATTAAGAAATATTGAGGTTCAATTTAATTTGTTTCCCACAGATCGAGGTCACTTAGGTGGTATAATTTGAATACATTTTTACGATATTAGCTCCTGAATATTCCTTTTCGGCAATTGGTCGAGCACGTCGATAAACGATAATCGATTTAGTCTAATGAAATTTTCCAGGGTTTTTAGTCGCTAAAAGGGGAAAGTGGCTCACTGCGAAAGATCTGGGTAGTTGGATACTACCGATGTACCAATACCAAGTAATAGCCATACGTATAGTCGAGTATCAGGACCACTATATATTCCTACTATACCTCTGGTTCCAACCTTTTCATTTACCGTCCTTCTTTACCTGTATCTTTTTTTCTCTCGATGTACCAAGAGACACAAAGCTCTACGAGGTAAATTTTCACAGAAGCGAAAAACCTTAATGGAATTGTTAATTCAATCGGCTCTCGACGAGAGAACCACCGTCAATATTTACCGAAGCAGAGAACGTGAGCTACGCTGCGTTTAGACGAACCTCTTTGCCTTCCATACAACACACACTGCGTACATCTGGATCAACATCAACCATTCAGCAAAACCAACCTATGTACATCCCAGCAACCCTTCGTTTCTCGTATTCGAAGGGTTCGGAATAAACTTCTCTCCGAGTTCGGGATTTTTCCTCCATTTTTGGGCACATGATGCATTGTTAAAGAAACGTTTAGTTTTGCAAATTTCTGTATTGAATTTAGAATTTGATTTTTTAACACCTCTAACTGACAACAGTCAGCGTCACGTCTTCTAATTATGAGTTATCACGTTGAAAGGGGTTTCAATCAAACTTCAACGTACATACTTGCGATGAAACCTTCTTCACTATTTTCGATCTTTCTCTCTCTTCCTTAGAAGAGGAAGGCTTCTCAACGAATCAATTGTTTCTGCCGCACAATCGGTTGTGGAGCACTTTACAGGATGAACCTTGCAAGTTGAGTTTAAATGAAGATGTAGCGTGAACAAGCACATTGACGAATGTCAAAATTTCGAGTAGTGAAATACAAACAAATTTGAGCAAAGAGAATTTACGTCGCATGATTTAATAATGAAACGATAAGCTAAAACAACTTCTGTCACATTCATGCATTCGATTGATTCTCGAAATGCATTTTACAGTCGAAGCAACAATTTCGATGGAATGAACTTTATTTTTATATTACGTACAATTATTTGATTTATCGGACAGAAAACATGGAGGATTTTGTTTCGATCGATATTGTAATTAGATCTCATTTCATATCATGCACTTCCATTAGCCCGTCTCGGATGATATGCGATTAATGGCCTCGAACCCGTTGTTTTGCGATATTTAGTTCAAAATAGACTTCAGTGAGTGTGCATTGTCCACACTCACTGAAATCCGATAACGGGATCAGTTAATTTATCTATGCTGAAATAATGCTCGCAAAATTGTGATTATGCTGAAATTTCATGGCTACATTCAAACTGATGAACGTTAGTGCTATCAGATCTAGAGAAAAGCTTTCAATCTGAACCTTTTTATATGTCCCTGTTTCCTCACCTGTATGCAAACGACGATTCATCGTATTTTAAATCCAATACTGGATAAAGTTTTCACGAACGAGTGTATCTCAATATATTTCAAATTAGTCTGTACAGAATTCACGATCGGTTGAACATTGGCTGCATCATTAATCAGTGCCTACTGCCCCAAGCCGGAGTTGATCATTTCACTCATGTTTAAAGTTGGCAAAGTAACAAACGACATAATAAAAACCGGTGTATGTTGGACGAACAAAAAATCGTTGATAGAGTCGTTGAATTTTTGTAAATAATTCATTTGGTTTTTCAAAATTTACCATCAAATTTAAATTAATTTTATTACAAGTGTGAAATGTTGCTATAAATAATGTCCGCAATCCAGAAAACAATGTCTTGCTTTTACTGTTAGTAGCAGAGTTGTAACCATGAACTAAAAAAATGTAGGCGTACGAGTAAAGCAAGCAGATGTTCAGATGCAATAATGGAGACGATGAAATAGCAGAAGAAATAGCAGAAGAAATAACGAAAGAGTTTCAGTGAGAATGGGAATTGCTTATAACCACAACAGAGGCAGAAAATAAGTGCCTCGAGATCTCGTACCTCTTTTTCAAGAGGTGGGGGTAGTTGGGTTATTCTTTTGTCCCTCTACAACTGCATGGTATACGTATAGAGTAAAGAGTTGCATAGTTGGCCCTTCGGAACTCGAGCCAACAGCAGCAGGTCACGAAAGAAACTTTTCTACCAGGCACGTGAACGCGTTTGCCTTCTCCATGTTTTTCTTTTTTTTTTTCTTTTTTAGTTCGGAGATTCAGGAGAAAAACACAGCCTCGTGTTTCGTGTGGAATGCCCTGTTACTTTCTTTGTGTTTTGTGACACCAGGAAAAGCCACACCCGCAGAGTTTTACATACAGTCCTTGCGTAGCGTGTTACTTCATGAGCTTCTCTCCTTTTCTCTCTCTCTCTCTTGCCTCCTTCTTCCTCGTTTTTTGTTTTAGTACCTCGCTTTCTAACGTGTCTTGAAAATTTTCTTAGCACACAGAAAAAGGTGGGGAGGAACGAAGTAGCAAAAAGAACTTGTGGAGAACACCCGCATAAATTACTTGCCTGGATACACGCAGAGAGACAACCACGTCCCGAGACTCCTTAAACTCGACTACAGCCTCTCTCGGGACGTCTAGACGTCGGGACGACGTGAAAAGTTAAGGATATACTGTAAATTTAGTGGAAAGAAAAAAAGAAACTTACTTCTTTTATCCTACTTTCGTTCTACGCATTTTTTAATATTACGAGCTACCAGAATTCTTTTCATCAGCCATGATTATGGCATCTAAATTGATATTGGCAAGCTATCTAAAAAATGAAGCCACCATGAACAAGGTTTGAGGCGACTGAATAAAGTCGAGACTTTCGAGGTAATTCATTGTGCAGTTTTATAAACTCTTTCAAGATCATTTTCATTCAACGAGGTTAAGAAAACAACGTAAAGTACACTGGTCAAGATTGTGCTGGAAAATTCACATAGCATTCATTGCGTAGAGACAAAATTAACCCAGCAACTGATAAATATTTAAAAATAATAAAAAAAAAAAAAGTGTTTAACAAAGTTCTGAAGGTCCAAATTGGTGGTTCATACTTCAAGATTATTCATCACGGACGAACATAAAGTAAAACTTTAATTTTGAATGATTTGAATCACTTAAAATCAATAAATTAAATTGATGTCAATTGATCAAATAATTTTATTATAATTATAATTTATTAATTATTTTATAATAATTTTATTTGATCAATTGACAAGTTCATCAAGGGTCAATATGTCGCATTCCATTCCTACTGGAGTCAGGTGTGTGGACACGATCCAAGTTAGCGGTTTCGGAGTTAGAGAAAGTTGTGCGACAAGGTTAAGAGGTGGACACAAGAGAGTTTCACGGATTGATAAGTTCATAACTAACCTAAAAGTGAAAACACAAGGGTTGATACGAAGGAGGATTGAGTTGAGGAGGGAGGAAAGTTGGAACGTAAATGGAATGGAATGGGAAAAACCTTATCCATCATTCACTGAAGGAGCAAGAAACTTTATTTCGTAATGTAAAAGTTTCGATCTAAATAACTCAGTGTCAAAATGTCTCATTAAAATCTTAAAATTTGTCTTTTCAATCAATCAAATGATTTCCAAAACTTATGTGATTCAATCGCAAACCCAGCATCAAATATTCTCGGTTACAACGCTACAAATATTTTACTGTACTTACGGTCTCAAAGATATTTATCTTTAACTTCGAAACTCTCAATTCTTTAATTACAGCTTTCTGAGCGCGTTGCACAATGAAAAATAGAAGGCCATGGAAAGCGTCATTTGGTTTGTTTGTTTGCCTCAATATCTCGAAACACTCGGTACACCTTCACTGCTTAATAGCATTGGTCGATTAACCGCCTGTAGTTTGATTAATCAAGTTTTTTTTTTCTTGATATAGATGTGCGGTGGAATTAATTTTCTTCTGTAGTTCAGATTGTAATTAATTTTCGGATTTAATCAACTGGCGAGCGCACTTTTTATTGCTTTTCCGTTCTGCCGGCACGAATGCGCGCAACGATGTGGTTCCGTAAGAGGGTACAATACAAAAAACAAAACGAGGCACGACTGTGGCGCCGTCCAATTCCTTCAATTTCTACGGCGTTTGTGATTGTTTTTCAAGCAGAATTATCATTCGAGAATTTTTTTGAATTTTTTGATAAAAATTGATGAAGCAACTGATTCCATTCACTTTGATCTAGAAAATCAGTTCAGAGATCATTCACTTTGAATTGCAAATTTAGTTTAGAAATCATTCAATAAACCATTTGGTACTAACACGATTTTCTTAGGGTCCAGATTATTATTTTACGCAGTTTTCCATTTACGACCGTTTCGTGATAAGCCGTTCAACTACACACACGCACACTTCACCGGTATTTTCAAGACATTGCTGGAAAACTCGGTTTAAACGTCCTTGAGTTAACTCCATAAATTTTCTTTGTTCGTCTCCGAGCCGTTGGAGAACAGATGCCGGCAACAGTCACATTGAGGGTTCTAAAGTCGCGTGGCAAGCGACGTTATCTGTCAATGAACTAGCGAAGATCAACGTGAAAAAGTGTTGATGTTTTTTTTTTTCGGTGATTTGTTAATATTTGGGCAAAGCTAGTCACGGTTGAATGGTTCGTTGTCTTCTGGTGAAGTGTCATGCACCCGGTTAGACGTGATACGAAAGAACACGAAACAAGGGGAGGGTGTTATTTTTTGTTGTACGTGGTCAGTACGGCGTCAACGGGCGCACTGAGACCAACAGCCCCACCCGCAACGCGAAAGTCGACGCCGGGCGTCGCGAGATTCATCCCCATCGGTTGCCTGGAGCAACGGAGGTTTGTGGAAGTGACGCAAGCGTCCCAGAGCCACAAGCCACTCACCGCGAGTACGCGCACGCTACAGAAACACCATGGAACATCACCACACGAGCTTTGACACACACATGCATCGTCACTCATGAAAACACACCATCATTCCATGAGAGACAATACCATTTGACGCTCTGCCATTACCGTTGCACAACTCCTCAAGTATTCGCAATCCTGCTGGTCCATCTTCCTCTGTACACATTCATGTTGACTAACCAAGTAAAAGCAAAACAGTAGCATGGTATACCGTTAGTTGGATCGGTCTTCTGTCATAGGTTGCGAAACCAAGACCTAGCTTGTATCAAGTTTGCGTCTTTCCACATCGATTTTTTTTTAATTTATATTTTTTATGATTAATCCAATCGCTAGGTCATGGAATTCTAAGGAAAAAACCAATCTTTACTTTTGTTTTAGATACACTGTTGATAAGATGTTGATTTAGATAGTGATAACCGATTCAGTGTTAACCGGAAATGGTCGGAATAGTTGATTAATAATTAAAAAATTTTAGCATAATACGTAGGACCACGTAACTACCACCATACCTCACAGGATTAAAGAATTTCGTCGAAAGCGTGCCTTGCTTTTTTGTATGGAACGAATAGGCTCCGCTGTAATTTCGTCATCGGTGGACTTAATTGGGAATGTCCGTTTGACACCATGTTTTCAGAATAATGGAACCTCGATGGTTATGATTCCAGAATCCTTTGGGACAACCTGTAGACCATGTGTTGCCTGGATGCACCAAGTGTTGTACATAGGAGTTCGACGTCGTCGGACAACGACGTCGAGGACATAAGCCACGTCTCTGCTTCATCTATATATACCACCACGTGCTCGTTCAATGTTAAACTATTTCTCTCTCCTCTGGCTTAAACGTCTCAGAGACCTGGCTGTCTTGTTGTCTGCTTTGGCCCCGTAGTAGAGCTCTCGTATGAGCCCACTCTCTACAACCCTATTGTAACAGAATTAGTCGGTGGCACATGCTACAGCTTAATCTTGTACCTGTCTTAGCCCAGCGCGAAACAGTTTCATTGTAGAGACCCTCCGAAACAACTCGTGTAACAGAGCTCTCTCCCACAGAGCGATAAAACTATCCGCATCTCCTTGACGTCAGTTTATCTTGACTTCAGCTTATCAGCATGGTACAGCGACCTCTAAGATCATTCTCCTTGTCTCATGTACGCCTAATTGTTATCTTCGAATCACGTTTGGAGCTGTCTCATTCATTCATATATATAAATGTCTTAATCGAAGCTATTTAGCATTTCATCTCAGATGCACAAGTGCACAAGTGGGTCATAGGAATGTATATTCTAAAAGATGATTCTTTACTCGCTGAAATTATCATCTACTAGTCCCTGATGTAGAACTTGAACTAGACTAGAAAAAAAATAATGAAATACGATGAAACTAAAGAGTGAAGCTGTATCTAAATGGTTCGGGGTGGGACAGATCAACAATTCCTATATGACAAGGTATAACAGAGTTAGCTGCTGTTCACCCTAGTATACACAGATAAAGGGCGTTCCCCAGGGCCCAGATAATAGGTAATATAGTATGGTATGTCATCCATATGCATAATCCTGAGCATATACGTAATACTATTATAATATGGAGAAGTGCAGAAGGGAGAGAGAACAGTTTGACCAACTCTCGCATGGGAACGGTCCTGGCGTTGGAAGCCACTCGATTTGAGCAATGGGCTTCGGAACTCGAACGCTACAGCAAAGCTCTGGCCACTGCTAACGTGGAACCTCGCAACTCTCCCTCCAGTCTCCCATCCTACTAGGTGGTCCGAAATCGTGCTGCTTGCTCCTGGTAGTTGGCAGGTCTTGATGCACGATCCGGGACTAGACGACGATTCAATTGATTTTACATTGTCGAGTGTGTGCAAGCGTTCGATTTGCCACTTGTGCACGTGTCTCAAACACAATAAAGGTACTTATTGAATGTCCGGAAAACCGTAACTTACGTTTATGGGATACTCACATTAAGCAAATATGGAGAAAGAATATCTTATTTATTTTTATCTCCGATACACTGTTCATGAAATATTGAAGAATAATTAGTAATCGTCGATTTTGGATGCTGGGGTAAAAAAAACGCAAAGTAGGGCTGTACTCGAACGTTATCAGGCAGCACTATAAGCCTTTCCTATATTTTTCCGTATCAAGGCATTTGATGCGTTTTCACTAATTCTTCAATATCTCGTTCGTGATACACCTGAGAGAAAAATGGTAGAATACTTTTCTCTTCCGAGTTGTGTAATCTGCCACAGGTTAGGCAGCTTTTTAGGGACACCGTGAATAGAAACACACACATTCACGTTGTTCACACATTCCAGATTTTACTCCAGGTCATTGTCGTTTGTCGACCCTCATCATTCACTCTTGTTGTCACATTTATCACCGTTCAACAAAATCCGTGTATGATATATTTATATCGTCTGTTTATGTGAACAGCAATATTTCATTCGTGCGTATCGTGATCCGTACGTTAAACGAGAAAACGATGCTTCAACGAGCGTTTTATTTTTGCGCTGACGTTCAAATCGTTTCGATGACCAATATGTCGTCAGAGAGAACTGCATCCGAAATTTTTGGTGCTGATTCATGAGGATTCGTCATTTCTGTGACAAGACGCTTTTGTAGTGGAGATCGATGGAACATGAGGAAAAAAAAGCCAGTTGGAGGGATGAAATTCCATCCCTTATCCAGAAGGTCAAATGAAGCGACTTTTTTCAACTATTCTTGGGTGCGAGAAATGAGACGGAAAGGAGAATGTCACGTCACTCGAAAGGCAAAGAAGGTGGGCGAAAGCCCAAGGAAGAGTCAAAGCCCAGGGATGTTTCATTTATTCGAGGCAGGCACTCGATGTCCTCGTCTGTCTTGTCGCTATTCTGTCGAAGCGGTAAAGGCGGAGAAAGAGAAAGAAAAAAGCGAAAACTCGCGAAGCAGGTAGCATGGAAGCAGAGCATGAACGTGCCTCGACCTTATTGTCAGTCCTCGAAAGTGAGAAAAAAAAGAATGTAGCTCAAAAAAAATTGTAAAAAGAAACGAAGCAAGAAAGAAGAATGAAAATGTGCTGGAGACACTTTTTTCTTGTTAAACAGCTTTTCGGAACTCTGGGCGTACGTTTTTTTTCTTTAGTCTTTTTTCATATCTATTCACTACCCACCCAATAAGTTCTTCGTCGACCTCTTGCTATCCGGGGTTTTTGTTCCATGACAATTTACCCTAATTAAATATATCCTGCGAAGCGTATTATAACATTTCCTGCACTTCGTTCGGCTACTACCAGACCAGAGTAGAACTAGCGGAAGCTCGACAGAAAGAGAGAACGAGGAATAGGAACGAAGAGAGAAGAAATTTTTACCCATAATATCTTGCTCTTTTTTTATCTCTCTCTTTTTCTCTTTCGCAGAGGCAACTCTCATTCTACATCCACAATAGTTATCTCTAGCTTTTCATAGATTTTTTCATTCATGAAAGCTTCCATAAGTAAATGTACGTCACCAAAATTTTCACCAACGAAAATACTCTGTATCTCAAGATGCATCGTAAAATCATAATGTTACAGCTATAATCTGCAGAAAATTTAAATATCATGATATTATGCAGCAGTTGGCAATTTAGCAAATATAATAACTACTTTTTCAAAGTTAAATATGGTATTTCATCACTAAAATCAAAGTATTTTTTAATAAGAAAAGAGTACGAGAAGTGATTGCTTTATCATTCTAGAACTCTTCACATTTAAATCTCAATTTTGACAATTTTCTTCTTACCTTTGAAAAGAAAACGTTGAAATGAAATGTCTCTTTCAACATGCGAATCGCTTTTTTTGAATAGTTACACAATTTTTTGAGAAAAATCTTTCGATAAACGAAAATTCAATAATTCAGCGAATTTTTTTTCTGGAAAAAAATGTTAATATAATGTTTTATAAATCTTGGGATCCATCGAGTGTCTGGAAAATATTCCATCACCTTGAATATACTACCCAACGAGAAACTCGATCGATCATCGGACTTGAGATGGTGAACCTTTTTCTCATGATGAAACGAGGCTCCACACTGTTAGGGATGAGGGTTGTGCCACCAATCAAAGCTTGTAAAACGTGTCTTATCGAATATCCCGGAAATAATGCAAATCACATTCCAACCCCGTAGAAAGAGAGAGTTTGGACGAGATTTTTCTCTTTGCCAAAACGTTTTTCTCCACCTATCTATCTGCCAGTTTCAATCTCTCTCCCTCTCTGTCACTTGAAGATTCCACGTCCACGGAAATGGCTGCATAAAAATGGAAAAAACGTTGTCCCTTCATTTGATAGTTTATGATAAACGTATAAAATAAGTCGGATTGATAAAAAAATGTCGTAAGAAGAGAAGGTGGTGGAAAAGAAAATGGAACCCAACATATAAGGTGTCAACAAACCTAGTTTTTTGTTTCTATAGATAATGAAATCTTACTAAGTATTTTTTTAGACATGTGACTGACACATACGTGTGACTGTTTGCTATGACTGACTTGCAATTTCGAATGCTAATTAAAATTTAATTGTTTTTTTATTTTTTTAAACAAAAACCACCATACGAAATCCGTGGATAAATTTCACTGAAACTCTTGGAAGTGTACTGAGTTGGTGAAAAAATTCCTCTTCCGATATTCGCAGTAGTTCAGTAAGATATTAATTATTTGATTCAAAAATATGAAATTCGACTATTTATTCATATGTCGTTTTTGAGTAATTAACAAATATCATATCTGTTCATATTACTTTTATTTGTTGTTGTAACAGTAGTTCAATCATCGATAAACTGAAAAAAAAAGATGTGGGACAACGTGAGTCCCATCAGGACTAAGATGATTGAAAAACTCTGATCGTGAGTTAAACAGACTTTATGTATAGTGCGGCGACTAATATAGTATCGTATTGAAAGGTTAATATAATTACTATAATTGAAGCTTTTGTAAATGTCATCTATATATAATATATGGTCGTAATAAGTACGCGAATAACGGAGAAAAAAGGCTCTTCTCTGGTATACTCCAACGAAAGCCAAAGAGATAGGATAGACATCAGACGACGAAAGGATGAAGAGAAAGAAGATATGAGCGAAAAAAGATGGTCGCAAAGTGACTAGAGTGTGATGAGAGAACAGAAGAGCTTTCAGAATTGAAGTACCATATAAATGGAAACTACGAGGCGCCGGAGCCCACTTACCTGTCTTGGAATATAGTAGCGAAAGAGCACAGAGTGTAGCACATACCCAGAGACGACACAGAGAAAAGGAAAAGAGTGAGAGAGCAGAGAGACGAAGATGGAAAAGCCCTTCACGATATCCATTGTTATACTATATGCCCGAGAAAACGCCAGTGGCCTATCTCACATATCTTTTTTCTATGCCGGCCGAGACAAATGCAATGTCACTTCAAAGATCCCTGGAGAATTTTCTTCTTACGTCAGTTAATCATATAAATCCTTGCAATATTTATACTGTTAAAAAATCATAAAATTCTACACACCAGATCGATAAAACCTCAGACTTACCACCTAATTCTTCTGTGAAAAGAACCCACTCCTTCACGTATTTAGATGAGCTCCTGATCTATTTGATCAAATGATTATGAATAATAAGAGAAATGGATCTCAGGGGATAAAGGCAATCACTCGGAAATCTTATAGCATTCGACGATGTTGGTTCAGTTATTTAGTTTTTGTCTCATAAATCCGTTTATGCTCATTCTTCTTCAGTATTTTTTCACTTCTGACTCGAGCTTTTCTCATGACCCGGTCATAAAGAGTTTATATTGTTCTTGTGCGAGCGTTTTTTATGCTACGTTTTTTAACACCACTATCAAATGGAATTGATCATGGAGAGCAGTTCTTGAATGTTCCAAAACCATTTTCTGTTTTTACACATAGTGGCTGTATTATAAGTATCGTTGAAGGTTAAAACAAAAAGACGTCTCGAGAATGCAAATCGTCTGAGTTGTTTCAAACTTTATTTCTTAGAAGAAAAAAAAATATCGAGCGAAAAATAAATTATACTTCTCCCTACCGACTCTTTCTTCCAGCAGATCATTATTATTCTAAAATAACCACAAAATCTTTTATCCAAAAAAACAAAATGATTTTTTCTGACCACAAACTGAACGATATATCAACAAAAATGCACAGCTTTTTTGTTATGAAAACTCTCAGTTCTAGGAAACGTTATTTATTTCAAGAATTTGTAGTATTTCTCATTCAATATAATAGTTCGATTTAACTAGAAAATAGTACCAAGTTAAATATGCTTTGGAAGCGAGAATACAGGTTCTAGAAGGGAGAGAGGAATTTGTAATATAGAATAGAAAGCGTACTTGGTATTGGGACGGTTAAAGGGATGCGCAGTTGGAGGAAACATTGGTTGAAAGTTCGGGTGGGGAAAATAGAGAAAAGTATGTACAGCGGAAGGAAGATGAGGCTAGTATATGGCAAGTGGTGGTAGTATAGTTCGAACTGTACCTCGTCGTTACGTTCATGACACGAAGAGAAGGATAAGGGAAGGTTGGTGGAAACTCGGTTGGTTGGGTGAACACGTGCCACATAGGAAAAGCGTAGTTACAGAGTCAAAGCAAGTTAGCTGTAGCTATCTTTTGCGCTAGTGCTTGTTGTTACAGGGGAACTCAACTCATACATGTAGCAAAACCATCCTGCGTCCCAAATTCTCATGTACATTACCAACATGCCTGTATCCAATAGTATCACTGAATTTCCTACACTGTAGCAATGTTTGCCTGTGTCGCTATTTCCCCGTACAGGTCTCATCAAAAATCATTATTATTAGTCTCTTTCAATGTGTATTACAGGGAAAAACGATCTGTGTATATATAAATGCATGACTTGTCCATAACTTAGTTTCTAAATCAAAACCGATCATATGGTTTAACAAATTGATATTAATTTTTCTACCAAGATGCGTGCATGGTGCGTGAAATCTGACTCAAGATCGTTGAATGCAGAAGAACTTCAGTCCATGTAAAAATGAAGACTTGTACATTAAAAAAGCAACGGTTATCATGTCTATTCTTCCTGACCCATTTAGCTAGAAAACTGTGAAGTCATATCTTTCGTAGACAAGGATAAGATCAGGCTGTTGTCGCTGGTTTGATACCAACCCGAGCGACGATGACTCATTGTCGTCGTTGCATCGTAATGTTAACCCGTTTTCACGTCATCTCAATGCTGTATAACCCCGAAGTGATATAAACACACATGTAACATTTATACTGAATCTTGTTCGTGTATGTTAATTTGACTTTGTACAATGTGGACCAAAGTTCAGAGCTAACTTTGACAGGGAAGACAGATTATCCAATGCTGAAAAGAAAGATACTTTTCCATTTTTTATCTCTGACGTTGGAGAACTATTAATTAATTAATCACAACTCATCTGGCGCACCATGAGGAAGACCATAGAATATACGAATAATACGAATCATCTTTCGAGCAACCGCGTATTTTGGTTCAACCTGAACTTTTGTTCAGGTACCTTGGCAATGATTGAGACACCCTGTACATACTTTTGCGTTTGCTTCACATGCACGCGTGAATTATACATTCAACGTATGACACGCGCAGGTTACACCCGTTCAAGCACCCCATTATTTATGGACAAGAGCGTGTACCGTAATAGGCAACGAGGTATAACTATAGATCGTGCAGTACTATCGCTACCTATGTGTATCAATATGGGCACATGTGATACAGCTGAGACGGTCGATCTAGGGCCACATGTACTGTGGAACATCACATTCGCACATTTTGGATAAGTGTTGAGCGTTCTTGGTGAACATACGTAGTGATGTATGTTTAACTGTTTGATATAATCGTGTTTCCACTTCTAGATGGAAATGCTGCAGACCTAGATGAATTGACTCCTCAAAATCTTACCACACATAAAAACTAAACGTATCGTTTTAAGAGAACATTCTTTAATACAAAGCAAAACTGAATATGGGGTTGATCGGTTAATACTATCAGTACAGGAATAATCGCTTTTCTTGTACAATAAAAATCGAAATTGATACCACCTTTTTATTCCCTTGAGGTCTAAAAATCAAGAATCATGTAACCAGCCCGTAGAATACGATTCTCCCACGTCATCGCGACAATCTATTTTTTTTCGACCACTGCAGAGCTCCTTTTAGCCTAAGAAACGAGATAGAAGCAGAGCTAAACGGAAAAACACCTTGTCTTTGGTTTTTTATTTTTTATTTTTGCTATGGGAAAAAGACGATTTTTATCGTGAGGATCGATTTGTTTTTTCGTCGCGGTTCACCAAACGTTCTGTCAAGCGTGTCTCCATCTATTCGTATTTCTTTTTTTCTCATCTCGTTATTCTCTTCTTTCCCACTTCAAGCTGATCTCGAGGGAACGCGTTACATTCCATTTTCTGTCACTGCTGTCACGTCGCCGTATACGTGGAAAAGAAAGAGAGCAAGGCGACGCGAAAAAAGAGAAAAAAGTAAAAAATAAAGACATTGTAGCCCAGAGTGTATATATGGCGGGAATTGAAGAGTTTAGTCCCACAGGGGATTTGCGTCCCACGGGGGAGAAAAAAACGTAAGGAAAGTGTGAGCCCGGGTATTATAGTCATTGATGTGGTTTTGTTGCTGCATGATCTGTGTCACTCTGTTTTTCTTTCCTTGAAATCAATACTTTCAGAACATCGCAAATAATGTTGGACTGTCTAATGACAAATCTTTTACTACATAATTTTAAGAAAAGGAAAAAATCTCCATTTTTTTTCCTACCATTGAGTAATTAATTGTTTATTAATTATAGACGTTAAATAGAGTGCACGTCAGAATACGATGATATAATTTCATGAGGTTTTTAACCACACCTTGCAGAAATTAGAAGTCATTGTAAAGTAATGAATGTGTATTGGGTTCGATTACTCTCTGCAGAAAGTGCTCTCAACCTGAAATTTTAATTGAGGCTATTCAAATAATAGTTCAAACATTTTTCTCATTGGAAGAGCATTGAAATCGAAGTACTGAAGTGAAAGTAAGCAAGTATGAAAACTTCTTACTTTTTTGGACCCTCTTCTTCCTCGTCGATCTTTTTAAAGTTTGTTTCTCGGGATGAATCTCTCTTCAAGAATTCTCTTTTTCTCATTTCATGATGTGACTGCAGCGAGCGTTCAGTCACTCGTTTAACGCTTCAATTGCACCAAGAGCGGTTTCAAGACTTCTAAAGAGAGAACGCGAGTCCTCGAGCTTTTGCACATCTTGTATACTTCACGATCGGAACATATATAACGTAGAGATATACTTTTAAAATGACCGAGTAGTGGAGCCGTTCAAAATATAGAAAAAGATCGTTTATACTTCTTTACGCTCCGTGTGGAACGAGCCGACGTCATTAACCGATATAGAAACGCTTAAGGAACCCAAGTGCATCTTTTCAATCGCGGTGATGCGGAAAATTGTCACCATATATACAGTAACTTCTAGTTCAACGTTTGGTCAACTTCTGTCGATTACGTAAAAGTTTTTTTTTTTATGAATTTTCAACTTGTTCATTTTCAATTCAATTATATCAATTCAGAAAATGGTTATTACTAGATAAATCGACATTTTTATATAGTATGAAAAAAAAATACAAAAGTTAAAAAATAACAAAATAAAAAAAAGAACACGTTGTACTGTCGACGGGATTAAAAAATTTAATTAACAAAGAAAAAACCCTTTTTAAGTTCGACTCACATAAACTTAAAAATACAAATTTACAATCTCCGGACAGTAAAAACTCGCTTGCATACATTTTACCCATAAAAATGATTGGCAGATTTATTTCCAATTATAAGTAAAATTGTGTGTGAGAGAGTTCCTGGTGAGTCAGGAGTGAAAACAGGAAGATGAAAAATAAAACTGGAGATGAACTTTTCGGGGCTGTTGACCAGTAAAAATCCCTTGGCAAGCGGCAAACACCCTGTTCGAGTCACATGCTAATTAAGTCCGTGTTTCAAGTCGCCGTCACCGTTCGTCTCCCTCATAATCTTAAAGCAACTCTGTGTATATGTATTACCTCTTTTTTCGCCCGTTTTTTTAAACTTTTCCTATTTTCATCGCTTAATAAAGCGGACGCCAGATGCTCGACCGTAAATTTTCGCCTGTCGTCGTGTTGCGACGTTCAACGTCGAGACTTTTCTCTCTTCGTCCGCTTCCGCGCGTGCGGAGTTTCAATTTTGAAAAGTGCAACTCTCCCCTTGGAGCTTTCCGAGCTTCAACATGACCCAGAAAAATCCCAGCCTCTCCTATGACCGTCTATATTCGCTTAATTTGTTTTTCATTTAATTCCATTCACTCATCCCATAGGCGATGATATGTTTTTGTATCTCAGCGGAATATGACGGATATTCATAAGCTCGACTCCAATTAAACGTTATTGCTCTAAAAGACTCGAAAAGATTTAAGCTTTCCAATGTCATTCTCTGTGAATAAAAATACTGCCATTCCGATGTTTATAGCAGTTTAGTAGAAAATGTATTTATTCATAGAAAAGGACGTATGAAATTACTAATAATAATAATATGATGAAAATTTATGGATTGGTTAACATTATTGAAGCAACTAACATTACGTAAAACGTTTTTTCCATCAAACAATTACTCAAGTTATTGTAATTGGACAATTGAATAATGTTAATCATTGAATTTTATCAAATTGTTAAACATTAAAAAATGGATAAATATCTAGATTTCAAAGATATTGATAATTCCATTCTCATAATATATTAAATAATATTCTCTATTTAATTCATACGTTGTTGAACCAAAAGTTTTTACTGGAAGAAGAGAGAAAAAATGGAGAGCTGCAGATACACTAAGTTCGGGCAATATCGTTCACTGAGCTTGCAATGGGCGAAATAACCGCATGTGCGAACTCTCTCCGAACGTATGCAACGACTTATTAACTGCCGTAATTAAGGGAGCAGTTACAATTTTTTTTAATGATTACGTAATGCATTTTGTGATCCTTTCTTTCAGGTGTTAATGACCTGAAAGCACCAAACAATGAAAAATAGACGGTTTCAGTGCCGTTTAGATAGGCTTTTCGCCACACGATATTTCACTGTTATTTTTTTTTTTCAAGTATATCCAGTTAATGATCACGAATGAAGATTAATGGCTGACCTACAGTGGTTGTTTTTGGTCAAAGCATTCCTTACTCGCTGTCCGTCAATGACAATGGGACAGACTTGTGTGAAGACAGAGTATACAGAGTGGGAGACGAAAGCCCACCTCGTCATTTGTCAAAGGGGAAACTAAACACAGCTCCAAACTGCACCCTTCGTAAATTCTCCACTCGTAGTATAGGATACATATATCCGACGATATATTACACATGAGGAACACTGCAAATTCCTTCGAAATTACGTGTAGAACGAAGAATTCATTTAGCAAAGTATTTTTTTCAATTTTTCTTTGACAATTCTTCTAAATTCCATTCCATTCGATATGGGGCGAGGCTTTTATACATTTTCTCGAATGTTATGTCTGGAGACGTGGGAAAGTCATTCGAAATGCTTTTCACTGTTGAGAAAAACAACCCCAACGTTTCCTTTGACAAAAATGTCATTCAGAAATCGTTGGACTTGAAGAATAAAAATGTATTTGAACTTTTCATCTCCTACATTATTGAATAATATGCTAACTAACTGAATGAAATAGTAATTATTGTGTTTTTGGACATCTCTAACAATGATCATTTATTAATAAACAATTATTTTATGAACGTCATTTATGTCGGATAGAATTCTATTCATAATATCCTTACAATGGTCACACGGAGGATGAAAAGACATTTTATTCTCAGCTTGGAGCTCCAGGAACTTTTGCAATTTTCCATGACCGGCTCGCTTTTATCCTCAACAAGATACACACGCTACAACCTAGTATTCACTGCTTGAATCGTGCTTATTTTATTTTTACCTCAAAACTTTCGACCCCCGCTACTCTCTCACATCTTTTCTGTACTTTTTCTCGTTTTGTTGAATTGTTTTTGTTTTTTTTTCTTCACGCGGTTTTGTGGCACGTGGCGCTATAAAAGCAGAAAGAAAAAGTCAACGGTAAGACCTGGATATGGTGGACGCGTGTCTTGTTCAGCCCTCTCCGCACAGGGATGAAGACTGCCTATACACGTAGATATGTATATTTTTTGTTGCTCGAGGCGAGCCGAGTATCTCGGAAAACTTGTCCGATAAAATTCTCTCCCCAGTTTTATATTTATAATTTCACTCCACCGTTACATATCTACAAATCCGAGAACATTCGAATGCATACAAACGAATAGGACAAAATTGAACCCTATTTTCAGGTGACTTTTTATCTAAAGTTATAAATAATTTCAAAAAATATTTACAGATTCTACAGTTTGGCCCCTACTTTTTTTTATTGTTCATTGAACGTTCAACGTCATCGTGAATTTATTTCAGAAGATATGTTTCTCATTGTTTGCTGCAAAATTTCCCAAATTTACAAATAAAAATAAACGTTGTTGGTACTTTCATGTCATTTTTTTTTTACTGTCATATATTACATAAAATTCTATCAAACGTGTATGTCTGAAGCACCGTAAAAAGTTGTTATCCAACCCTCGTACGCTCGTTAACAAACATTATTTATCGTACAGAGTAAAAAAAAAATGGGTTCAGTATATTTGAAAAATAAAACCAAACGAGTAGTTATACAAGCATGAGCAAACACGAATATTTACGTGCCACTGAATGCACTTATTCATCGGCATGGAATATAGTCTGCTTCATTTAACTCCTTTGTATATAATTCTCTCAACTTAATTATTCAGCCGTGTCGCATCCCGAATAAACATGAAAACCCGAGCGTTTAACTCCGTGGGCGTTATATCAAAAAAATTCTTCATAATTGGCACATTTGACATTCTTGAAAGTTCGCAGCAATAAAATTCAAGAAAAGCATTGACCAAAGGTAATAATCATGTCTCGAAATGTTCAGAAAGTCTTTGCACAGATCTGCACCAGTTTAAATTTTCCGAATGATATATAAGCCAAAAACAAATGCGAAAAAATAGCTCGAATCCTTTCTCAACACATATGATGGAGTGTAAGTATGCTGAGTGGAGTTCAACCCCATTTTCAAGAAACGTGATAAAGCGACGTTTTTCCTAGAGACTTTTCACATATAGGCTTCTACGTCTTCCGTTTCCGGTGGCTCAATGTGTTCTCGTACTTCCGGTGAAATTTCATTTTCGCATCCCTCTTTTCACGCATTTTATTTTATATGTATATATCATAGATAGATATATAAAGATGAGTAACACACTCTGTTCACCTTATTTTCACACTTGAAAAAATAATATATACATAAATATTCGTTCGCGGTATGTATTCGAAAGGAGTCTATCGTAACCCGGGGGTTTGAGAGGAATTCTTATGAAACAAAGCATCTCGAGAGGATGAAAAGTATCGAAATATATGAAGGAAATGTGGAATATATGTAATGGTCTTCGTTCAACTCAATTCTGGAAGAAAATAAAAATCTAGACGTTCTATCCATAGTTTTTGTGGCCATAACAGATCTGTTACTTTGATTCTCTAGCGTTTGACGTTCAATATACAGTGTCAAAGGAGAACAAAAAATTCTCACCGTCTACGAGACTCCGGGAGTGAAAAACGAGAGAACCAACCCCTTATTTTCAAACCCTCGCTCGCTTTCTAGTCTCTTGTCTGGAGGTAAATCCTCCTCACGCAAGAACGAACCCCTTGATCAACCAAGTGCAAAACTTGCAAGCAACTTTCGTAAAGTCTTCCAAAATTACGATACATCGTACTTGTATTTATCGCGACTCACCGTTTCCTTTCACATACGATCTCCAAGGCGCATTCATCATTGTATGAAATAAAACGTTATTTCATGACAAAGATGAAAATTTCAACATTTGAGATTCAAAAATTGATCTGAATAGTTTGAACAAAATAATAACATTGTATACAATAAAATGCCCTCACGATTAAAAGACTTACATACCCTTGGAATTTCTGAAAAAAGGCTCGATTTCAATCATTTTTTTCTTATGTACTGAAAAAATGTATTCATTGGAAATAAAAAAACTTCATTATGAAAATAATATTAGATGAGCTGTGGTTTTATTTTTTGTGTAACAATTTTTTTTTGTTTCAAAATGCTATTCGCAGTAACTCTGATTTAGACTGTAGCTATTTCCCAAAAATAAAACAATTTTTTTTCTCTCGTGTTGAAAACAAACTTAGTTTTCGTGAAGGATGTCTTTTGTCAAAAACATATTTCACAAAATGACAGAAACAAAATAAACTAAAAAAAACTATGTTATTGGAAAAATGAGGGTTTGACGAAAAAGAGATAAGTATTGGTTCACGAAATCAATCAAACATTTTGTACTATTCCAATAATATTGAGCTGAACGTATTCAACAACATAATTCGACCGTGGAAACAAAATTCCGACCTTTTCAATTAAATCAGTTTCTCAGTGTGCCGTTGCCATAAACACGGTTTTCAAGGTAAAGCATTTTCATGTTAAAGCAAATGTCAAACAGAGATGTAACTTTTTTCTTATAGCTGCAATATGTTGTCGACCTATCCAAAGGAAAATGATATGAAAAGGTCGATGATGGAATAATTTTTTTTTTTATAAAAATCGAATTTTTCCATCTCTCTATATTTTTTTTTAATCTCTTTGCGATGTGTTACATTTTTTTGTCACATTTTACACTTAAATTCCTTGGGAAAAACAGTGACTAGTTATCGAAAATCGACTCATGACACAAAGCGAGCTTGATACCCGTTTCTCCGTTATCCTTTTGTCTCCCTCTTTTCCTTGCATTGTTGCCACCCTGAAAGCTTTCCTATAGATATATCTGTATGCCAGAACACAGTGGCGAATTCAACAACTCTTCAACAGAAGCGAAACCTAGCCAGGGCCATGTAATATCCTCTCGCAAACCTCTCTAGCGTTTCCGTCATTTTGTCTCTCATCCTGCAACCATGCCTTTCACCCGTACTCATAATAAGTCTTACTAAAATCCTCCAAACTTTGAGTTATCTCGAAAATTATCAGATGACAAGTACAGCTGTGCAACAAGTTCAATGAGTGAGGCCGAAAAATAAAAACAGTCTCATTTTTTTTTAATTTAAATAAATTTAATCTGACAACAAAAATGCAGTGATTTTAAATGAATTATTAATAATAGAAAATATGACGAGACTAACTTGGACATATTGGATTGATAAATATTTGAACGAATTATTTACATTCTTAAGTGTTTTTTGTTATATATTTTTAATGGAGTATGTAAAAAAAAAGTCTAATCAAATTTTTTGGCAAAAAATTAAGAAAAGGTGTAATCTATGAGGCAAAATAAAATTTCGACGACAATTTGGGTCTAGTACATGCGGCCTTGATGACTTTAAGCTCCGGAAGCATATTTTTCAATTACTTTCTTATCAGTGAATCGGTGCATGGAAAGCGAGAATCTCATTTCGTTTCGCTCGATCTCTTTTTCACATCAGGTTACCTCCCTGTTTTTCCCTCTCTCACTCTTTCTCTCATCTCCTTTCTTTACAACATTTCTTTGCTCGTTCAAAAGTGCTTTAAAGCTGTTCGTTCCGAGTACTTGGCAACTGAACATTGTTTCCCTTGACGAGTGCTATTTACGACAGATTTTTACTACAGAAGACGATTACGAAAAGACTTAAAATCGAATACATGATAACTTCAGTTACACTGTTTGCTTTAGACTTTGACTTTGATGCTTGTTTTAATGTTAATGTTTAAATAGACTTCAATTTTGATGTAAACGCAAACCCTCAGGAATTCACTTTGAATCGTGGTTCAATCGATTCATATCGAAAAAGCACCTGCAGGCCTTATACTTAAACATTATAAAAAGAAGAAAAAAACCGTTACGAACACTTTCGATAAATGGGAAAAATGTCGAAGGAAATTTGACGCCGTATATTTTGTTAACCATTACATTTTAATAACGAGAATTTTAACTTAAAAACACCGATAAATTTTTATATTCCGGATTTTTGTATTAAAGAGCGAAATACTTCGAAGAATACCTTTGCGACATTAGGTCAGATATCGGTTGAGAAATTTGATTTTTCATGAAGTAAATTTCCTCGTATATTTATTTTCCTTTATTCGTTTTCTCTCCTCTCTCTCATATTTCATCGTGGTTTCAATCAACAGGAACCCTGTCACGATAAGTTGTTGATTGCAAACAATAAAATACTCTGCGATATAAAAACACGGGAGAAATTTTTATCACACCTGTGATTGATCCCCTACGACACATGAATTCCTGCAGATAAAACGTGCAAGGCTGACCGTTCAAAAAAAAGTAGTTTAATGAAACCATGATATTGTGAGGGTGGGTAGAGCACTACTGTTACGAACCAAAAAAGGTCGTTTTTACCAATTTTACTATCCACCAGATTATTCATTTAGAATTTGGAAATAAAACGAAAAAAAATTAACTTGCAAAGCATAAGCTCGCGTTGTCGTTTGTACCTCAGCTTTAATCTTAAAGTGAATTTCATACACTGGTACAGGGCGAATTAAAGTCGTTCCTTAAAGTTCAAAAGATAAAGCCTGGGTCAATATACCTTCCTCCGCCCTGACGCCCAGTGAAGGTACGTTGACATTTCACGAATGGTTTGACTCGACCCCAAGTTTTTATCCCTTTTAATATCATCAAAGAAGTGTTGGGTCAAAAAGATCCTCGTACCTTCGCGAACCGCAGTGTTTTACGTGCTCACGCGCTTAACATTTTCGTAATACCATCCGTCTAGCCCGGATGGCAAGGGCGGTCGAACCGCCATAAACATTTTTTCTTTCTTACAAATTCTAATTCACTCGATACTGCATGAGAGAAAAAACAAAATTGTGGTTTCGAGTTTCACTTTACCATTACGGCCAAGATTTTTATTTATATAAAGCCATTCGATATATTTCAATGATAATATTATAAAAAATCCAAGATTTCGAATAGAGGAAGAAAATTCAATTACAAAGGTATAAGTATGGTCTGAATACACGAAAAGACATTAAGAGAAAAATTCTTCGTCGCATTTTTTATTTACCCCATTTTTTTTCAAGACCTGAAAAAAAAGAGAAAAATATCGTCCTTTTGTCACGTATTCGCGTAATTGAAAGAAAAAAAAAGAAAAAAAAACGCATACCTCGTAGCTAGACCCAGAGAATGAAAAATATGGCGTTGAAAAGTGAGAAAGAGGAGATTCGTTGTGCTTGTGAAAAGGGGTTATTTTTCTGTTTTTTGTGATGCATCGATACGTGCAAGCTCGCATATCGACCCTTTGTGCAAGCTCGTAGGGCCGTAACGGATTGTGAACGATTTTCACATGGCCCTCGATGACACCTGTCTCTTTTTAATCCAATATAGTGGAAAATATATACAATGCGTGCTGAAACGTATACACGGATATGTCAAGAGTAAGAGACGAGGTTTCTGGGGTAAGGGCAGTGGGACGTAACAATTTCCGACCTGGGAATACCCCCCGATTTTAGTTCATATCCAGACTTATGGTCTGACGTCACCATAAATTTACACAGGGTGTCAGAAATAAATTGGTGGATAAATTTCTAAAAAAAATCCTAAATAAGACTGCTAATTTGATTCGTAATTCAATAAGAGTATATTAAGGACGTATCTGTTGCCAAACATCTCTCAAAGGTGACTTTCTGGATAGAATGAATACAATAATTTGAAGTTTTTTCAAATTGATTCCGTACTCATGTTTTCTATTTGTTTAAAGAAACATATGCGAAACGGGAAACATACAAACGTGCGTGGGAAAAGTTTTTGATTGGCGACCAGAGTTCCGAACGTTTTATGCACTCGACAAAAAAAAACGAAACATATTCTTCATTTGTATCAGAGTTGTTGACAACTGTACGAGAATCGACCAGAAAAATTATTTTTTATAAAACGACGACGTGCCGAACTTCAATTATCGTTTTTTTGTATCCTTTATCCCCTTCTACAGGTCATAAAATTGAACATAACAATTATTTTGACTCCATTCTGGTACCGTTGATGAAATACAGTCTGATGAAGGTGTGTATATTATTTCGACTCTAAAAACCAACTGGTTATTGGCATATCTTGATTAACATACAATGTAAAAAGAATATTCAGTAAATAACCTCTCTGAAGTTGTTTATATGGGGGCTCAAAATCTTTGGGAGAACTTGCTGTAGAGTCGATAGTGCCGAGATCATGTATCTAGCTCTAGGATCACTTGAATATATGTATATAATATATTTGTTGAAGACGGTGGAGAGTGCAGACACATACCCATCTCGTACTGTTTCATCCTTGAACCACGAAAATTTATGATGAAATACGGAGAAACATTGAGAATGTGGGTTGGGTGTTAATAATTTCTGATTTTCTGTGAGCTTTCTGGTTCCCTTGAGAGCGCGTCCCGCAGCATTCACCGATAAAGCACTTGCGGAGTTTCACCTCAGGTGAAAGCAGGAGCTAGATGAAGGGAGAGAGAGAAAAGGAGAACACGCGGTGGTGGCAACAGCAGCAGAGGGAATATTACATACTATGCTTGGGTATATTACGAGTCCAGGTTACGATTAACGTTGCGGGACATTAATTCACGGTTATTCTCCTACGTATATGATAATAACGCGGTACATGGGATTCCAACTTGCACCCTGCACATATACCACCGCATTGTAAATTATATCAAAGAGTTTCTTGGAATCGCAGCTTTATGAGGCAGGATGTTAATCCTAAAATGGGTCGTAGCCGCATTTTGGTTGCAGATTCGTTTTTTTTTCTGGTAATTCATTGGAACATGTTGCACATAAGTTTTCAAGAAATCATTCATTGTTATGGGCACAAGCACGATTTCAGAGAGAATTAAAACCGAGCGATTTTAGTTTCCAACACACCATTAACGAGATATCCACTAAAGAGTGAAAGCCAATGGGATGCTCCTTAAGGTAAAATCTACCACTCGCACGTATTCGTATCAGAGCACTGAATTAACTTTCACTGTTTAATTAACATATATGAATAACGGTTCATCAAAGAGGAATACGCATGTGAACTTTAGTCTTCGGATTCATCCACCCGTGCAATTTTATACGAATCATACGTGTCCTTATGACATCTTAAATATGTGAGAGTATTTACGAAGTAATCACCCAATATTATTGAATTCAAAAAAGAAAATAAATATTGAATCTATTTTCAAAGAAAGGGGCAAGGATTATTCAAAGAATGAGAGGGATTTAGGATGTTTTTACGTAAAAAAATAACAAACTGATCACATTATAAGAGCTTACTACTCAAGTAGAGTACACACGTTGCCGATCTTCCCGCGGAACATCGTAGGTACACATATCCGGAATGCACACTAACCGGGATAAACAACGTTCATGGTTGAAATCTGTTTCCAAAGACGATGGTATGTAGGGATAAGGGTAAGAAGGGCTCACAGTGTTGTCTCATTGCTCTCTCTCTCTCTCTCTCGCAGTTGATATTAATACCAGTTTGAATCTCTGCTATGGTGTCCGCATGTTCTTGAGATTGAACCAAACCCGGCCTTCAGCTTGGTCCTTTCGATCGTATAAATTTACGAGCCCTCAACTGGTATCGATGGCCGACGAGGACCCGCAGCATTCGCTTTAATAGAGGTCGCAAAATAATACGAATGGAACAAGATCACCCGCCGTTATAACGAGGGGCCCATCAACCAGGGAGGCTCCTTGGAATTTCCTCGATCTCGAGGAGATCGATGGATCCCAACAATTTGAAACCTCTTCCGGCCCTTTCATAAGGACTCTCAACCGTTACGTGACGTACCGTGGTTAACCAGATACCTCATTAAAGTTATCTGGGAGACGTTTTATTTCACGAATATAAGAGGAACGAAAAGAGAAGATATCTGTGAATCCAGAGGTCAGTTCACTTTCAAGTACTCTTGAAAAACAGCATTACTTTTATGAAGAAGTCCCTGCTTGAACATTTTATGGGTCAAGGTCGTAAAATTCGTGCTTTTGCACACTGTTTAGTATAAATGTTCTGGAAATAGGATTAACCTAAAATTGACCGTCATTAACCCCTCTGCACCGACGTTAGAAAAAATGGCCCATAATGTGTTCCCAGTAGTTGGTAATTAATTTGTATATGAATGTGTAATTGTCAATCATCACTGACCTCGAGAATTTGTCCGATTCAGAAATAACTTTTTTTGCCCATTTTATGCAGCTGAAATTTTATTTTACTTCTAACACGTAGTCGGCTGAAACAACAAAAGCTCAACGGATGGGAATACTTGGGAGCGTCCTTGAATTGACTTAACCAAAGAACAGGAATGTACAAATATAAACATCGAGAAGTCAAAGATTCCTGACGTATGTTGGAGGGTGCGTAAGAAAGAGAGTCTGGATAAGTTTTGGTGCAACGCGAGCCGGAGCCAAGAGAGCACTCGGAAAAGAGAAACGCACAGGTACTTAGGGCGCGTGTGCTACGATTTATAGCATCTTTCTTGCGCGTTAAAGCGTAGTACGAACAGCATACCTAATGCATGCTTCCCAGCGTGTTCGCGACTGAATCATAAATCGTTGTCTCTACTCCATCTCTCACGGCCAACGTGCACTATAGCACATCTCTCCACATTCGTCTTTCCTTTAACACCCTCTTACTCCTTGCCCGTACAGCCCCTTTTCTCGTAGAATTGTGTTCTTTTCGTCCATTTTTCCATAGCGAACTCTCTCCCTCTTTTTTTTTTAGTTCACCCACTCTCGAGTAGCTCTCGCATTCGCAACTTTTCGATCGTATTTCTTGCAACCCGCATCGCCAAGGCACACGATAGTAACAAAGTCTTTGAAGGTCGAGAACAGTCGCGACGAGTTTTCTGAACTCGTCATTATTCAAAGAAGCGCACGAACAAATACATGAAAGTGACGCAAGAAATGAACGTGCAGTAAACAAATCCTAAAACTTTTTCTTCAGAGCTCTTCTCCTCTTCAAGAACACTCTTACCATTATCAAAGTTTCGTTCTTCTAAAGTAAACACACATCATCATATCATTTGTATACGGTACTCACCAGTTTGACTGATTCGAAATCACCCCGCTTCAACAAATCCATTAACCTCTGCCTCTCCATCTCTTCTTTGGTCACATAAATTTTACACTCTTTATCTTCTTCCGCGGCACAATCGTCGGCATGAATTTTATCATAATCGTCACTCAGTACACTATTGAAGTTAAATGGTTTTGGCGGTCTAAAGACATTCTGGAAATCTGGTTTTGGCAGATCTTGCTGAAACCGAAGATTCTTTACTAGAACTTCATTCACTATTGGTCTCACTTCACTAACATCATTGTCTTGGATAACCGATTTGTTTTCCTCCACATCAGATACTTTGGGTTCTCCTCGCGGTGAAGGTGAGTTTCTTAATTCCAAATCTCCGCGATGTAGGTCTTCCCGATTTTGAATCTGCGGGTCCGGATATTTCGAACTGTTACTAGTAAAATTTCTATCCAATCGAAGAGTGCTTCGAGCCTCATAACTGTCAATCAAAGTTACTTTCGGCTTTGGAATGAGATCCGGTTCGTGATAAGTCGGTTCTTTGGTCACTTCGAGAATCATATTCTCATCAATGTCCACGTTGCCCCTGGGCATACCGATTTTTTCTGTGCGATCGTCAACCTGGCTGGAACACTGTGTCAGAATAGGAGGTTGAAAAGTTCCAAAAGTTTTGGCAGGCTCAACGATCGACTCTTGGTCCCAACATTTTGTTTGTATTGTTGGCAAAGCTCTTTTCTCCAAGGACGAATCTTTGCTCGTACTTTTTGTACTGGGATTTCTTCGTTGGACCATTAAACATTGGTCTAAACCAATTTCCGGGTATCTCGTGATCTTTGGGCTTTCGGTTCGTTTCTTATCATTGTCGTTGCTTATTCTATCGAGAAAACTATCGCTAGTCTCATCCAACATCGTGTTATTGGCTAGCCATGGAAGATCTTCGATGTTTTTTGTGGTGTCACCTTCTGCACTTTCACCATAAGCCGAAGCTCGAATCACTGGTTTGAGTATCGATTCAAGATCGTTCGAATGAATAACCTGAGGCTGAAGCGATCTCTCGTATATTTTTTCAACCTGTTTTGGTGATGCATAATGAGATTTTACGGTTGATGACTCGCAAGTGGCTGCTCGATGATCAGAACTCGTAGAAAAAGACGGTTGTTCATTTGACTGCTGGAGAGGTGAAAAAATTCTTTTGGTTGGCCTGAAACTGGAGCAAGGCTCATCCGTCACTTGACGTTCATTGATAGGTGTTATTTCTGTCCTGTCGCGCCTACTGTGATCTCTCCTTGGTGGAGCTGGTGGCCTTCGAGGTTCAATTCCAGCCGAACTTTCTTGAATTAATTTCGATCTCGGTGTTCGTGAGTCATCATGGCTACGAAGTGCTGGAAGTCCCGTAATAAAGACAGGATTCTCAGGCATCAAGCTGCTACCAGGATCCTGCAGAAAAGTTCCCACACCTTCTCTACAACTCGATTGATATTTCGCAATATTTGTGTCCTGTGATTGTACGACATCTTGTTTCTTTTCAATCGTCTCTAAGAACTCGGATTGCTGTTGTTGAGACTTGATCGATTCGTCGACGGATTTACAAACTTGCTCGATCGGATCCTCGTGCGCTCGTGGTTCTCGACTGGCAACTAACAAGCGCCTACTTTCTCCGACCTTATTTGGCGAGGTCACGTTGTTCTGCTGCTTTTGCTGTTGGTCCATTCTAGAGAGTTGGCCCTTCGATACAAGTTGGTTGTGGTGTTGGTGCTGCTGCGAGCCACTTCTCATTCTTGAATTGCCCGTGGTGGATTGTTGATCTTCCTTAACCAGCGCACTGGTATTACGGCCGGAGGCTATCGCGTTATTCCGTTCTTGGCTTCGTGCACGCTTGAAAGAAGCCGCACGTCCATTCGCCAAGATCGCTGGCGAGGCTGTCGCTCCACCGTTGCACGATACTTGTTCGGTTCTCGTCTTGCCAAAACCACTGCTCGTATTTTTCGCTTCAACAGCAACGAATCTCGAGCACTGTGATGAATTCTTTTCATGCTGCAACGTCACTGCAGCTGAAGGCATTGTCACGTTCGGTGTGTCGGTTGTTGTCATATTACGATCGCTCGAAACTTCGCGTCTTCTAGCATTGATCGAGCCCCTCTGAGGTATTCTGGAAATTGACTCACCAGACCTCACGCTACTTCCATGTCCAACGAAGCCATAATCAGTCGGATGTCTTGATCTGTTACGGCCCGCTAGATAATCTTTGTACGTGCCTCTACTAGCGCTGACGGCTGCGACATTCTTTGGTCTTTCAAGTTTGCGTTCGGGTCTTGCAACTTCTGTGTGATTAATATCATCATAACTCGCTGTACCGTTCAGCTTTTCACCGCCGTTCTCATCCGTAGATCTAGATCTGGCGTCATTTCTGGATCTTCGCAGATTCTTAGACTCGGCACTACTGCTTGATCTTACCAAAGCCACGGGTCTACCAGACTCGCGTTTCCCACTGTTGGGACCAGGAAAGTTTTGTGCTTGCGTCTGATTAAGCCATTCGTCAACACGTTTTTGGACCTCACCTTTGCGCAATAAAACTTCCGGCGCTTGTTTCAGCACCGTAAGGTTTTCCATGACGCATCGATTCTCACTCGTCACCCCGGAAATGCCATCTTGTTTTGATCCTCTCATGTGATCTTCGCTACTAGGGTTCAGCTTGTTACCGGTTTCTCTCGGCGTAATAATGCTACTGGCTGGGTTGCTTTGTCTATCCCGTGACCTCTGACGAACTTGAGTCTGCTGATTGACCTTGAAGATTGGATCGAGTCTTTCACTCATGTTCCTCGCGCGTTGATCGTGATGCGGTTGTCCTTCGCGTTCCTTACAGACGTCCTCTTTCGCAACCATTTCTTTGGATCGTTCCAGCTGGGTGTGCTGTTGTTGCTGTTGATGTCGTTTTCTTTGATCCATAATGACCTCGAAGTTAGTCACGCTTATGCTACCAGAGTCACTGAGATCGGAGGATCTTCCGTAATCAAGATCCTCGTATTCGTCCAGTATGTTGTTTACCGACTGTGTGTCTATGGAACTCGTGCTCTTCGATTTGTTGTATCGAGGAGTTGCTCCTTCGGATTCATCGCTGCTCGAGTATCCATTGTTGTTCATATTATGCTGAGGCTCCCGGCGATCCTTACGATAACCACCAGGACCTCCCAGAGCTGTCTTCCGATAACGTGATAATGCATTCTCATAACGTTGGAGTGGATTGTCATTTTCGATGGGAACGTGATCATTGGTCGGGAGTCGTCTACTCCCAGCAGCTTTCGTACGGCGCGCTGGATTTTCTGGACACTCTTGACTCAATTTCTCCACCGGGACAGAGTTGTGAATGCCGATGTTTTTTTGCAATGGACCACGGTAACCTGGACTAGGGTTCGTCCGAAACTGATATTGTTGCTGGGGCGTCTGATGATTTGCGTACATCAATTCTTCCCTGGCCAATATTTTTGAACGTCCAAATCTTGGTTGTACATTGACCACCGGGGATTTGCCATCGGCATCAGGACAAGCACCCGCACCGCTGTTTCCCGTAGACAAAGCCTTGAATACGACTTCTTCACTCATCGTGATTTCTCTTTTATTATTTTTGCGAGGATTCACATCTTGTATCAGATCAACTATCGGTTTTCATATGCTCTTCTTCTAGTCATCAAGGATTCACTGGGGATCCTGAAACACAGAAAAACAATCTTTACTATCTTGGGTCGATACTTTCGTTGCCAAAAAAATTTCAACAAATGTGACATTGCGCGATATAGTATAGACCGCTCGAGAACGGCTTCCCTATAGTAAACAGCTATTTTCGACCGGTCAACCGGTACTTGGAAAGTCCCAAGGGATTTCCGGATCGTCAGTCGAATGTGGACATGTAGATGTCACGTTTTCCGGCTCATGGCGGTGTACGACTTCCGGTATAGACGACGAAACGAGACACACGTTCGTTGTAAATTAATTCGGGACCTTTTTTCTCGATGCCGTGGTCGCCAGACCCAAACTCACGCCGGTTCGAGTTCGTGAGCCGAATATGGTAGAACAATGCCGTTGAGAGCCTGCTCGGAATTCGATAACGGAAACTCCCTGCTCATCTCTCCCCGATGACCATTTTCGGCCGACAACAAAAACGCGATATGAAAATTTACGAAATTGCCGCCGTCTCGCATATAAACTGTAACTGGCAGTCAGTTGCATTCACCGGAATTATAAACATTTCCATTTCCTTTTATTAATCACGAATTAACAGAAATAACATAGTTTCCTGGGAATTATCGATACAATCTGAGTCTTTAAACTGGCGAAACTTTAATTAAAATCATTTCATTCAAAGCTTTAAATTCACAATATGATATATGCGATTTTATCATTTTTAGCAAAATGTAAATTATAGATTGAAATATGTCGGTAACTACGTCGAACAAAAATTACGTTATTCGTCGATGTTCAATTTACATCCAGTATGAATTATTGAAGAGATGGATTTGTCTGCATGTTAATTCGTTTATTTAGATATTTAGTTCCAAGAATTATTACATTCGTAGTTTATTAATAATACGATTGATACATAAAGTTTTATTGTATATCTCGTGTACTGCATTTTTCCCATGTAAATAATTCGTTACCAACAAACTTTCTTCTCATAATCAAATTAATTTTTGCTCAGTCACTATCTTTGACCTTTCGATAATTTTTCAATCTCGAAAAGAAACACAAGCGTGAATAAAGACTTTTTCCGCGAACAATAATAACGCAAAAATAAATTGAACGAAATTGAATTAATAGCAGGACGTTGATAGGACAAGACCTCGTTTAACCCTCGAACGATTCCCACGCAAGCTGTCGAGTGCGATAATTCTCTATTGCTTCTTGCTTGTGCGTTTTTTTTTTGCTTCGGTTGATGTGCACTGGCTCTAACGATTTCTCGCGTTGAATTCCACTTTTAGATTTTTTAATGCGCGTCAAATTCTATAACGCGTGTCTGAGCAACATAATTGCAATTGGATTTTAATGGTGAACCTTTTTAGAAACTAATAGGTGGCTAAAAAAATTCGTCAGCAATAATTCTTGTAATCATTAAATAATAAATTCTATGACGCCAAACTGAGCTATTTTTACTCGTTACATATTACATTTAAAAATAATATCTCAGCCATTAAACCAAGTATGACTGATCGAGTGCGTACAGTAATCGATGCATACGATGCCAATGATAATTCTTGCATTTATCAATTAATAAGCCGCCCCTGTAATATTTTTCAAGACGGGTTGTCTCCTCCCAATTCTATGCTTCGTTTTCGACCCAGTGAAATTGGCATTTACGATTATTAGACATGCGAGTCGACGAAGTGTATTCTTCTGTATGAAATGTACTCTGTGGTTTCTGCTCTCTTGTTATTTAGATCAAGCGTCCTTGTGGAATTAATGAATGAACATCACCTCAACCTACACAGTGTCGGAGTCAAGGCCGGGTACATTTAACAGGAATGAAAAATGAAAAGATTTATACAAACTATTCATGTAAGTGAGCTGCGTCAAATGACTTTCGTCATTATTTTAAATCGAAATGCTTGTTATTTTACAATTATCTACGTGTTTTATGCACTTTGAAAATCGAACCAATGTTTGTATTAATAATTAAATCGAACGAACTGTAATGTACAAACTGGACGCACTAGCTTGAAATGACACACAATGATACCATTGAACGGTTGATTATTAATCTGTTTTGAAGGTCCTAAAGGGTTGAATAGGTAGATTTGCATAATGGCTTCCAAATAGATTATATACCAGTGACCGATACGTATCACGATCGCCGCATATGGGCTGTGAAAAAAGTTATGCACGAAATATCACTAATAATATGTTCTTCAGATTCTCAAAGGAAAAGTGCTCCTTCATTTTTCCATCCGATATATCATGGAAGAGATTTTACTTAATTTATTAGTACCAACCTCATTCATCGATACGAAGAAGTGGGGGTAGCTTTTCCAGTGTGTGTTTTTGATTGGCTATCACTACTTTTTATCATTTATTTACTTTTAATGTCCTTGCCAATAGCCTCAAAGATCTTCACGATCTCATCTCATGACTTTAAGGCACTTTGTCAGTTGCATAAGTGCAAGATAGGTAACAACAAAGCAGATGCATTTTTTGTCAGACAGGTTTGATGATGGCTAAGAGGTCACCCAACCGAGTACTGAGCCCACCCGTGGCTTCTTAACTTGGCAGATCAACGTAGCGACACTTCGACCATGCACCCATCGCTGTACACGTCTTGACTTATTCATTATCTCAATAACAACGCATCAGAGACAAAAATGGATGTGACTTTGTCTCTTAGAAGTTTCGACATCTATTTATTCAGTAAATTTTAGACACGACTTTAATGACACTCTGTACATACCCATTATGCACTTCAGTGATGTGTAGCGAGCCGCCTGCATGTATTGAAGAACATTACGCGGCTCGCGATTCCATGGAACAACATGGTAACGTCTATATATGCACAGCATATGCGTGGGACGAGAGAAATGATTTGCATCTCACTACGATCGAACCTACCTATGCATAATATACATAAACGTATATAGTAATAGTCATTCAAAAATACGCGGCAATTCTCGCATACAGAAACGTCTGGTTTCCTACGCAAATCTTACGCTCTCGAATTGCTCGGGATTGCACCAGAGAGATGCTGTTCACATAAGTCAACATCGAGAAAACCATCGAGCAACCTACACCTTCATGAATTATGTGTCGGCAATTGGTACTTTAATCGTGCCAAAGATCTTTTCTCGATGAAAATTATTTCATCTAATGTGAATCAATATCCAAATACAAAACCAAATTTAGTGAAACTCTTTTATTAAATTTCTTTAAATTTGTTAGGTCGATGATAAAAAATGTTGAAACTTGTAAAACAAATTTTTTTTTTTTTTTTTTTCATTATGAATATTCCTTTACAATTTTTATTAATCTGAACTGCATGACGTAATAATATCATTTCAGAATTTCGTTGATATTGAATGAGTTTGTAAATTAATGTGTTAATTGAATAATATTGAATGAGATCACTGTAATCATAAATGAATTTCATTCAATAACGGTCGGTTACAAATTTTTATAACAATCTCTTGCTGGCTGTGATGTAATCGAAGCTTTCCTTGCAAATTTCAACCTCGCAGTACGAAGAGTATTATGAGGGTGGTTGTTGCAACACATTTGCCAACTTGCTTCCGGGCCACCGGCGATTTCTCCAGGCGTGATAATATAAATTGCCTGTATACATGCTGGTCTTTTGCGATATCCGTTTACCTTGTTTTTTTATTTCTTTGTTTTTTCACTGTACAAACGTTGGTATCTGTATGTGTTTATATTTTTCGCCAAACCCCTCATAACTACAGGGGTATCTTTTCATCTCCCTCATCCGCTTTCCAAGTGCAACAACACAAGAAAATCATCTCTTCTCCCGACTTATATATTCGAATGCAGCAATTTCTACCTGAATAGGCCGGAAATGCAAATAAAGGATATGATTTCCTAGCTGCCCAGGGGTTGGTTTGCCATCATCTATAATCCAGATTTATATCCTGCATTAATTAACCGCTCAATTCTACTATGCAGCAATATGACATGGAAATTTTTTCAGAAAATCATATGAGCATAAATTATCGTACCCAGTCTCAAATCTTTAAAAAATATAAAATGAAATCTTCACTAAGAAATTCCATGCTGCCAAATTAAACTCTTGACACATCTAAATGTGGACCTGCGCCCAGGTGTGCGAGTTAAAAATAACTTCTTTATAATGGAAATAAAAAATTTGATATTAAAATGCTCTGAATTAGAAAATAATTCATTCATACATGAAAGAATTAATAAATAAATATCATATTTATGCCTATCAAAGGAAACAATAATATTTTCCTGTTTTAATGAGGCGTTGGTATTTATAATTTGCACACTTTCACAGTTCTTTTAATTATTCAACTCGAGTTATTTCTGTGTAGTACACATATGTGCCGAATAATAAAACAGACGAGAAATAAACTGAGTGAATTATTGAAAAATATTATCATAGCTTCGTGGATCTCATATTGTATTCGGTATCTAGGCCTGGGGCAATGTGAAGGATTACAGGATCAAATAACTCTCGTCGAAAATTTCAGCAGCGTATTTTTCGATCGTATTGTTGTCTAGAAGCCCGTTCCCAGAGGTAATTTTTTGAATAGAGTTCATAACTTTTCAATTGTTCATTTGTTTTTATTCCACGTGCTTGTTCATTGTTCCATTAAAAGTACATACAGATGGTCGAAAAAAAATTGAAAAACTTTATCTCGTAGTTTTGTATAACTTAGTAAAACTGTGCGCGAAAAAAAAAACTTTTCATTTGCAACCAGAGTGCCGGACGTGCTATGCATCCGAAAATAAAAGCAAACATGTTCTTAATTTGTATCAGAGTTCTAACAAATTTAACGAGAATTATTTGTTCACAAAATGGCGACACGATAGATTTTCGTATACTTTTTCCCCTTCTACGCATCATAAATCTGAACACAACCATTATTGCAAGTCGATAATCGCACCATTGCTCAAAATGTGTAATGAGAAGTGTAACTCAATTCTCAATGAGAATCTGTACTCAATTTTAACTCAATCGACTAACTGCTCATTGGGATATCGTGCCTGCAAATTTATTCTATCCCGGAAACGTTCTCCGAAAATCAAATTCCAAACAACAACAAGGCCTGGATGCTTCAATCAACATATACTGCCAGTCGTACTGGCATGTCATTAAAAAAAAAAAAAAAAAAAAAATACATGCATGTAGAAATAAAATCGAAATTCCCGCATATATATATTCTTCGTGGTTTATAAAATGTATATCCATGAATTTGCTTAGCCTGTATTTTTGAGGACATGAAACATGAATATATTTACAGGTAGCAGGTGTCACGTAGCTTATCAAACGCTATGGTCCACGAGTATATACTGTTATTTCTGCGATGGTAAGACACGATACTCTCAATAGATGAGACTTTGTTTTTATCTCCTGTCGAGAATCCTTGTATTTATATCCATTATAGTTTTATACGAGGATCGAAATTATGTAAATAAATAAGTATAATTCAGTCTGGTCAAGTGTGCGTGGGTGGACTGACGGTGGCAGAATTTGTTTGAGCGATAAACACATCAATAAAAAGATGTTTATAAGCTACTTATTTCTAAACCAGGGACTTAGGGAAATAATGTCGTGAAACGGTTGACGCGAGCATGGAAATAAAATCGAAAATGAAAAAGTCATTGAAGTTCTCTATTAACTTCGTTATAACTAAATGTTATTATTATTGGTAAGTATGAATTGTAGTTTTTCAAGTGTCAATTTGAAGGTTACCGAAAAATATATCTTTATATAAGTTTTTTTATATTTCAAGGAATATTTATTTATCATTTATTTTTCCAATGATTCAATTCATGCAACATTTTAATTTATATATTTATTCATTATAAATGGATAATAGTTTTAAAGAGGAGACAACTAGAAGGATGAGGATCATCGATGTAGTTGAAACTCGGAGGTTTCCGAGAACGGATCTCGGCTTCATGGAATGCAGGCGGATGAGAGAGAAGACTTATACGTGTCTGTATATATATATACACACAAGTACGTACATATATATATATATATAGAAAGAGCTGGACAGGCCATTTCAGGGGCAGCCGAGACTAAGAAACTTCCTAAAAGACGTTTTGCTAGGGATTTCGTATGCTTATATACATAAATGTATATAGACAGCCATATAAGCGAACACAAAAGAGATTCTCAGCTGAGTACTCGTGGGTATGGTCTTATATACAGGTCTTAAAACGTCTAAAAAGAGTGGTGAGGGTTGTCAGCAAAGGAAGGTAATTTTTCACTTGGATAACAACCCCTACTTACGTAGGATCGTCCCCGACAAAGATATTGGAAAATCATCTCCAGGAATTGATTACGAAACGTTGTACAACCTGTCAGAATTGTGTTGCTGACCATTTCTTCTGCTCCAACTTGATCCCTTTTGATGAAGTTAATAAAGTGAGATATAAGAGTAATAAAATACTGCTGTCAATATTTAATTGATTCATCTGGATATGTCTATCTAAAAATAAGAATTTTAATCATTATACATGTCAGGAAGAAATGATTTTTCTTCGAAACTACAATTGGCTTGTAGTCGTTAGAAAAGCAAAAGACGACGATCAAGTTAATTGCATATGCATGGTATTTCCGATTGCGAACATTACTCCTATATGTAGTCTGTGGATAAATGCTCATTTGTATGGATGGATTTAATTAATTGTTATGTCATTCTGTATTCGATCATTCACTTTCACAAAACGACCAAGTTACATTAATTGATCAATGTCTTCTCAATTGATAATAATAATTGGAATCATTCAACCGCTCTTCAAATACGTGAATCGATTTTTTATGGCTGTCAAATACTCTGCAAGTGATTGATCAATTGGTTAATTGAACATTAGTAGCATCTTTGCTACGGATTATTTAAGGTTTCAATTAATAAAGCGATCTTTTGATTTTTGATTTATTTTCTACCCATTAAATGGAATTTTGAGAACTGTCCACGTATATATTTTTTGTTAGAGTGACAGGTGCGAATTAACATTCCAGTATTGGCCGATTGTTGAAAAAACAATTTTTTTTAAACTTTTTACCTTATGTGTAGAAATTGTCGTAATTTTGAGACCAGAAAAAAATGAGCTTCGTGATGAAAAGACGCAACAACCCCAAAGACAACGCTGTGTACTTGAACGCCGTGTCCATGTATTCTCGGCAGTGGCAAAGCGAGCGAGGGTTCTCCTTTTTTGCTCCCTTGGTCAGAAACCTCCACGTGGGGCCGAAAGTTTTGTGGGGCCCGAGGCACACATGTGGCCCCTTCACCGGCCGCCGCGTGTCTCTGTCTTATTCTTTTTTTTTTTTTTTTTTTCGTTTCTTTACTTTTTGTCTTCGTGAACTTAAATTCGTGCCCTCGGCTCACCAGAGAGGCTTCGTGTGAGTAAAAGAGATAGAAAGTGAAAGGCAAGAACTCGAGAACAAAGCGAATGGGAAGAAAAAGATAAAGTACCAGCAAAAAAAGGTGCAGAGGATTTCCTAAGGCTCTTTATGGTCATGAGGGAACAAGAATTTGACTTTCTTGGTGCCTTTCCGTTTTTGTATCCTTGACTTACGAAAAAAAAAGACCGGTACTAAATTTCAGGTACATTGAACCGAAGAGCGTGAGTTTCCCACTCAAACGCTACTACAGTATTGATAAATTCATTTTTAAACGTCATACAAGAGGGTGGTTAGAATAAACAGTCAAGTGTGATCGTTTTACATGTAAATTCTAAATATTAGCCTCATAATTAGTTCGACACTAAAATATGAATGAACGTTCGAATTCATTTTTTTCCCTAAATACGACATAATCTATTGGACACTTTTGTATACACACATTGAAAATTAAGGGGGATTTGTTCGGATTTGATGAATGCCCAAAACATATGACAAAATTAGGCTAATCCTCACAACGTCATTACATTGACCAAAGGTCCGAAAACAAAATTACTGGCAGGGGCTTTGGACAAACTTTTACAGAACTACATGTGAATATATTTCTCATATTGAAATTTTTCATTGAAGACAATCCAAAAAATAGATTAAAGCCCTCAACACCAGTAATTGTCATCGTAGTAATTTTTTTCAATTTAGATACATCACTGACGAAAATGTATCTTACGTATAAATTTTCGAAGCGAGACGACGAGAGAGTTTTCTCTCGTGGGATTAACTGCTCTCGTTGCGTATGAAATTCCAACCCAGCTATCCGTCTCTCTGGCTCTTTATCAGAGCCTAAAGGTGTGTCAAGCTGCAGGCTACACAGCAGACAGTTTACACGAGATTAAGCTGTCGAGCATGGCGTTAGGTATATCGTTTACGTCGCGCAACTGTGAGCTCTACACTGAGCTCCAATTTTGAGACACTCCGGACAGCATTGTACAATGTGTATCTGTTAAACTTGGTTAGTCTACGCGAGGGCTTTTCTTTGATCTGTCTCAAAGGTACACTTCAATTTAAATGTCACTCAAAACTCCATTCCCTTTCAACTCCAATTCCTCACATATTTTCCATGAATTCGAGAGAACAGCAAATTTCAATTAATTTCAAAAGAAACTTAAGTACGTTAAATAGAAAATATACCCGGAAGAAAATCTTGAAATTAAATGAAACAAAAATAAAATTATGTTATAATAATTTATGAAGATTCATAAGAAAACATGTTTTTGTCATTCAAATTTAACTAATGAGGCCAATTGTGTTGATTTTTAAAACTAGTAGGAATTTATTATTCAAATAATTCAGTAAAATATGAATTTAAATGTTTTGAACAGAATCTGTAATCGATTTTTGTTTCAAGTAAAAAAACTCTTCTTGAATTGAGAATAAACTGAAGTTCATTTGAAAAAAATTCATTTCAATTAAAACTGAGGGTACAGACATTTCGAACGTTGCGAAACCCTTCATCACGTATGCATGTAGCCCTGTAAGTGTCAGTAATAAGATCCGACTGAGTCATTAATTTTCAAACCGCATTTGCACACCTGCCACGCGTTATATTCCATCGTTGCTGCCTCGACGATGATGGCTGTCACGCACGTCCTTGAAATTGTGGTAAAAATAGGAATAAAAATAACGACTAAGTAAAGAACGAAAAATTTCGCGATATCAACGCAAAGTGCAAGAGACAATGCTGGCAATATTTCATGAAACGAAAAATAATGGAACCGACAAAACGAGTGGAATGTCCGGTTAAATAAAAGTGGTGAATTGGTGGTTTTCGAGAATAAGAAAAACGAATAAGAAGAATACATTCCACTGAATAAAAACCTTCGGAAATCCACTTAAAAATAAAATAAATAAAAAACTCAATCTATTTTCTATTATTGAATAGCGGTTGTGAGAAATAAGAAATTTTGTACTATAAAAAAAGTATACACCGAGAGGAAATTTCATAAAACAAACTACGACAAAAACATAAAAATCACATACTACATCGTAGCAATGACGGTTTTCAACGATACATTTCAAATTTGTAATTGGGGCGAAGATTTTCTATGTTTTTGCTAAAAACTCTGAGAATTATGACATGGAGTTTTTTTATATCGTTCATGTAGTAAAAATATGAAGCAAGAAAAAAATTGCGCATCAGGGTCAATGTATCTCGGAGCTCATTAATCACAACTTGTTGGCTCATTACCCGCCACTTTACTTAAAACCTCGTATTACTTATGAAGCACCGGGTGGAGTGCTTCTTGTAAACGAGAAAATTAATTACCCGCGGCTTCTTTCTCGATTATTAATAGCCGATCAAGTGTCTCAGGCATCAAATGTAGAAAAAAGCTCTTCTTTCTTCAATTGGTTCGAATGTTCAGTCTTTCAGAATTAAACTCTCGAATATTCCCGTTTTTTTCTTCCAAGAAAGAACGATTCTCACAAAAGTGAAAAGAATCAATTTCATCGAGGAAAAACCATTACACTTAGAGATAAATAATGAAGAAAATAATTAAAATAATTTTGCTTCAAGATAATCAATCGAATGACGTTTTTATGTGTTAGAAATTCAGTAATGTTGCCAATTATTTGAATGATCGTTACAACATACGAGAAAATAAAAAACATTCGAAAAATACAAAGCGAAACGAGGATTCTTAAATGTCAATTGGTCGTCGAAAGTCGTTGGGATTCGATTCAGCAGAAAATTGAGCCGGATTTTCCGGTTCGATGAAAACCAATCTCTTTCTCACGGCTGTGTTTTACCGTTTGTAAACAAAACTGCGCGGTTCACCCTAGATTACGTGATCTGGCATGAGAGGAGCAACGTTGATATGTTGAACGATATCTATATATATTTATATATATATGTAACCACCCCCACCATATCACTTTTTTTCCTTTGATCCTCTGACTATACACGGAAATTGGATATGGTCGTTACCAGCTTAGCATATCTCTTTGCCTGTTTGTCCGTCTACCTATTTCTCTGTCTTTTTCTTTCTTTATATTTCTTTCGCTCTCTCCATCTGCTTTTTCCCTTTTTGTAACGTATCTGTTTCACTTGCCAGATTCCCTTCTGTTCCCTTTCGATTCCATTCTCTCTCAACTTTTGTTCGCTCTAACTCGTTTTCTCTTGTCATTTGAACAGCGCTTGTTGGAATTCTGTATCCTCTCAAAATTTAGCGTTACGAGGGAGACTAGTGACGCATATTATGAATTTCACAAGCAGACAGTTGTTCTCGTCATCCAATAGAAATTGTATTGAGAGACAAACCCTTTTAACTTCAATGTCAATGCATATTGTGCTAGGAATATATTACATTGTTTATAAATAAAGCAATCATGTATTTTATAGTCGTTGTAAAAATTGCAAGTCGTAGAATTCAAATATTTATATTTTTTTTCTTAAGGAGGAAACACTGAATGAAAAATTATTGGTTGATAAATACACATTTAAAAAATGGGTATTTCTTTTCATATTTTCTTCTTTCGACCTTTCCTAATTCGGTTTGCACTGTTTATGTTTTAATTTTTCCATTTCTGCTATGTTGAAGTTTTAGCTTATAGTCGTAAAAAAAATAAACACGGTTTGAGTAAAAAAAAAATAGATTTCTGTGAACTCATAGAAATGGGAGAAGTTTCACGTGTGTTGTCCAGATAGAGAGAGAGAGAGATAAAGTGTAAAGTACAACAAGTGCATTCATTCGAAGCTACAGAGCGCACCCTATCACAGAAGCAGCATCAAAGATCCACGGTTCTCGTAGCTCATCGTTTCACAGCTGCATTGTACGAGGCTTTGGATTTATTTCGTCTTTTTCTTTCCCCGTCTTTGAGTCTTTACTATAGCCTTCTTTATTAACACCATGCTCTTGTTCTGACTCTCGTTCTTCTCGAGTTCATCTAGAATAATCGAGATCACGAACTTTGAACGTCATTTAAGCGTTTATACGCGTAAGTACGAGAAAGAGAGCGAGAGAGAAAGAGAGGAATAAAAAACGTTCACGATATCGTTATAATTGTTCGTCCAATCTTCCGATTGTACAACCCAATGGTAAAACCGTGCATAACAGAAGAAAAAATGTTAAATAAAAAAAAAAAAAATGGTTTTGTACGAGCTCTGTACACGCGAGCGATTGCCATTCAACACGTTCTATCAACAGTCGTGACTAATTTCAATTGCATGAGCCTCCTGTATGAATGCGCCTCCAGCATTCAAATACATTTTGACATTCCTACACACCTCTCAACGACACACATCTCTCCTATATTCAATTTGTGCTTTATCCATCGATTCCGATAAATCTTCTCGATAAAATTACCATATCTTTTTTTAGAGTCTCGACCGATTTTTTTAAGTTCAAAAAAATATATAATCAAGATGAGATTTACTTACAGACTGGCAGGATATTTTGAATATTCGTGCCAAGGGATCATTCCATAGAATGTGGCGTTTAATTAATTCATATTTTTCATTTCAACAATATTCCTGGTTAATCAGAAGCAAGAATCAACATTTTTTTCGCAAATGTTTTATTTCATATTCTGTTAGTAATTATTTGCTAGCGGAATGTTTCACGTTTTCGTGCTATGAATTTGTTCTATTTATTTATTTATTTTTGTAATTAATGTTTCCGATTTTAACGAGATTTCTGCAAACTCAAAAGCAAGAGTCAACATTTTCTTTCGCAAACATTCTTTTTATGCTACGAATTTATGAAATTAATTCGATTATCTTATTAATTAAAGTTTACAATTTTAACGAGATTCCTGGTCATTCAAAATAAGGAATAACAGCATTTTTCTCGCAAACATTTCAATATGACGTAAAGAGAGTTTTCATCAATACAGTGAAATATACACAATCGATAAAAGTCAATAAAAAAAAATCATGTTCATTAACAACTGGAACGAAATGTATTCTTCCAATTTTCCATAGAATAATTAATGAAAAATAATTCAAAAAAATGAACGAAAGAACAGAGAATGAGAAGAGACAGGAAGTCGACTGATGCATTGAAACATCCGACTGCGTATAAATGTGCCCCATCTATTTATACGTCTGTCAGAGTACACTGATAAAAATAATAGTGATAAAGGAGACGTCGGTGCGTCAAACTTACGTTGTCTCCAAAAGTTCTTTCACAATTTTAACCAGATGTCTTTTCTTCTATTTGACGGCTCTATTCATTTTTTTGACATAATTATTTTTCTTCACTCATTGTTTTGTAATGCACTCGTTCCAAGACAAAAAAATTCCATTGTTTTCACATTTTCGAAATAGTTTCAAATACTTAATTTGAAAAACATTGATTGTAATAGCGAGAATAATAATAATTGTAATAATAATAAATACCTGATTTGTTTTTTATAATCCACTGCGTATATCCGTAAAGATAATTAATCCTGTGATGATTAAATTCTGCACTTTGCACAAATTTATTAAATTTTCACAATACAACAATGAGAACTTCACTCACGATGTTTAACTGCACGTTTATCGCGATAGTAATAAATTCATCTTCACTCACGAATAACACGCACGTCACAGGATGGAATGGTCGACACGGATGATCAAATCTGCGCTATTCATCGAGTTTCACAACCGCCTGTACGATATTATTGTTCACGACTCATCTCACACCGACAATTCACGACTGGTTGTTCGACACTGTACGTCGAAGTGAATGCTACGAATATACAGTCAAAGTATATAAATAAGTATATATTTATATAAAATGGAAATTGAAACGCTCTCAGTACAAGAACGTTGGCTTTTCGAACCAATCCACGCCTTTCTACCAGCCCCGATCGTCATTAACTGCTATTTTCGTAAACAGTGTACAATCCGAAATTTACATTATGAACTTTCACCCAAGATTTTGTGAATACTTATTTTTTTATTTGGAATTCACTTCACTGGAGATCAAGAATAAAACGTGAATAAAGAATAATGTACGATCTCAGAATCTCAATTTATTCATAATTTCCTGTTGGTGAAGGAATCGTCATTAAATGTGGAATGTTGATAAAAAGTGTTGGATTTAGAGAAGAAAAAAAACTTGTTACACGGATTAAAGTCGTTCTTCCATCGTTATTTTTGTAGATATGCTCACGCGCTCCCGCGGTAACTCCCGTCACGATTAATCACGCATTCTCGCCCACGTATTTTTTTTCGTCTCGAAATAATTTTCACTATACAAAAAAATGGCAAGAATTTCAATGCGCAAAAACGTGTAAGCATATGAAAAATTTCGAGTTTTAAATAATTTTGTAAATTGCTTGGAGTCAATTGAAAACGTATTGATGAAGAAGTAAATTTGCTGTTTTATTTTTATTTTTTATTATTAGATCTGACATCGTCAATGAAGCATCGTTGATGATTAGGAAAAATGTGAAGACATAACAGAAACGTGTCTGAGTTGGAAAAAAAGAAAAAAAATTATGCGAATAAAATGTCTATTTAAAATGCTTTCAAATAAGCCGAAGCATGAAAAAATCATCAACCGTGTCAAACTCGGGTGGTTAATACGCTACTGATGTTGATTGCAAAAAGTATACACGCCATTCCCGAGAAATCTGTAAGTTCCTTTTTTCTCTCGTCCTCCTGCTCCGCCCTCTCTAACCGCTCTTATTCACTGACTTTTTCCCCCTGGGAACCGTTCGCGATCCCGGTGCATCTGTCTCGCGGTAGCAGAAAACGAGCCGATCGGAGGCTGAATAAAAAAATAAAAAATAATAAGACGTGAAAGAGCGCGATGAAATCGCGTTCAAGTTCCAAGCCAAAGATGAAGATGATAACGAGAAAAGGCGATGACGAAAAGAGATAGAAGAGTGAATGAAGATGAAGTGAAAAAAAGGAGAAAAAAAAATAAAACAAAAAAATATATTAAAGTAGCTGTACTAGAAGGAAGAAGGCGATTGAAAGGAAGAAAGAGAATAATACGATAGAGGCAAGAATACGAGGAGGTTGTCAAAATGAGTTGGAGGTAATGGAGAAGTAGTTGAAGGAAATGATGATGGGGAGCGAAACTAAAGAAGAGAATAATTGATACAATGAACCAGAATATGAAGAAGTTAAGACAGCAAAGAAGATGATAAAGAAGAAGTATATAAATACAGCAATGAAGAAAAATATAAATGCCAAAAACAAAACTATCAAAAAAATGGAGCTGAAGAGAGAATTCAAAAACAACGATGAACAAATACCCAGAGAAGAAAAAAAAGAAGATGAAGACGATTAAGTCCGAAAAAAAAGGAAGAAAAGAAACTGATGAAGACAATTTGGAGCACGATAGAACGTTGAAAATTGACTAAGAAGTTGCGAGAAAGATGATGAAGAATAATAGTAATCCGAATAATACAAATTATAAGGAGTCTCGATGATTCCGTGGCAAGGAAACGTGACAGGGAATGCCGTCCAGCAAGTCGGAGCTCACCTCCACTGTATTTAATAATACACACACGCCGCTTCTATATACGTTAGAGCATAGCACACGTTATATTAGTGGTACACGAGCTGTGTTCCCCTCGACTTAAAACACACACGAGTATATAGTTATTCCGTTGGGCCACGCGGTCGCGAACCGTATACGTCGGGGCCCTCCGAGATACTGAAGCCTTCGAGAGATTCCAAGACTCGCAGACTGAGAACCCCGACCCAAGGCCTCTCTCGCTCTTTTCTGGTCTCTCGGTGAGGCCCCCTGAAGAACGGGGCAACCAGAGCCGAGCGTTGTATACTATAGAACCTACATTTATATATCTATATGTATAGAGCTGTACTTATATGTATACATAGGTATACGTACGGACATATATATATATACATGTACATATTGTCGACTACTTAACGCTTGGGGACCCCACGTGGGTCTACGGGCCGCGTGCTCTCTCTGTCATGCTCCTTCTCTCCCTCTTCCTTTCTCTCTCTCTCTTTCTCTGTCTCTTTTCTTCTCTCGCGTGCATCATTGAATCGGTTTTTATAGCCACAACTTAACTCTGGTTTCTGACCCGTACCCATAGACAACTTACATACGCATCACAAGAAATTCAGATATCTCCCGCTGTTCACAACATCTTTAATTCTTATTCAAAATTTTAATTTCTCGTAAAATTCTAATAAAACGAATTTAAATTTCATAAAAATCATTGCTTTCACATCAGATACCAAAATACCGAATTTCAACAAACACGCCAGTCGAAGTTGTTGAAAATATATTTAAGAATTTAAAACCTTCGTTGATTTAATGACAACTTCGGGGACCAACGATAAATTTTTGAAAGATTTCTATCGAGGCAATACTTTAATCTCTAGCGGGATCGTATTATGCATTTATTCCATCTTAACCGATTCGGTAAATTGGACATATTCAATACTTTCTCTTTTTTTGGCACTTCATTAAACATTGCACTACCTTGGGCCACGAAAAATTATTCTTGATTTTGAGTTTCCATGGAACAAATTGGGTTGCCGAACTTGAGTCCAACGAATTAACGACAAACGAACGAGTAAGACGAATATTCAATGAAGAAAAAAATCTGGTTCGTTGCAATCTGCTTCAATCTTTTTTTTTTCATTTCATAACTTATTTCCAATTGATAAAATAAGAAATATGTCCCGTGAAACAAATATTTTTTCATAAAAAAGAGTCAATTATTTTGTTTTCTCAACTAATTTTTTACTTAACTCGTAGCTCATTGTTTTCGAATTCATTTTCAGATTTACCACAAGACAAAATATTTCAAGCGCGTTGATTAATTCGGCTAGATTAGCACTGTGAGAGCGAATAAGACGTATTTTGGATGTTGTGAATGGCCTTTGGTGGGTCTGTGTAACCAGTTTTCCCACTCGAAACCGTCTGTTCCCGAGAGACCTTTATGGGAGATTACAAGCGTCTCTGCTTCATCTCGGTCAGCCACGCCTCCGCGTAATTTCGAATCGTTCAAGGCGAATAGGCACTTTAAAAATCGGATTTTCATTCCGTCTAGAAACCCAATATTTATTTACTATTGCTATATCATCATGCCGTGGGAATCACGAAAAAAAAACTATGGAAAAAAGTATCTCGATTAATTTCATTTTCATAAATTAGCTGGTACACTGAAGTGCTTTCCACTTTATACAGGAAAATGGAGGCAATCTCTCTAGTTGGAAATTTCATACACGTTCCTGCTCAAGGTGCCGTTTGTTCCGGAAAGGAAAACTTCATGAAATTGCTTCTGAAAATATTCATCTTGTTTCTCGATCATTTTTAACGAGTCAAGTATTTTATTATTACTACTATTTTATTATACAAAAGAAGTTTGCCTTAGACACGTATCCAAAAAATCAAATAAAAATCTAACGTTTTTCCTTACATCGTGATAGACTTGAAATTTTTATACTCGAAGATTTTTTGGTGTCGCTGTATATGAATCTCTAAATTGTGAAAAAAATTTGTAATATTTTTTGGAGTGTATTGATTTTATGGAAAAGTCGCCTTTCCGATATGCGCCGCAGGTTATGGGTCAAAGGATTGAACTAAAAGTGTTGAACAAATTTTAAAGCGAACTGCATAATAAGATAGAGTTTCCTCTTCAGTGTAATAAGATTTAAGGCATTTTTAATTCACACAAATTCCCTCATCCTCTATTTCTACAGTCTGTATTTTATTTTTTCTAATTCTACTAAAAACTGCACGTAAAGAGAATTATTTTAGAATTTTACAAGTTGGAGAAAAAATCAAATAATAATGATTGGAGGCGCGAGAACGGAGAAGTTTATCCACTTACCGAGGAACGACACAATTTCGAGATAGCGGATGAAAGACCTTTCATATATTAGAGGGTAGGGGTAATCAAGAACGCGATCTCTCTTAGCTCCAACAAATAGAACAAGAAGAAGCTAGAGAAGCTAGCTCGGAGCACAAACTAAGTTACATATATATATATATATATATTTATAGAACGTATAGGATGTGAATGAGAAAATGCAACGACCAGCAATCCTGCTTCCCTATCGTGAAGAAGCGATGAAGCGCCACCAACACACAAAATCAAGTTCTTCGGTTGTCTCGTACCCCCTATTCAGAAGAAATGCTTGGAAAAAAATGGATCGCCCCTTCTTTCTGTGTAACATATAATCGGGCAGGGCAGAAAGCGATCAAAAAGATTTAGGTACTCGAGTTATCGATGGGAAGATAAAAAAGAAGATACAATGTATATCATGCACGCCATGTTACACTAGAAAAGTAATTAAGGACTCCAGATTTATCACAACGTAATAATGAGAGATTTTTCTATGTGAGAAGTGTTTCATCCAACGTGTGATCCAGATTCATGATGAAACAAACGTGAGCCTGTCAGATGATATTCCAGAGCAGTATCTGTTGTTACGTTTTAATATTCACCAAAGAAAATATTCACTTGAGCACCTAAAATGAAAAAGAAAATTGCATCACACGTTTTTTTTCTGTAATTGAATTAATTAAGAATGCTGAGAGTTTATCTTAATTTTTAGTTGAACTGCGGCATTTGTTCAAAGTCACCAGCGAATTGTGAAGCCCTTTGAAAGCAGCTTCAGACAATAAATAATTGGGCGTTCGTGCGTCAAGATTATGATGGGGTATGGTTCGAGTTAGGGGAAAGGCTCAGCTGTGTAATGGTGGAAAAGGACTATGGCCTCTTGGTCCTAAAGATGGGACGAAACTAGAGGCTGGCTGAGGAAACAAACCAGTATGGTAAATCGTGAGGGTTTTGACTTTTGGTCCACACGGATCTTTATACCACAAACTCACTCCTTTCAAGTGTAAACGCCTGTTCTGGCGGATGTTATTAAGAAAAAAGGCCTTCCGTGCTGGTCTCAATGACGAAGATCAAAATAGAACGAGGGAAATGTTCCAAGATAAAAAAAACAGTCGGCAGCCTGGATGAGAACACGGTCTTTTCTTCTTATTCCTTTTCTTTTTTTCTCCAAAAGCTTCGATTCTTGTAATAAATAATACCACGAGAATGATTTTGAAAATAAATAAAAATGGAGTCGTATCAGAATTTGATAAAATATCGATAAAGTTTTTCCTTGAAATTTCGTGTTTCTCCTCGATGATAATTCCTCTTAGCTCTCAAAGCGAAATCTCAATTCCTCTGGTGTAGACACTCTGCACACAAGAAATCGAAGAGAAAAGTTCATCCAAAAGGTAGCAGGGGCTGCTCTCGTTCGATCGCTTACAGAGCATAACAACTCGCCCGTAGTATCTACACGGCAAAGCCTCGTTTCAAGACTGAGTCACGTTCGAATGATAAATACCTGTGAGATACAACACCGCGGCGTGCAAGGATACTGCACGTACAGAAACCCTAGATATTATATCTATAAGCTTCGTAGTATACATTTGTTGTTGTATCGCTAGTCTTGCCTCGTTGCGCTAAGCTTTTACGCGAAAATGAACCGTACCAAAGTTATACTCATTGAGAAAGTACCATCAGCGCAGACAGCGAATATCCTACGCGTTATAAACTACGTTGAAAAGTTTCGCAACATTAATATCTCTCCATGTAGATTATCCAAAATTCCATTCAACCAAACAGAACAAATATGCAAATTTACGGAATATATATTTACAAATATTTCGAAAATCTAAAAATTTCTTCTTTGAAGAAGACGAGATTGGTTCCTCGTGATCATTAATTGACTTTCTTCTTGACGACATGCTAAATACGCAAAAACGAAACGGTCGATATTGTAAAATTTTTGAGAACGCATAAAGTGTTGTCCTCCATAATATACAAATAATAATTCAAGTCTTAAAGTTGCATTCGTCGTGGCAATAGTACCTACTCCGTACATTAACTTTAAAAGTTTAATTATATTAGTAATTAATCGATTGTCTAAAATATTCATTCAATATATGTGATTCAATAAATGGGATAAATCGTTTTTGGTTTAAAATTTTAAGTTGAGAACGTGATTCAGCTTTCAACGGATAGAAATTAAAAAGTAATTACGCCAACGAATGGAAATTCCTAGACAAAACGAACGAAGGACACCGCAGATATGCTCAACACATTAAAATATCATTTAGCATTACTAAATAGACCTTCCGTATTAGGAAAGAATTTTTTATGGGTTGAATAATAAACCGTCATGCTAATATGAGTTTATTTGTACATTCGGACTGGGGCTCGATTTTCTGTTTATATGAACAAAGTCATTGGTCAATTATTACCTTCAGCAGGATCGTTAAATTCTAGATAAAATGGTGGATAATGGTGAGCACATTGGTTTTTAGTAGAAAGCCTCATACATGGTTACACGTCATCCCAGCTGAGCGGGTAAAGTCGCGAATGCAATGTGTTATCGTCGAAGCTTCACCGTACGTTGGAGGAGCACATCTGGTTTCTGGTGTCGAAAGTGTGGAGGAGGATCAGCACGTTGCTTATGGGTTTTGCTCCACATCGCTCGGTCACAATGGTGATTAAGGGAACAAAA